>CM053399.1:178790173-178823710 GCA_028644305.1 Xerus rutilus
ATGGTTACCCCTTGACATTCAAGTCCTCTCCTCGGGCATCTGCTCCTCTTCCTCTCTGGGGCTCTGGAGGCCACCACACCTCCAGCCCAAAGGACCTGGTCTCCTTCACTTCCGTCCTTTCTGTCCCATCTCCCTGGGCCCAGCCCTGCCCAGTGTGTGGGTCCCTCTGCCCACCCACACCCCACACAGCGTCCTTACCGGCTTCAGGGACACAAACACAGGGCGACCCCCGGCCATCAACGTCATGGGCTCGTAACAGTCAAAATAAGGTTCGATGATGATGACCTGGGGCCAGGGTCACATCACTGGGTCAGCACTGCTCTGACCCCTCTCCCACCCGGCCCAAGCCACGCCACTCACCTCATCTCCTTCGTCCACCAGGGCCTGGAAGGCTGTGAACAGGGCCCCGTAGGCACCCACGGTCACCAGCACATTCTTGAGTGGGTCCAACTCCTGTCCCAGCAGCTTCCCAAAGAAACTCGCCAGGATCTTTGTCAGTGGCGGGTAACCCTGCAGGACAGCAGGGTCAGCTCCCCAGACTCAACCTTGGGTAATTCTAGCGCCTTCTAGTGTAGGCCTCAGGGCAAAGCCAACTCCCGAGAATGAGCTCTCTCACTTTCTCCCCCAGCCTTTGCCAATGAGCCTCTTCTGATCTGGATCCCTGCCTAGGACTGGCATGTGGTGGGAAGGTTGACAGAGTGCCTTCTTCACCACTACAGTGCAGCAGGGCCCTAGGCCGTGGAGACTCCACACTTCCCATGTGGGTCAAAGTGAAGCACATCTGTGCTTATCAGATCCTCCCAGCAGCCTTGTAGGACTGGGAATGGTGGCATACCCCTGTAATCTCAGCAATTCAGGAGGCTGAGGCCAGAGGATAGCAAGTTCGAGGGCAGCCTCAGCAATTTAGTGAGAACTTATCTCAAAATAAAAAATAAAAAAGACTGAGGATGCAGCTCGGAGATAACACACCTCTGGGTTGGATTCTTAGTACAACGATAATAACAAAAACACAGATATTTGATGCATAGAAAAATAGACACCCAGAAAGAGAAAAGGACTTGGCCAAAGTCACACACAGGTGAGGCAGAAATGAGCCTTTCTTTTGCAGCTTTTTTTTTTGTGTGTGTGTGTACTGGAGATTGAACTCAGGGGCACTCAACCCCTGAGCCACATCCCCAGCCCTATTTTGTGTTTTACGTAGAGACAGGGTCTCACTGAGTTGCTTAGCGCCTCACCATTGCTGAGGCTGGCTTTGAACTCACGATTCTCCTGTCTCAGCCTCCCAAAGTGCTGGGATTACAAGCATGAGCCACCGCACCCGGCTTCTTTTGGAGCTTTTGAAGCACCTAATTTGGAGGAAGATTGGATCCTTGTGCTTCCAGACACACAAAACATTCAAGGATAGGAGTGGCTGGGCTCATGGAAGCTGCTCTCACATACCACCTCCTCTGCAGCACACCTGTCTGCTGACTTGGTCAGGACTAGCTTCTTGTCTGCTTTCCCCACTAGGCCATGAGGCACACGGCCTGGGACAGAAGAGATCAGGAAACTCTGAATCATGGCTGGAATGAAGTCCCTGGTCTCTGCCCTGCCCCATGAACCCTCCACCTGCCAGTCATTTCCCCTTGCTCCCCAGGGCCTCCAGGAGAGGCCAGTGGACTCACAAATGCCATGGTGTACTGGTTGAGCATGAAGTCCTCACTGGTGGCCTGCTGAAAAGCTTCCACAGCAAAGTCTGGGGGTGGGAAGTTGGGAAAGCCCTGGCCCAAGTTTACCACATCATACTCTTTGGCCAGATTGACAAACTCCAACCTGGGGACAAACAGAGAGTTGGTCCCAGCTCACCCCTCCATCTTGACCTTGACTGCTGCCTGTTTCCAGGCCAGGGTGAGCATGCACAGGCCTGTTCTAGAAAGTTGGACAATTTACCTCTAGCCTGCAGATCTGCCTGGGGTCACAACTGGTCCCATGAGTTGACATCAGAAGGCACCAGGCACCGTGATGAACACAGGGGTCAGCAATGGGGATTTCAAACTTCACTGACCATGACACATGGGAAGAAATATTGTTCCCATCCCAAATGCTGCAGAGTATGAACACAGTCTTGGGTGTGATCAACCACACCGTTTTCTGTCCTTTCCTGTCCTACCCTGTTCTTTAAAAACACCTATTGAGTAGGTGGGGGATGTAGCTCAGCGGTAGTTCTGGCTAGCACCCACCAGGCCCTGGGTTCCATCTCCAGCACTAGGGTGGGGGTAAATAAATAAAAATAACAAAATAGGGCTGGGGTTGTGGCTCAGTGGTAGAGCACTTGCCTAGCATGTGTGAGGCAGTGGGTTCGATTCTCTGCACCACATATTAATAAATTCATTAAATAAAGGTCCATCAACAACAAAAAGAATTAAAAACAAAACAAAACAAAACAAAAAAACCAAAATAACAAAAACACCTGTGGAAACTCATAAAAGGATTCTTAACCCATTTTTGGATTTGTTCACAGCATAGTGTGAAATGCTCTGACCACAAGACCTTCAGGAGAGCCTGTGAGGCTCCCTCTCTGGGCCACTCTGGGGACAGAGCTGACAAGGTCTTCCAGGTACCATGTACACAACCAGCCCTTGTTTGTACATCTCTAAGTAATCTTTTTTTTTTTTTTTTTTTTTTGGTACTGGAGATTGAACTCAGGGCACTCGACCACTGAGCCACATCCCCAGCCCTATTTTGTGTTTTATGTAGAGACAGAGTCTCACTGAGTTGCTTAGCGCCTCGCCATTGCTGAGGCTGGCTTTGAACTTGCGATTCTCCTGTCTCAGCCTCCCTAAGTGCTGGGATTACAGGCTTGTGCCACTGCACCCGGCTCACATCTCTAAGTAATCTTTACATTGCTCTGGTCAGAACAGGGTCCCACCAGCCTATTTATGCAAATTTAGATATCATTTATATCTAAAATCTGTCACTTCCCTCGAGTTCCACAATGCCTCTGAAAGCCCAGAGTTGCTGCGGCTGAGTGGGGAGTGACGAGCTCAGAGTCACAAAGCAGCAAGTGGTGGACCTAATATTGGAAGGAGGATGTTCCATGGTGGTTGGGACAGGGGATGTAAGGCTCAAAGGCCCTGGGGGGACAGGCTGCCCTCTTGTCTTTTCCTGCATCCTACAGAGTTGGACTTTGCCTTACTGGCAAGTGGGTCTTGTGACTGCCCAGACCACTCACGAGAGGCTGAGGGGACAGCCTGAGGATCAGGCCTCTGGGGCCTGACCTAGACGGCAGCCGGACGAGGCAGGGCTCTGGGCCTGGATCCTGTTCCCAATGCCATGGGGCATCCAAGGTGAAGAGGGGGGTTCAAGACTTTTGTAAAAGGGCTGGGATTGTAGCTCAGCGGTAGAGCGCTCGCCTCGCATGCGTGAGGCCCTGGGTTCGATCCTCAGCACCACATACAAAGCAATAAAATAAAGACATTGTGTCTATCTACAACTAAAAAAAAAATATTAAAAAAAAAGACTTTTGTAAAAACAAAATGCTGTGTATTAGGGAAGTCTGAAAGAAAAACTGGTTCCAGTTTTTTTCTTTTTTTGGTACTGGGGAATGAACCCAGGGGCGCTTATCCACGGAGTCACATTCCCAGCCCTTTTTTATGTTTTATTTAGAGACAGGGTCTCACTGAGTTGCTTCGGGCTTTGCTAAATTGCTGAGACTGGCTTTGAACTCATGGTCCTCCTGCCTCAGCCTCCTGAGCCGCTGGGATTATAGGCATGGGTCACTGTGCCTGGCTTGGTTACAGTTCTTGTAAAAAAAATTTTTTGGAGCATTAACAGCACAAGCATTATTCAATGTTATTTGTGGCATGTGTGTGTTTTAAGAGATGAGGTCTTTTTTGGGGGGATTGGAGATTGAACCCAGGGGTGCTTTACCACTGAGCTATAACTCAATGTTGTGAGACATGGCCTTGCCAAATTGCCAAGGTTGGTCTTGAACTCGTGATTCTCCTGCATCAAGCTCCCGAGTTCCAGGGATTGCAGGCGTGGCCACGGTGATCCTTACACATCTCTCCACTGCATCCACTGTACCACTGGTAGCAGCAGGCACATGACAACTTCATGTTCAGAAGTTCAAGAAGAAAGGATATTGGGCTTGGGGTATAGCGCCGTGGTAGAGCACTTGTCTAGCATGCACGAGACCCTGGGTGCAATCCCCAGCATCTCTCCCTCTCACACACATAGAGAACAAAGGAAGAAAAAGAAAAAGAAAAAAAATAGCCTCTGAAAATATCTGGTGAAAAGTTCCTGGATTATATTTTCTTTAGCTGAGCTGAGTCCATAGCATGTGTGAAAGAGAGTGAAAGTTGGCCTCAGGTACCAGGTGGAGGGCTGGCGTCAGGACCTCCTCATTCCTAGGACACTAAAGTCTGCAGAAGCTCAAGTCCCTTAAATAAAATGTCATAGCATTTGCACAGAATCTAGGCATGTCTTCCTATACACTTTTTCAGGCCGGGACCTCAAGCATGCTAGGCAAGTGTTACACTACTGACCCACCCACTCAGCCCCTCCCAGGTACTTTATTTTTTAATTAATTAATTTATTGTTTGTTTTAAGTGCTGGGCATGGAATCCAGGGTCTCTGGCATTTTAGACAAGGCTCCACCACTGAGCCTGGCTTCCGGCCACCTGTGTAATTTAAATCATCTCAACATCACCAACACCTAACACCAGGTAAGGCCGGCATCCTGGATTCATAGGGAGCAATGATAGGTACAAATACAATTTTCTCCACTGTGAGCCAGGAAGCTCAGACTCAGCCGCATGTGCCCTGTCCCAGACCACAGCCAAGCAGGGAGAAGCTGAGAGTCAAGACTAACCCTGCTCCCTGGAGTCCTGCCTCTGGCCTGTAGTGGCTGCCACCTGTACTGAGTTACTGCAACCAGGGATGGCCAACCCATGCCCAAGGGGACCCCCAAATGCCTCCCAGGCCCTCCAGCTTACCAGGGGTTGTATTCCAATCCATCCAGCCTTCGAGCAGGCAGCCGTCTGGCCATGGCGAGCTGGGGACAGAGCAAGGGAGGGTCGGCAGCATAAGCCTCCAGGTGCAGCAGCTGCAGAGCGCTGCTTCCTGGCCACAGCCATGTCCTCCTCCTTCCTGGGGATCTGTTCCCAGGTGCTCAGGTAGCTTCTGTTCCTCTCACCTTCCCGGATGGCTTCTCGGCCCTCCCCCAGCCCCAGCTTCCCTGCCTGCAGAGGCTGCCTGTCCCCCACACGGAGCCCACCAGCCCTGGCTCATGCAGCCAGGTTAGTTTGACCCAGGAGGGGCTGAGGGCTGAGGAGGGGAGGGAGGTTGGGGAGGACAGCAGCACTCACGGGGTTTGCTGAGCTCTTCCAGCTAATTTCTAGAAGGATCTGCCTGGGCCCATGTCACAGATGAGCCAGCAGAGAGGGCGTGAGGAGTGATGTGTTCAGGGTCACACTTGACTGGCCCTGTTTGACCTCAGGCTCTGTTCTAACTCAGGGCAGGGACACCCACTCGGACCTGGGAGGGTCTCAGGGTCATCATCCCCATCACATGGTTCTCCCTGAGTCCCTCCAGGCCAGCACCCTGCTGTCCCAAGCTGACATCACCCAGCTCAGCCTGCCTTGGTCAGGAATCGGCTCCTCCTGGCCTCAGCCTCCCCTCAGTACAAGAGCAGGGCTCTGGGCAGGAACCTCCTGTCCTGGGGCTCTCCAGTCCCAGAGGGCTGGTGGGGAGGGAGCCAGGTCTCCCGTTCCTCACAGCCTCCTGCCGAGGCCAATAGTGACAACTGCTGTGGGTCCAGATGTCTTCAGTCCCCACAGCGTCCCTCTAGAAGCGCCACGATGATCCCACCTATCAGATGAAGATGCGAGGCTCAGAGGCTCAGGGACTGGCTGGAGGTCAGAGAAGCTGGCCAGGACCCTGTCAGGGGGCTGCAACAGCAGCGGAGACAGCTGGGCCTGCTGCAGGGCCCGACCAGCTGTGTAGGGCCCGGCTTCTCCCCACTAGGAACCTGCCCAGGCTCCCGGGTGTGTGCCAGTTCTGTTCGCACTGGACCTTGGCTGAGTCCCTGACCATTGCCAGGCCTAGCACTTGGGGCACCTCAGAATCCTTCACCATGAGGGAGATGCACACCTGGCACTACAGGCTGCAGCCAAGATGTTAGTGGTGACTGTCTTTGATCATTTTACCAGATATATTTCATTGTTTTATTGATAACTATTATTTTCCATATTTTCTAAAATAAACATTTAGTTTTAATGATTAAAAACTGTGGGAAAAATATGAGAGATACATTTTAGAAAAATGTTTACTGATATACACTAATATCAATAAAACAGTCCAGAACACAGCATGTAAAGAGGTCTAGTGTCTCTTTTTTTTTTTGGTACTGGGGATTGAACTCAGGGGCACTCGACCACTGAGCCACATCCCCAGCCCTATTTTGTGTTCTATGTAGAGACAGGGTCTCACTGAGTTGCTTAGCACCTCACTTTTGCTGAGGCTGGCTTTGAACTCGCGATCCTCCTGTCTTAGCCTCCCTGAGTGCTGGGATTACAGGCTTGCGCCACAGTGCCTAGCTGGTCTAGTGTCTTTTTCAGGACTAAAACCCCTTGATAAATTTTTCTATCCCCATACATGTTTTCTACAACCATGTATGAATAGGAGAAACTTTTTGGAAGAAAATTTATCAAAATGTTCATAAAGCTTCTCTCGAGCATTGGGATGTTAGGTGATTCTGGTTCATGTTATTTATTAATAACTGTTATTCCCAGTTATTTTCATGGTGGGCACATTATTGGATTCTGATATACACATTTTTTCACTCTGCACTGTCTCTGAATTTGGCCATGACTTTAGAATCTCTAACATCATTTTAGGTAGCATTTTCCATGATCAGTGCATAAAGTCCCAGCACATCTTCTTTTTTTTTTTTTTTTTGGTACTGGAGATTGAACTCAGGGGTACTTGACCACTGAGCCACATCCCAGCCCTATTTTGTGTTTTATGTAGAGACAGGGTCTCACTGAGTTGCTTAGCGCCTTGCTGTTGCTGAGGCTGGCTTTGAACTCGCGATTCTCCTGTCTCACCAGCACATCTTCTAATTGAAAGCATCTTGGGTTCAATGACATATGGAGTTATTTTTGAACTGGGGATGTGTTTTATAAAAAAGATGAAGTGAAATGAGCCAGGGCAGTGGGGGAGGAGGCGTACTGGGCTGGGCACCAGGGATGACAGGGAGGCAGCAGCAGTGCCCAAGCTGACCGCTCAGATGCTCAGCTACAAGGTCTACACCAGCGAAGCAGGAGCCAGGCAGGGTGACAGCCAGGCTGCAGTCAGGGAAGGCCTCCTGATGGAGCGAGCTCATGCACAGCCTTGAAGCCAGGACCACGCGAGATCCCAGGAGCCCGGGCCACACAGGGGCAGGTGCTGGGGAAGGGCACTTACAGTCTGGTGCAGGCACCGGGTGAGTGAGGCTCCAGCCTTCCTGAACATGCCTCCCAGAGCCACAGGGCACAGCCGACTTCTCCTCCAGGGCAGAGGAGAGGGCAAGAGAGCATCAGCCAGACGCTCAGCACTTGGGTCCCACACACAGTTCTAACAACAACAACAACTGTGTCACCATGCCAGCACGGGCCAGAGCGCTCTGCTGCGTGATTGTATAGACCACAGAGTCGTCCAACAACCCTGCTGCACACACACGTACACACACGTACACACACACCAGTAACCAGAGCGACCTTTACAAGTTCAGATCAGCTCCAGTGCAGAAGTGACCCAGGTGAGGAGCCTCGATAGCTACTAGTGAGACAGCTGGGGACCGCCATGGTGACACAGAGGATGGGACAAGGAATTAAGCCCCTGGAGGTAATAAGTGATTACCCTTTGTGGCGCAACCTGTTGCCTCTCTACCCATGTGCTTTGTTCCCAGACCCATCAGGAGACCTTGGTAACACCACAGAAGTGGATGCTTGCACAGGATGAAACTCTTACTGGGGAAAAACCCAGACATAACTTCTAGCTTTACTTACTTACTTACTTACTTACTTATTTATTTATTACCAGGGATTTAACCTAGAAGCACTGAACCACTAAGCCACATTTCCAGCCCTTTTTAAATATTTTACTTAGAGATAGAGCCTCGCTAAGTTGCTGCTACTGGCCTCAAACTTGTGATTCTCCTGCCTCAGCCTCCCGAGATGCTGGGGTTATAGGCATGTGCCACCTCACCCAGCAGCTTCACTTCTGTTGATCCAACTTAAAAGTCACTGATTTTGGTGGTCACTGAGCCGGACAATACAGGATTAGGTTCCCAACAGCTGTCTGTGGATCACACCTCTGGTATGTGGGTTGTGATGATAATAGTTGCCTAGGTTACTTTTCAGGGACTTGAAGGCCACTTTGGCTGAGGACACTGGCTCTTGGGCCTGTGGATGCGTGACGAGTGCCTGGAATAGCTTCTCTGCCTCCACATTACATGTGTCACTTTGCTGCCTTAACCTTCGGGGTCGATTCTCCTGGGCCCTGCATGAGGACATGAGGGTTGCCGCGGGGCACCGGTGTGTGTTTCCTTCTGCTTTCTCAGCAGCTAGAGCAGCTCAAGCAGCCCAAGCCCTTCAGCCCCATCATAAGGCTCAGATGGAGCCACAAGGCCAGGACGCTGCACAGGAGGATAGCGCCAGCTACAGGAGTAAATGTCAACTGTGACTGCATGGCAGTCCTAATTTCATGCAAAAAGAAACAACTTTTGGATCTGGAAATTTCCAAAACGCTATCTAGCCCACCCCTACAAGAAATGAAAGCCTGCATCTCCTTTTACCTGAAGAGCAGCCTGGTCCTTTGGTCAGTGCTGTCTCCCCCCAGCTTAAGGTCCAGTCACCAGGTCTGGTGAAGGTCCAACTAAAGCCTTGCCTGATTTGTGCTCATTCAATGTGATTTCATTTCTCCCATCACTGAGTCAAAAGTTCCCATGCCCGGGCTGGGATTATGGCACAGTGGTAGCGTGCTCACCTAGCGCGCATAAGGCACTGGGTTCGATCCTCAGCACCACGTAAAAATAAAATAAAGATATTCTGTCACCCACAACTAAAAAATAAACATTAAAAAAAAAAAGTTCCCATGCCCAATATGATTGTTTCTTAAAAAAAAAAAAAAAGGCAAGGGGAAAAAAGTCACTATAGATTAAAAAAGATTTAACAGACAAGTAAGAAAAGTCAATGCCTGAAAAAGAAGAAAAATTTGGAGAAATCACATTGCGCAACTTGAAAGCTTCCTACAAAGCCACAGGAAGCACGAAGGGATGCGACTGGCTCAGGACAAACGCATGAGTGAGCAGAGGGGGAGGGACAGTGGAAATCAGCTCTCATCACACCAGTGATCCCGGCTACTCAGAGGACAAGGCAGGGAGGTTGCAAGTTTGAGGCCAACCTGGGCAACCTAGCAAGACCCTGGCCTAGCACTCTGGTAACAGCTTTGGCTACCCACACCAGGAGAAAGCTGACCCTTTGGGTGTTAGCCACTTGCAGCTAGCAGACCCTGGATTGAGAGGGCAGAAAAGGAAAATCCTGTGCAGACGCCAACATCACACTCACTTGAAAGGCCCCTCCTTCCCTCCCTCCCCCCTCCATTCCTTCCTCTCTCCCTCCTTTCCTTCCTTCCTTCTTTAATTTTTTTTTTTTTTTGGTTGTCAATAGACCTTTATTTTACTCATTTATATGTGGTGCTGAGAATCAAACCCAGTGCCTCACACATGCTAGGCAAGAGCTCTACCACTGAGCCACCACCCCAGCCCTTTCTTTTTTGGTACCAGGGATTGAACCCAAGGGCACTTAACCACTAAGCCACATCCCTAGTTCTTTTTAAAAAAATTTTTTAAATTTTGAGACAAGGTCTCCTTAAGTTGCTTAGGGCCTTGCTAAATTGCTGAGGCTGGCTTTGAACTCATGACCCTCCTCCAAAGCCGCTGGGATCACAGGCATGCACTATTGCACCAGTTCTTTTTCTGTTTTGCTGTTTGCTCTGCTGGGGACTGAACGCTGGGGCACTGTTGCTCAGGCTGGCCTTGAACCTGGAATTCGCAGGAAGTAGCTAGGATTACAGACGCACTCCACCACACCTAGTGAGTTCCTCCCTTTTGACCATTTTGGGCCAACATTGGCTGTTTATCACGATCATTTCGGGAAGGAGAGAAATGAATGTTTGGGCTCTATAGACCTAGAGGACCTCACCCTTCCTTTTCTTTGTCCTTTGGGGCTCTTCTAAACTAGTTTAGGTTCTTTTGAGCCAATATGGGCTTCTGCCATTTGACAGGGAAGGTTGGATACTGTAAGACTGTGGTGTTAACTGGCAGAGAAACCAAGGTGCTAGAGGAGATCTTGGTGCAATTTGCCTACGAATGGAAACCGCTAATTCTATCTTGGTGGCCCCTAGGGAGAATTCTACTTACAGTTATAAACCCTTAAGGAAAAGAACATTATTATAAATCAGCATGGCCTATGTATCTGCAAGTGAAAGTGTACTGAGTTAACGGAACTACTGTGCTCTTCTGTTTGATGGGCAGTCTGCTTGTACTGATGGCTGATTTACGTTACTGTTTGTGTGTCCTTTTGTCTAGGAGTCTGGCCTGTTAGTCTGTTCATGATGATTGATTTGACAAAGGCTAACAAAATCTGATGGCTGCAGTGACAGTCCTGTTAGAGACCTATCTATATGAAGGTCCTGGGGCTCTGAAGATAAGAGACAAATGCTCCCTCTGGCCTACTGAGGGTGACCCTAGGTGACTAGAGTCGTAATGGAGGTGTCAGGGTAAATGACCATAACATGCAGTGATCTTGTAGGGTTCCATTTCAGAAAACACCCCATTTCTGGGCTAGAAGGAGCTCTAACAAAGCTGTTAGAGGAGGTGCACCTCAGGCTTGGTCGCCCCAAGCCTTGGGCTATCCCAGACCCTGCGATATTCAGGGCTTCCCAAGATGCAGAAAAGGGGATACCTGGCCCATTGGTGGCTTTCTGGGAAGGAATCCCAAAAAGCAGCGAACGTTGCTGACCCCAGACACTTCCCCAGCATTGACTTTTGGTCCAACCATCAGCCCAAATGAGTTTTGAATTGGGCAGAGTTCAATTAAAACTCACCAGGGCTAGATGTGGTGGCACACACCTGTAATCCCAGCTACTCAGGAGCCTGAGGCAGGAGGATCACAAGTTCTAGGCCAGCCCAGACAACTTGGTGAGACCTGACTCAAAAGAAAAAGAAAAACTGGGGATGTAGCTCAGTGGTGAAGTGCTCCGTGTTCAACCCTCAGTACTGCCAAAAACAAACAAACAAAACTCCCCAAGGTGAACTGCCCCAAATTCCTAGAAATAACTGCTTAATTTTTGGCAAGAATTTCTGCCTTGGTGAGCTCATGGTTTTTTGTTTTTTTTTTTAAATATTGTTTTAGTTGTAAATGGACACAATATCTTTATTTATTTTTATATGGTGCTGAGGATCGAACCCAGTGCTTCACACATGCGAGGTGAGCACTCTACCACTGAGCCACAACCCCAGCCCCTCATGGTTTTTCTGTTGAGTTCACTTCTGTGTTTCTGAGCACTTAATATATTTTTCATTCTCTTTTGGTTTGTCTGATTGAAGGCTTTTGGCTCTCTCCTTCTGTCTTTTAAATTTTCTGCTGTCTTTACTTAAGAAAACTGGTTACTTTAGCCCAGTATTAACATACACTTTTTGAGATATCTTAGGATATATTTTTGGAGAATGCTTTTGCACAAGAAAGGATTTTGTCTGGCAAAGCAAAAATTTTATCCTAAAATAAAATGATTGGATTTTTCCAAGATGGGGGGAAAATAGGATAAATATTAAGGATGTGAACAAGTTGTTGGGTGTCTAAATAAGTCACAGAAGGTTTGTGGAGAATAAATCACCTTATTTCAAAATAAAAAAAAAAAGCTGGGGATGTGGCTTGGTAGTAGAGCACCTGCCTTTGCATGCACAAGGCCCTGGGTTCAGTCCCTAGTACACACACACACACACACACACACACACACAGGTATGAAGTACTGATCTATGCTAAAATGTGTGAACCTTGGAAATATTCTAAGGGAAAGAAGATAGTCGCAAAACACCAAAATCATATTATTCTCTTCATATAAAATTGTTCAATCTATACAGAGTAGATCAGTCTCTGCCCTGAGCTGGGAGGGTTGGGGGTTTTATCAGTTAACTAATTGATTCATTTATGCAGGGTCCCAAGCATGCTAGGCAAGCACTATACCACTGAGCTATGTCCTCCCCCACTCCCTGCCATCTTATTTATTTATTGGCAGGTCTTGCTATGTTGCTCAGGCTTGTCTCAAGCTCATGGGCTTGAGTAATCCTCTGCCTCATTCTGCCAAGTGCTGGAACTACAGGTGTGTGTCACCGTGCCTGGCTTGGGTTCTCTTTTGAGTGTGATGAAGATGTTCCAAAATTAGATTGTGGTGATGGCTGTACCACCCTAAGAGTATACTAAAAACCAAAGAATGATCCACTTGAAATGGCTGAATATATGGTATAGGTATTACATCTCAATAAAGCTGTTAAAAGAAACACCTCTGAGGTTAAAAAAGAGGGACAAAAGCCAGTGCCTTCATGGTGGCCATGGATATGTATCCTAGATTCTCTGGAGCCCACTGGGGAAAGCCATCACTAACCCTGAGCAGTGAGGCCATGCCCGTGGGCTGCTCCTACCCAGTGCCTGAAGGACACAGGACCCTCTCAAGGTCTCCTACTGGTTTTGTGGAGACTTTCTGGGAACTGCACTCATTTAGGACTTTTCCTTCCAGCCTCCCTTTCTTCCCCCATGGGGGTGATTTCAGGTTCGGGTGGCCTCACCCCATTCTATGATGCTCAGCATATGCATGCCTGCTTGGGATGGCACAGGTAGCGAGGGCTGGACACAGCACAGCATCTTCAGCTATCGTCCTCAAGAAGTGGGCTGTGAGGCCCTGGGGGAAATGCCAGCTTCATTCCAGGGTGTAAATATGCAGACATCTGGGGTGCAGCCCTGCAAATGTTAGGGCAAGTCTCATGGAGCAACTGTGACCACTGACTGGGTATTGCACCTAATGAACACATCATTCACTTTGTAGGTGTGATGATGGTTGTCTTAGTCTGTTTTCCGCTACTATAACGGAATACTTGAGACTGGGTAATTTTTAAAGAACAGAGTTTTTTTTTTTTTGTCTTACAGTTTGGGAGGCTGGGAAGTCCAAGGTCAAGGTGTTGTTTTCTGGTGAGGGCTTCCTTCTTGCTGTGGCATCCCATGGCCAAAGGTGGAGAAGCAAGGGACAGAAACAGAGCAAGAGGGCTAAACTTGTTTTCATGACAAACCAAAATGCAGTGGTAACAAATCCAAAGCTGTGATTGTGACATTAATCAGCCCTCATGACCTAATCACCCCTTAAAGTGTAGTCAACACTGTTATAATAGTAATTAAATTTCCATGAGTTTGGGAGGGGACATTCTAACCATAGCAATGGAATTGGAGATAGCTTTTTGTTAAAATATTTTTTTAGTCGTAGATGGACACAGAATAGCTTTATTTATTTTTATGTGGTGTTAAGGATCAAACCCAGTGCTTCACACTTGCGAGGCCAGTACTCTACCACTGAGCTACAGCCCCAACCCCTGGGGATTGCCTTTAAAATGTTTTTCTTCAATAATGGGGATGGAACCCAGGGCCCCATGCATGCTAGGCAAGCACTCTACCACTGAGCTATATCTCCAGCCTTGCTTTAAAAAAATATTCCTACTGGAGCTGGGGCTGTAGCTCAGTGGTAGAGCGCTTGCCTAGCATGTGTAAAGCACTGGGTTCGATCCTTAGCACCACGTACAAACAATAAATGAATAGAATAAAGATCCATCAACAACTAAAAAAAATTATTAAAAAAATATTCCGACTATTTTAGAGACAAAGTTTTATAATTTTTTTTAGTAGATGGACAAAATACCTTTATTTTATTTATTTATTTTTATGTGATGCCGAGGATCGAACCCAGTGCCTCATAGGTGCTAGGCAAGTGCTCTACCACTGAGCTACAACCCCAGTCCCTAGACATCAAGTTTTAAGATATATCCAGGATTTGTTTCAAAGCTACCCAGATGGAAGAAATGGGAAAATAATTGGGGTGTAGTGAAGTGAGGTGACTATACTCTCTCCCTTTGTATCTGTTTGAAATGCTCCATATCCATAAGGAGGAAGGCAGAGCCGCAATGTGGAAAGAGCCTGGGCCCTTGGTGATGGAAGAAACATGGCTTACCTCTGGGCTTAGTTTATGGGTGAGGGCATCAAAATTTGGATCTGGTTTAAGCTATTGGCTTCATTGACAGCCAACTGAGTCTTAACTGATGTGCCCTGTCAAGGCCTGCAGCCAAAAGCCACCCCAAAGAGCACCGTTGTGTTTGAAAAAGCTGCAGTGAGTGTACAAGCACACAGGCCCCAGAAAGAGGGTGTTGGAACTTACAAAATTTGAACTTTGGTTGAGTGCTTGTGGGAGGGTCCAAGGACTTAGGGTTTTCTCTGAGTGACAGGGATAATTTTATGGTTGGGCAGCTCAATATATTTTATTTATAGGAATGGCCAGCTGAAGTGAGGTTAAAGCTGCAATTGGTAAAAAAAAAGCGGCTGTCAGCCAGGCGCGGTGGCTCACGCTTGTAATCCCAGCACTTAGGGAGGCTGAGACAGGAGAATGGCGAGTTCAAAGCCAGCCTCAGCAACGGCAAGGCGCTAAGCAACTCAGTGAGACCCTGTCTCCACATAAAACACAAAATAGGGCTGGGGATGTGGCTCAGTGGTCGAGTGCCCCTGAGTTCAATCCCCAGTACCAAAAAAAAAAAAAGCTGCTGTCACTTACATAACCCTGAGAGATGGGTGCTTGGGACTGTGTTGCTCTGACAATGTTCATGTTTGTCTGTATTTAGATGGATTACTCAGTGGTCTTGTTTTTGCCTTGATTCACCATGGTCATGGAGTAGCTCTGTCTGATGTTGATGTTCTGGGCAATTGTTCATGTTCAACAGGAAAGCACAGTCCTTCCTATCTGTGGGTGCCAGGCTGCTTTTCTCTTCCTGAACTCTTGTACTAAGAATAAAATCCAAGCCACGCACGCTGGCGCATGCCTGTAATCCCAGCACTTAGGGAGGCTGAGGCAGGAGAATCACAAGTTCAAAGCCAGCCTCAGCAGCGGCGAGGCACTAAGCAACTCAGTGAGACCTTAAGGTCTCTACATAAAATAAATAGGGCTGGGGACGTGGCTCAGTGGTCAAGTGCCCCTGAGTTCAATCTCTGGTACTAAAAAAAAAAAAAAAAATCCAAAGTCCTGGGACTTGGGTCCTAGGTTCCATCCCCAGCACCGCAAAACCAAGACAAAACCAAACAAAAACAAACACAAAACCCCAAGGCTTTCCCATGCACCACAAGGTCTACTAGATCTCCTGCGAGGCCACGTGTCCCATCTTGCTGCTGCTGTCCGGGCACGCTGGCTGTTCTGTTCTGTTTGCTGTTCCAGAATGTCCGTTCTTCTGCGGCCCTCAGCAAGCCCGTCTGTGGAGGGCCGGGCAGGTGGCAGTGGGTCTGGCTGTGGGCTGTGCTGTGCCCACCCTGTGCTGTAGCGACAGACCCTCGTGTTGTAGCCAGGCTCTTCATGACTCTGGAGCCCAATCATAAGTGGCTTGTGGTGAGGCCCCCTCGCCCTTCGCTCTGTGCTGGATGGCATGAGTCACGACAGGGAGGCGTGTGGACTATGTGGATAAGGGCAGTCGTGTGGAGAGGGTGGAAGACCACAACGGGAGTCTGGGCTTCAGATAGACTACATTTTTCCAAGGAACAGAAGCAACGTACAATCCGTTCTATGAGTTCTACTGGTGTGACTCTGGAACTCCTCCACGGAGAGGTGGCATCACTTCCCCTCCCACAATACTGGGGGCAGCTCTGTGACTGCCTCGACCTAAAGTATGCCAGCTGTATAGGCACGTGGTGTCCAGGGCTTGTTCAAGGCTTGGGATGTTCACTCCTGGAACTTGGCCACCATGCTTGATAAAGCCTAAACGGCTTGTGGAAAGGCCCACATGGAGAGAAAACCAGGCCCAGGCCAAGTCCCCTCCCAGCTAACAGAAAGCTCCAAGTGGCCAGCTGCACGAGAGCTGTCTTGGAAGTGGATTCTCCAGCTCTTGGTCAAGGACCCCCCGCTGATGCCACATGCAGCTGGCCAAATCACAGAGTTGATGGGCACAGAGTTTTAGGATGTTTGTAATGCAGCCAGAGGTTGTTAGGTGACAACAGGTAACAAAGTCAGGATTTTGTGATCAGAGCCACCTATCTCCCTTTCTCACAAGCAAGAAATAAACGTCTATCTTGCTGAAGCTATTTTTATTTCACATCTCTGCTGTCTGTTTGTGTTATTCAGCTTCCCATTGCTATGACGAAATGCCTGAGAATAACAACTTAAAGGAGCAAAGACTTATTTTGGCTGATGGTTTCAAAGGTTTCAGTCTGAAGTAACTTGGCTCTATTGCTATGGGCCTCGCTGGCAGAAGTGCATGGTAAAGGAAAGCCATCAGCTCATGGCAGCCAGGAAAAGCAGAGAGAGACAGAGAGACAGAAGGTGTGCTGGGGAAAAGATATAGTCCCCCAGGACCCACTCTCTTCAACTAGGTCCCACCTCCTGTAGTTTCCACTACCTCACAATAATGCCACCAAATTATGAATTCATCAATCCATCGATGAGATCAGAACCCTGGTGATCCAATCACCTTCCTGAAGGCTCCAGCTCTGGAGGCTGCTGCACTGGGGACCAAGCCTTTAAAACATGAGCCTCTGGGAGACGTTCCAGGCCCAAGTCATAACTCTGGCCATGCATCTTTTTTTTTTTTTTTTTAAATATTTTTTTAGCTGTAGATGGACATAATGTCTTTATTTTATTGCTTTGTATGTGGTGCTGAGGATCGAACCCAGGGCCTCACGCATGTGAGGCAAGCGCGCTACCGCTGAGCTACAATCCCAGCCCTGGCCATGCATCTTAATGAACGTACCCTCTTAGGGCCTCTTCTGTCCTTGCGGTTCCCTCTGCCTGGAGTGCTCTCCGGTTGTCTGCCAAGTTCACTTCTTTATCAGAAAAGCCTGCCCTGAGCCCCCTATGAAATGAGTGGCCTTCACCTGCCAGCTCCTTTGCCGTTTTCTTTCTCCGTAAACTGCAACACCACCTGCCATTCTGGCATCTATTTCTTTATGTGCTCTCCAGTGTTTGTGTCCTTTGCTAGAACACAAGGTGCCAGAAGACAGGAATTTGTCTGTCCTACCCACCACAGTCCCGTGTCAGCCTGGCACATAGCAGGTGCTCAGTAAACCTTGGAGGAATGATCCCAACACTCCAGCCTCTCAGGTCCTATCCATCCTCTCACATGCTCATCCCCCGGGACAGTGAGTTGTAATCCCATGAGACTCAGTGCCCTATTTAATTATTTTGGGGAATTGAATCCAGGGCCTTGCACATGGCAGGCACTCTGCTGCTGAGTTATACCCTCAGTCCTCAACACTCTTTTTATACCAAATATATCACAATGTCTCCTTTACTTTCCTGAAATAATTTAATTAGAAAATATAAGATATTGATCCACTTGCTTCTGGCCTGCATGGTTTCTAGGAGAGGCTGCATAGAATTCTAGTGCATGCATGCCTGTCTGTCCACCTCTCTTCTTTTTTGTAGTGCTACGGACTGAACCCAAGGCTTCATGCAGGTCAGGTAAGTACTCTACCACCAAGCTATATCTCTAGCTCCTCATATATATATATTTTTTTAGGGGTGGGTACTGAAGATTGAACTCAGGGGCACCCAACCACTGAGCCACATCCCCAGCCCTATTTCGTATTTTATTTAGAGACAGGTCTCACTGAGTTGCTTAGTGCCTTACTTTTGCTGAGGCTGGCTTTGAACTTGTGATCCTCCTGCCTCAGCCTCCCGAGCTACTGGGATGACAAGCATGGCGCCTATGGCGCCCTGCTTTCTTTTTCTTATTTTCATTTTTCTGCTCTTTCAATGTGATATCCAAGGTTTGCTCTGGTTTGGTTTGCATCTCTCCTGCCTGCTGTTCTGAGGTTCCTGGGTCTGTGGCTTGGTGTCTGATGTTAATTGGTAGGACTTCTCAGCCATTATTGCTGCCGTTATTGCTTCTGTTCCTTTCTCTTTTTCTTCTCCTTCTGGCATTCTCACTGCACGTGTGTTACGCCGTTCCCACTTGTCTCCCAGTTCTTTTTTTTTTAAAAAAAATCTTCTTTAGTTGTAGGTGGACATAATACATTTATTTATTTACTTACTTATTTACTTTTGTGTGGTGCTGAGAATTGAACCCATGCCTCACACGTGCTAGGCAAGTGCTCTACCACTGAGCCCCAGCCCCAGCCCCTGTCTCCCTGTTCTTGAATGTTCTGTTTTCTTCTCTTTTCCCAGTGGTTTTTCTTTTGGGTTGAGCTTTGGACATTTCAGCTGTCATATCCTCAAGTGGAGAGATTCTTTCCTCAGCTGCACCCAGTCTACTGAGGACTCCCTAAGAGTCATGATTCATTTTGGTTTTTGACCTTGAGCATTTCTGTTTGATTCTTTCCATCTCTCTGCTTATGTCATCTGTGTGTTCCTGTAGGGTGTCTGTGTTTTCTCCCTTAGAGCCCTTAGCATATTAATCACGACTGTTTTCAGCTCCTGGTCCGACAGCTCCAACATCCTTACCACTTCAGAGTCCGGTTCTGACGCCTGCTCTGACTTGAACCTGTGCATCTGGACTTCTCGTATGCCTTGCTGTTTTCGTGTCGTGGGAAGCCAGGCCTGATACGCTGAAGGAAAGGAGTTCAACAAGCAGGCCTTCCGCGATGGGCCGCGGCTTGCGGGGAGCGGGAGCAGACTGCGCCACGATCCGGGCTCAGTCTTGAGTGGGCCTGTGCTCCTGGGCTGCGGGCTTTCCCAGTGCGTCTCAGCACCTCCCTTGGGTGGGGTAGGATGGCTAGTGGGGGCCGGAACTGGGTATTCCTCCTCCCCTGTTGGCTCCGATCAATCCCCTACAGTTTAGGCTCGGCTGCAGGTGTGGCTCCGTGGTGGAGCATAGTCTGGCATATTTCAAAATGGTTACTTCTGCCCCTTCCAGAAGTATGAGATTTCCCTCCAGTGTCACTGTGGGAAACTGGTAGGGCTCTGGAAGGCAGGGCTCACAGCGCTGCTTCCCTTAAGCTTTCCACTCTTAGACTTGAGCACACTGAGCCTCTAGAAATTCATCAATTTCAGCTCAGGCCCCCCTCCCAGGTCCTGGTTCTGGAAGTTTCTACTCCAGTAAGTTGTGATTCTGTGCATCTGCCTGTCTGTCTCTCCAATTCTAGGGCGGCAATCTGTCCTGTGACCTTAGTTCTCTGATGGATATAAGAGGAGTTTGCTGGTTCTTCAGTCTGTTCAGCTTTTTACTTGTTAGGATGGTTAAGTTGCCCTGGCTAGCCTCGAACCTGCAATCCACTTGCCTCAGCTTCCTGTTACTGGGATCCCAGGCGTGTACCACTGCACCCAGCCAAAAATGGATATTTTAGTATGTAAGTGCTCATACCTGCACTAGAAGGTTCCATGAAGGAGACAGCTGCTAGCACTTGCTTATAAAGAAATAAGTTCAGGAGCCAGGCGCGTTGGCACAAGCCTGTAATCCCAGCACTTAGGGAGGCTGCGACAGGAGAATCGCAAGTTCAAAGCCAGCCTCAGTAACAGCAAGGCGCTAAGCAGCTCAGTGAGACCCTGTCTCTACATAAAACACAAAATAGGGCTGGGGATGTGGCTCAGTGGTTGAGCGCCCCTGAGCTCAATCTCCAGTACCAAAAAAAAAAAGGAAAAAAAGAAAGAAAGAAAGAAGTTCAGGGCTGGGCTGTAGGTCAGGGGCAGAGGGCTTGCCTAGCATCCCAGCATGCACACACCCTTGGTTCCATCCCCAACACCACTACACATCAAAAAAACTGGCATGCCCTGAGCAACTTGCCAATCCCTTCCACAGGCAGCCATTTCTGTCTTTCAGAGCATTTCCAAGCACTTAAGATTAGCCACCCATCCATAGGTGGGTCTTCGTTTTCTGTCATCAACTTCTCCCAAGCATCTCCTCTGGCCAGGCCCTGGCATTGTGCTGAGACTACAGCAGGGACCTGGTCCAGCAAGACCTTGCCACACAGGGTCACAGCTCCAGGGGAGCTGGAAAGGCCCCTCAGCGTTGCTTCACTCATCCAGCAAGTATTTCCTGACCAGTGCAGATGTGTTATGGCTCCAACTGTTTGCCCCAGAAGCAACATTGAGAATGGGACCTTACTTGGAAATGGGATCTATATGGATGAATCAATTCAAGACAAGGTCATACTGGTTTAGGGTGGACCTTAATCCACCTGGTGTCCTTATAAGATGGGCAAGAGAGACACAGGTGCACAGGAAAATGGCACAGAAAGAAGGGCAGAGGTCAGTGATGCATCTCGAGCCAGGGACGCCAGGGACGGCTCAGAGAAGGGTGTGGAACAGGTCCTCCCCTGGAACCTGCAGAGAAAGCATGCCTTGACTTTGGATTCGTAACCTCCAGGACGGTAGGACAATAAATTTTGATTGTTTAAAGCCACACACTTTAGACAGCTGCTATTTTGTTAGGACAGCCCCAGGAAACTAGCGCCAGGTCACTAGAGGGCGCACTGGGGAACTTGCTTGAGGAGAAAGGAGTCCAGGAAGGTTTTTTGGGAGGACATGGCTGAGTCCCAAAGGAAGAGAAAAAATGTCCCAGGCCAAGAGAATGGCAGGTGCAGGGGCTGGAGGTGGACGGGAGCTGGTGACTCCAGGAGCTGAAGTCACTGTGGAGCTTATCCGGTTGATTTGGTTCTCATGAGAACCCTGCAGGATGCTTGGGGCTGACCACCTGTGCTTTGGAGCAACAGATTGTTATCATTCCCAGAGGGACATTTCCTGTGTCACATCAGGGGAGAGTGTCTGGTACTTTAGCCCCAGAGCACTCAGCTAAAGGACCAGAGGCCTAAGGCCAAGTCTGAGCCCAGAGGCAGCAGTGGTAGGTGTTGTGTGACCACTGTGTGTTCTAGGGGAACCAACTGTCTCTAACCCGAGACTGAGCACTTTCTTGCAATGGGGACTTTTCGATGCGAAGTCTGGGATCATTCTGCGCAAATGGTGCCTAGGTTGGCCAAATCCAGGGCTGGCTGCTCTGTCTGGGCCCGATGTCCTGCAGACTCCTTCAGCTGCTTTACCTCCTACAGGGACCCCTTCTGCTGCCTCCCATCCTCCAGGTTCAAAATCTCTGGCTGCCTGGTAGGTCCATCCCCTCTCTGACATATTTTAGACTTGCATCTTTCAGTCAGTCTTTCTCCCACAGTGACTCATCCCAGATCATGTCTTTGTCATCTCATGGGATGACAGGTACAGGAACAGTAGTAAAGGTGCAGTCAGCTCTGACTGACTGAGCACGTAGGCTGCCCAAGCAGCAGACCCTCTCCACAGCCCTAGCCTCCCAGCAGCAGGCAAGGCAGTCTGAGCAGTGAGAGAGTGACAGCTCCCAACTGGGGTCCTCAGAGCCTCTGCCCTCCCGGGCGCCTGGCACAGGAGGGGAATCACAGGGCAAAGGGTCCCAGCTTGTGGCCCTCCCCTCTCTTTTGCTACAGCCTCGGCTCTGGGGAAAGGCAGTGCCTGAGCACTGGAGGTGACCTGGGGGTGCCTGAGGCACCTGGTTTTGTGAAGCAGAAGAGAGCTGGGTGGCACCTGTGCTGGAGGACATGTTTCCCCACCCGGGCTGGGGCGGGAGGCCAGGACAGCCTTCACTGCAGGGGCAGAACAGGAGCAGTGCCTGCAGTGCACAGGGCACGTGTGCCATGCAGGCCTGTGGGCACGCAGTGAGCATCACCAAAAAAAATGGGTACCAGGGATTGAACTCAGGGGCACTCGACCCCTGAGCCACATCCCCAGCCCTATTTTGTGTTTCATGTAGAGACAGGGTCTCACTGAGTTGCTTAGCGCCTCACCATTGCTGAGGCTGGCTTTGAACTCACGATCCTCCTGTCTCAGCCTCCCAAAGTGCTGGGATTACAGGCGTGGGCCACTGCGCCCCACAAATGTCATTCTTACATTCTTTAACAGAGAAAGGGACCCAGGAAGGCAACAGCAAATAAGGCCCATGAGTGTCATAATCTGGCATTGAACATAATCTGGGTGTGGTTGTGACTTCATGTGCAAATATGAGTGTTTGCACTTGAGCATCAGTCTGTGCACATCTGTTGTGTCTGTGAACATGTGAGTGGAGTGGGAGCAGTTTCTAGGAACCTCAAAGGGAGGGCACCATGGGAGTCGGAGCCTAGGGCCACACCTTGGCCACCTTTGCCCAGTGCCCTGGGGCGGCTTGCAGGCTTGTTGTTCCTGAAGCCGCCAGCAGGGGGCGCGTGGAGCCAGCCCTGTCCTGACCAGGCTAGGTGGTCCCGGAGCTCTTGGTTTGAGCACAGGGCAACTTGGGTGCCCGGAAGGGGCTGTGGTCTCACTTTGCAGAGGAGGCCCAGACGAGCGAAGGCGCTTATACAGGCTCAGTGGGGGTCACTGAGCTGCTGGCTTCCCCGTCCGGAGTTCTCCCGTGACTGGGGACCTGACTAGGGATGCCTTCCTAGGCACCAGGGGCTGTCGCCAGGGACTCCTCCCACTCGCCCCAGGTAGCCTTCCCCAGGCCACGCCCACCTCCAGCTCCCCAAGCCTTCCCTCTTCCCAGGTCTCGCTCATCAGCTCCTACACGCTGAGGACCTAAGGGTAAAGGCCATGGCCTTCTCTTTACCACTAAGCTCTCTTTTTTAAAAAAATTTTTTTTAGTTGTTGATGGATCTTTATTTTATTCATTTATCATTTATACGTGGTGCTGAGGATCGAACCCAGTGCCTCTTGCATGCTAGGCGGGCACGCTACCACTGCTCCATAACCTCAGCCCCCTACTAATCTTTTTATTATTAACACCTGACAAGAGCCGGCCATACATTGGGCACATACCTCATTACTTCAGCAAATACTGAACTTCTGTTACAATGCTACTCCCTAAGCTACCACCCTGTCTACAAGCGTGAATAGGTATTTTCCTTTCCTTCAAAGAGTGCATGATCTAAACAAGGACACAAAAAGCAACCTGGGGGGCTGGGGCTGTAGCTCAGTGGTAGAGCACTTGCTTAGCATGTGTGAGGCACTGGGTTCGATCCTCAGCACCACATATAAATAATAAATGAATAAAATAAAGATCCACCAACAACTTAAAAAAATTAAATTGAAAAAAAAAGCAACGTGGCCAAGTTAGTATATGAGCCTTAAGATACAAAGGATTCCTACAAATCAAAAACAAAAGGCCCACATTTCAATGGAAAAGCAAAAGTAGTCAAAAGATAGACATGGAGTCAGGGCCAGGCGCGGTGGCTCAGGAGGCTGAGGCAGGAAGATTGCAAATTCAAAGCCAGCCTCAGCAAATGTGAGGTGCTAAGCAACTCAGTGAGACCCTGTATCTAAATAAAATACAAAATAGGGCTGGGATGTGGCTCAGTGGTCGAGTGCCCCTGGGTTCAATCTCCAGTACCAAATAAAGAAAGAAAGAAAGAAAGAAAAGAAAAAAAGAAAAAAAACAGAAATGGAGGCAGGTGTGGTGTTGCACATCTTTAATCCCAGCAACTCAGAAGGCTCAGGCAGGAGGATTGCAAGTTCAAGGCCAGCCTTAGCAACTTAGTGAGATCCTATCTCAAAAGGACAAAAAAAAAAAGTCCTATCTCAAAAGGACTGAGGATATAGTTTCGAGGTAAAGCATCCCTAATTCCTAGTTTAAAAAATATATACATCTATATGGGAAATTAACACAAACAAAAAGAGAAGTTTGCTGTTGGGCACAGAACGTAGTGGTAGAACACTTGCCTAGCATGCATGAGGCCCAGGCTCACCAAAATTTTGCTTAAGGTTACTCATAATTAATAAAATGCAAACTAAAATAAAACTATTGTTTTGCCTCAGATGAGTGAAGAGTGTGAGACCCACTCATCTGATACTGTAAGGCACCAGAAGGCCATGACACATGATTTGGAAACATCGGGTTCGCGTGTTCGCTGGTATCAGTTCTGGAAGGCAAAGCAATAACACACAGCCCTCTCTAATGCAACGCCTCCTCTCCTAGAAATGGATCTTAGGGGAATATTCCACAGACATACACCTGGACCATCAGTGCAGCACTGAATGGGGGTGGGGGGCTTCTTGGAGACAATCCCAGTGTCCCTGAGTTGGGGGCTGGTTCAGGATGACCATAGTTACCCACACCATCACTATCATGCCACCGCCGAGAGGAATGCGCTGCTCTTAGCATTCTGACAGAGAAAATATTCAGGTTACCAGAACTGGCAGGCTGGTTTCAAACTTCCTACAAAGCTACAGTAATCACCGTGGCCTGCTGGCATCAGGATAGGCACATACCAGTGGGATGCAACCGAGAGCTCAGAAATAAACCTCGACAGGATTTCAGTGAAAGATGCCAAGACCGTTCTGTGGAAGAAAGAATAATGTCGCTAACAAATGGCGCCAGGACAGGGGGACACCTACATGCAGAAGAGTGCAGCTGCCTCTGCCTCATTCCGTCCACCAAAGTCAACTCCAAGTGAAGGGCGGCTCCACCACGTGCTTGGCCCTGTGCACCGACGCACAGAAGTTCTGAATTTTTATGACGTCCAAACACAGATGCACCTTACGACCTAGTAGTTCCACTTCTAGGTCTAGACACCAAAGAACTGACACTTTTATTCAAACAAAACCCTGTGCATGGATTACCAGAGTCCTCGCTCGGAGGCCCGACCGACTCAAATTAGGCCCCACCACTCATCCCAAAGACCAAACAGAAAAGGTACTAGTGAAAACCAGGAAAGGAGCTGGGCGCCGTGGCACAAGCCTGTAATCCCAGCACTTAGGGAGGCTGAGACAGGAGAATCACGAGTTCAAAGCCAGCCTCAGCAATGGTGAGGCGCTAGGCAACTCAGTGAGACCCTGTCTCTACATAAAACACAGAATAGGGCTGGGGATGTGGTTCAGGGGTCGAGTGCCCCTGAGTTCAATCCCCAGTACCAAAAAAAAAAAAAAAAGTGTCTATGGGACCAGTGACCCTGCAAGGGGGCAGTTTGGTTCCCAGGGATGATTGCTCCTTCTCAGGGGCAGGCGGTCTCATCATGGTGTGAACTGCCTGCAAGGCTCTGCCGTTCTTGAATCCAAGGTGACTGCAGGGGACTGCAGACTTCTAGGTGCCTCCAGAAGGTCTGGAACAGGACATTCTAAAAGCTGGCAGTTGAATGTCCCTGAGATTCTTTTTTTTTTTTTTTTTTTTTATTTACTTATTTTAGTTGTTGATGGATTTTTTTTTTAATTTATATGAAGTGCTGAGAATTGAACCCAGTGCCTCACATATGTGAGGCAAGCACTTTGCCACCAGCCCCCTCCTTGAGATTCTTGAAAACACCTTGGTGCCTTCAGCCTTGAAGTTGGCGGATCACCAGTTTAGACAAACACTCCTTAAATGATTAACATGCCTGGGTGCAGAGCTGAGCAGGAATGTGCCCCAGTGTTTCGGGTAACAGAGGAGACAGATCTCCAAGGAAGGCTGGGATGTCAAGGTCTGACCTGCGGTCAGTTACACAGGGGCATCTGCAGGCCAAGGGAAAGTCAGTGCTTTTTAGCAAGGCAGCCTCTCTTCATCCTTGTTATAAATGTTTAGTGTCATATTCTTCTTTTTCACAACGCTGGAGATGGAACTCAGGGCTTTGTGTGAAGGCATGTATCACACAACTGAGCCACACACAGGCCCCTAGTATCAGTATGCATCCTAGCCAAAAGGTGGACAAAACCCAAATGTTATCTACAGATGGAAGGATAAATTGTGATACATCCATACAACGGATATTTTTATTCAGCCACAAAAATGAATGACAGATGTATTGATACATGCTATAATTTGAATGCAACTCAAAAATGTTTTACTAAGCCAGGTATGGTGGGGCACACCTGGGATCCCAGCTGCTTGGGAGGCTGAGGCAGGAGGATCACAATTTTGAAGCCAGCCTCAGCAACTTAGTGAGGCTATAAGCAACCTGGTGAAACAATGTCTCAAATAAAATAAAATATAAAAGGACTGGGGATGTAGCTCAGTGGTAGAGAATCCCTGGGTTCAGTTCCCAGCACCTAAATGAATAAATAAATAATAAAATTATTGTTTGTTTTCTTTATGAAAGTTTGTCAGGGTCAGGGATAGCTCAGTGGCAGAGCACATGCTGAGGAACCACAAAGCCCTGGTTCAATTCCCAGCACTAAAAAGAAAAAAAGAACAAAAGTCTATCAAGAGATGATTCACCCTATTCTTCTGGTGGGATCGCAATGCAGAGCGAGCATAGTGCATCTGCTGGCTTCCGGCATCTTGTCCTCTGTGCTTTCAAAGCCCCAAACTCTCTGGGAGCTGCTGTGATGAGGTCTTGCTGCCCTGGCTCCCTCTGGGATATCTTCTTCCTTCTTCAGAACCTCTTTCCTCGTTCCTGGTTCCTGCCGGTGGGTTTGCCCTCGTGAGGTTTCTCTGGCTGCAGACAGAGCGTGTCAGCCAGTGAACAGCTGCGGGACTGACCTTCCCACAGTCAGTGACATCTCTTACTCCACTTCTCCTACATGATAACGGCATTTCGACACCTCTGTCCATGTTTCCTGGCTTGGATGCCCTCTAACTTTGTGGACCTGTCCCTCCTGGGACAATCCAAGCCTGTGAGATGTCATGTGGTTTCATCACTGGGTGGCAGGAGGTGAGACAGGACATGTTTTGCTGCCTGTCCATGAAGTGACCAGCGCTCGTGGTGATCCATTAGCGGCTGACTCTGCAAGAAGAGACTTGATGGGTCAAACCTCGGAAGGAAGGCATTTATGTGCCATGTGACTTCTGGCAAATTACTAGACCTTTCCAAGAATCCATTTGGAAGTGAGAATAATGACAGCACCTGCCTCTCAGGCTGAAGAGAGACAAGATGAGTCGACAGGCGAGAAGCACTCACCATGCTTCCTGACCAACAGTCCGTGTCCAACAGATGTTGTGACTGTTATCAGTACTAGTCAAACATTAATCAGTGAGCCAGGCACGGTGGCGCACACCTGTAATCCCAGCATTTTGGGAGGCTGAGACAGGAGGATCACGAGTTCAAAGCCAGCCTCAGCAATGGCAAGGCACTAAGCAACTCATTGAGACCCTGTCTCTATATAAAACACAAAATAGGGCTGGGGATGTGGCTCAGTGGTTGCGTGCCCCTGAGTTCAATCCCCAGTACCAAAAATAAACAAACAAACAAACAAATAAAAATAAAAATGACTCGGGGAGAAGTGCTGAATGGAGGCAGTTCAGGGGTTCTGGCTGCGCTCAGGATGCCCAATCCTGCCAGGGCAGTGGACCAGAGTTGTACCAGGTGACCTTCAGGATGCCTTCCAACACAGCGTTTCAGGCCTCTGAGGTCTTAAGACTCTGAGCTATCAGCCAGGTGCTGCTAGCCAGTGGCCACTGCCCTCTCCCATGGACACATACCTCCATCAGCCTGGGCAGCTAATGGCCACCAGCCTGGACAGAGACATGTGGATGACCCCAGGATATCTGGAATGTTCAGTGCCCAAGAACTGGGTGGTGACAAGCACACTTTGTCCCCACTGGGCCTTATGTTCAAGTGAGGTCAGTGTGTGTCGACACAGGGTAAAGTGCAAGCCATCCCAGCCAGGCCTGGGGAGCAGCCTCAATCCAGACTGTGCAGCCTCCATGATCCCCCCTTTTCCAGATGTACAGATCCTTTTCTTTGGGACCAACCTGGCCCACCTGTGCTCAAGTTCTGCCCCCTGCCCGGCAGGCCCTGCACAGCTCCGCCTCTTCTCTGAAGCCTCTGTGTCCACCCAGCCCCTCCTTTGAATTCTGGGAACACCTGGTACATGCCTGAGTACCAGCTACGTGCTCTGGTCCTCACCGAAGCCAAGCACAAAGAATGTCTTCTTTCAGGACTGAGAGTCTAGAGATCAGCAAAAGGGCATCAGGGCAGCCACCCCCTCTGCCCTGTTCATTGTGTAATATGCTAGGAACTGCTTGTGACAAGATCTTTTGACTAGGCAGTCAGGATCAGATGCTCATCTGGGTCATCTGCAATGAGAGACACCCACCAGCCTGGGATACTCATCAACTGCCTATACTAACCATCCCTAAAGAAGTTTCTGAAAAGACAGACTTTGAGCAAGGGTCCTCTATCCTCTAGATGAGCCTGCCCACCCGCCTTGGTACCAGGAATTAAACCCAGCGGCACTTCACCACTGAGCTACATCCCCAGCCCTTTTTTATATTTTATCTAGAGACAGGGCCTTGCTAAATTGCTTAGGGCCAGCTGGGCACGGTGGTGCACACCTGTAATCCCAGCACTTTGGGAGGCTGAGACAGGAGAATCGCGAGTTCAAAGCCAGCCTTAGCAATGGCGAGGCGCTAAGCAACTCAGTGAGACCCTGTCTCTACATAAAACACAAAATAGGGCTGGGGATGTGGCTCAGTGGTCGAGTGCCCCTGAGTTCAATCCCGAGTACCAAAAAATAAAAATTTGCTTAGGGCCTCGCTAAATTGCTGAGGCTGGCTTTGAACTCATGATTCTCCTGCCTCAGCCTCCCAAGCCACTGCACCCTGCCGAGCCTGCTTTTTGAATAAAGTTACCTTCCCTGCTAAAACACCTTTCTCTACTTAATTGTCCCGTCCAGTGGTGAGCAGCCAGATTTGGCTCCAGTTACAGCACCCCAGCCTATAAAGAAGCTTTTGTTGTTCCTATTTTGCTCTGGAGCAGAACAAACAAAACTCACTCAGCCCAGAGTACCCAAGCTGGCGCTTACGCTGCTATTCACTTTTTTCTAAAAGTCCAAACTCTCGCCCCAAAACCCTCTCTAAGGAGGTGAGCGCTGCTGCCATTATTAGCTCCCTTGATTACAGGAGATCCTAACCCTAATCCCAGCCCCTCAGGAACAGGGCCCATCCCTTGTCCAGCTTCCAATTTGCAGGGCAGACAGGTGACCATGGTTTCCCAGGCTGGCATCACATCACCCACATCAATGAGGACAATTCAGACCTTTGATTTTGGTGCTCCTCTACAGGGCAACTTGGTGCTTGAGGTAAGGCAGCTTTTCACAGGCAGAGCTATCTGGTGCCTTAAAGGATGTTAACATCCCTGGAGTCAAAATGCCAGATGACCTCCAGTTGCTGAGACAACACAGAGCCTCTATAGAAGGGGGCCAGGAAAGAGGTCATCATGCCTAGGCAAGACAGGTCTTTTCCTGGATTGAAGCTTCAGTGTGGAAAAAATGGCCCCAGCTCACTATGAACTATCTGTGGGACAATAATGCAATAATCAGGGCTGGGAATGTAGTTCCGTGGTAGAGAGCCTGCCTGAGACGTGCCATCCCTAGCACCATAGAGGAAAAAAAGAAAAAGGAGCTGGGTGTGGTGGTGCATACCTGCAAGTGACTCAGGAGGCTGAGGCAGGAGGACTGCAAGTTTGAAGCCAGCCTCAGCAATGCCGAGGTGCTAAGCAACTCAGTGAGACCCTGTCTCTACATAAAACATAAAATAGGGCTGGGGATGCGGCTCAGTGGTTGAGTGCCCCTGAGTTCAATGTCCAGTACCTAAAAATAAAAAATAAAATCAAAATCTCACTCCCAAGGGCAGGTTCATACATGAAAAACCCCACAGGAGACACAATCTGGTGGGAACTTTTGAGAAGGGCCCATCAGTTTTCCAGACAGAGAAACTGAGGCTCAGAGCAGGGAAATGATTTACCCAGAGTCCCAGATAAGCACAGGAGGTCCCCAGCTGGAAGTTCAAAGCTCCCAGCTCTGCAGGAATGAGGCAGTGGGATGTGCCCTTTGGAAATTTTTCAGGGAGCTGGCAGTGCCCTCCAGGAGTGGAATGTGGCCCCACGTCTATCAGGACAGGAATGGCAGAGACCTCCTCTCCTGCTACAGCTGGAGTGATTTAGCTTGGCAGCTGCAGAAGCAGGGGTCACACTTGCTCCTGACCAGCTAGGTGTCCTGGCAGATGGGCAATCTGAGAACCTGGGCAGCTGGAGACAGTCAAGAGGACAGAGGAGCCTCCTATCCTGAGATTGGACACCTTGATTTGCATCAGCAAGGATTGCTGCTCTGGGGACTGACTGAGATGGGGTGAGGGGAGCAGGGTGAAGAACATCCTCAGTGCCTTTACCTGTCCGGTGCTCCTCCTTTGCCCCGCCTAGATTAGGAAACCGGAGCCAGCCTTTAAGTTTGGGAGGTTGAGTGGGGAGTTGTTGAGGGTCGGAAACCATAGTCTGGGGAAAAGGATGATTCATGCAGGAGCCAGAGGGCATGGCTCCACCTGCCTATTTTCTGATCCTATTTTCTGGCAGCCCCTTAGTAACACTCAGGCAGGGCAGAGGATGAGCCAAGTCTGCTCAGCTCCAGTCACCAGCCTCTGCATTGCCTCTTCCATACATTCCAAACACTGTCTGTTGCAAATTAAGTCGCCTCTGTGTGAAATTCAAATTCAAAATGGAGTTGCTCTGGCTCGGGCCTGCCTGTATCGGCTAACTGCTCTTTGTGCTTCTGTGATTAATGCTATGCTTGCTTCTCGTGGATGGGACCAAACCACACGCTGCCAGACCCCCTGGCCAGTAACCTAAAGTTCCAGGAACTGAAAGGGGACACAGGAGGCACCGTCATGGTTGAACTATAAATAACTACAGGTTGAATATTTGCCAAATCCTGTTTTCCCAAGTCGTGTAACTTGCCCACCCTATAATAACCTCTGTAACTCTCATTTTGGGGTCACTCTCTGAAGAAAAGGAGAGATGACTCCAACTGATTTGTCTGTGTGCCTATTTCCTCAATAAATTGGGCTGCTTCTGCAGAGTTGTCTGGGCTGCACTTCTTGGGGAGAGGTGCGGGTGGTGGGAGCCTTCTTTGACTTTAGTGCAGCTGCACAGCCCCCTCCTCTATCTAAGCTGTGTAAGCTGCCTGGTTGTTGGTGGCCTTCATAGACTCATGGGTGGGAACTGAGTGTGCACCCTGCTCTCACCAGACCTTCAGCCTCTGGCAGCTAGAGAGGCACACAGTAGGTTCCAATGCATCAGTGCTGATGGTTCCAGGGTACTGAGGGACACACTGAGGGGCCCAATAGCCTCTTTTGGGGAGGACAGTGAGGTGCTCTGGGAGTTCCCTTTGGGCAACATTCTTTTTTTTTTTCTTTCATTTCCCCCAGTACTGGGGATTGAACCCAGGGATGCTCTACCACTGAGCCACATCCCCAGCCCTATTTTGTATTTTATTTAGAGACAGGGTCTCACTGAGTTGCTTAGCATCTCAGCATTGCTGAGGCTGGCTTTGAACTCACAATCCTCCTGTTTCAGCCTCCCCAGCCACTGGGACTATAGGCATGCGGCACCACGTCTGGCTCGTTACTACATTTTGTAAAGCAGTAGTTTGCCATAAGCTACTCCATTTTGAATTTAAGGGCTAAGATGGAATGACTCCACATCTTTTTTTTTTTTTTTAATATTTTTTAAGCTGTAGATGAACACAATACCTTTATTTATTTTATGTGGTGCTGAGGATTGAACCCAATGCCTCACACTTGCAAGTCAAGCGCTCAACCACTGAGCCACAACCCCAGCCCTGAATGACTCCACATCTTGTTTCTACAAGCAAACAAGTACCATCTGTCTAGCACCACCATAAAGCACAAATTGATAATTAACTTATACACAAGAATCTATCTGAATCAAGGAGTGCCTGGACATGTGGATATCCCAAATTATAACAGAAACATCAGACACAGGAGCTTATCAACCTCACCAGATGCAAACCCCTCATTTGAGACCAGTAAAAGAAGGAGCACTCTGAGACTGGACACAGCAGCATCCTGACCCTGTCACCTGGTCACTTGTAAAAAGCCTTGCCCAGGAAAAGTGTTATAGCAACGAACCTCAGAAAACTCTGCATCAGCAAGGTGGAGTTTCTCTTGCACGTAATGACCATACAAACCCTACTCTAAGCTGACACTGTGAAACTGCCGCCTTTTGGACCTTGGTCTAGAAAAAGTTGCTGTGCTTTGACAGTTCTGCACTCTGAACAATTTCTTATTTAATTTAACCAACAACAATGAATTCATATCTGCTCTCTGCCTTTGCTCTTAGTTCAGCCTCCTAAACCCTGGTGGCAACCTTAATATTTTCTTAGACTGTGTTACACACAAACACACACATATACACACACATACATACAACACACACATATACACATACATGTATATATATACTTCTGTAAAGTGTGATGTGTAACTTGAGTGTTACAGACATTAGAAATTAAGACTGAAATAAAAGCACCCATGATTACCCAGCTTATCACCACCAGGTGACTCACAATTATTCTATAAACTGCCACTGATGAAACTGGTGTAGCCTGTGAATTTATTGTTATTCAATAAATCCTGACATTGTGGAAGGACGAAAACGGTGTGTCACCTGTAAATGGCATAGCACCCTCACGACACTTTCATTTCTCATCCAAGGTATCTTGGAAGGAGTCCCATGTCAGTGCATATGGAACACTTCTCACCTTAATGGCTGCACAGCTTCCCAACGTATGGATTACTGCTTAACTGCGTTGCTAACCCCATTGTCAGCCTGAGAACTGTGCGGACCCACAAGGATCCAAGCACAGGCGCCCTTGGCATCCCAGGACTTGGTTCCAGCCCAGCTTTGATTCGCTGATACTCGGGGCTCCAAGTTCCCCGCTGCTGGGATCTGGGAAGGGGAGGTGGTGCAAAGAGGTAGCCAGGACGCAGGGGTGCAGGCAGCGCACGGTTACCCCGGGGACGGTTCAGCAAAGAAGTATCTCCACACACATCCAGAACTCGGAAAGAGAAGCTCAAACAATAAGTATCCCTGGGTTCGACAACCGGCTTTGGAGAAGCCATGCTCGAATCAGTTACTCACCTGGGCTGCGGGCGCTTTGCCTTCTTGACCTCAAGCTTATCACCAACGTCCCCGCGGTCCCTGCTCCTTTAAGGGACCAAGCGTCAGATCCACTACTTCCGCCCCAAAGGAAGACGACGCGGGGTGAAGGGGGAGGAGCCTGAGGGGGCCCTGGGACAGCGGAGGCGGTGAGGCCTGACGTCATTTCCGGGGGGCGGGGCCAGCGTTTGGTGAAGTGGCAAATAAGGTGGTTGCGCCGCAGGATTTCTGCGGACCGCGGCGGGACTGGACGGCCAGGGTGGGGGTGGCCTGCTGCGCGGCCGGGCGCGCCGAGCCCAGGTGAGTGGGTCGCGTGGGGCCAGGGGCACGAGCTGTCACCTTGGACGCCCACTCACACGCGCCCCCGCCCCCCGCTCCCGGGGCCGCTGGGGCTCTGCCCGCCGGGCTGTCCACCCCGCGTCCCGCGGCCGCTCGG
>CM053399.1:178824210-178837008 GCA_028644305.1 Xerus rutilus
GGCCTCTTGCCCTGAGCGCTCCTTTCCCACCCCTCCTCTGTCTCAGCCTCTCCCAGGCAGTCCTCCTCCAGGAAGCCTCCCCTGGCTCCAGCCCTCTAGCTGGGTGTTGTGTCCCCTGGATTCTCCTCAGCAGGGCCCTGGGCCTTCTAGGTGTTAGTTGCTAACTTGGCATACCCTTGGTCAACCTAGTTGTGTGCCTGAGACACTATGTCCAGGTAGTTCCTGTCTTCCCCAGAGCCCAGCACAGACCTTGGCACCACCTGGCTCTCCAGAAACGTTAGCAGCTTATCAGGTAGCTCTGATAGTGGCACACATGCCTGCTGACAGCAGCTCTCGCTTCCTCCTAGGGAGGCAGCGTCCATGGAGCGAGAGGAATGCCAGGACTCTGCCCAGGCACACATGGGCCAGCCTCAGCACCACCAGCCGAAGCGCAGATAGCAGAGGAGTCTTGGGGTAAGGCCTGCGGCAGTCTCGGTCAGCTGCCTCCCAGCCCAGAGCAGAGGGCAGCCTCTCTGTGTCCACAGTCCTTTGGGTTCCTCACTGTAGGCCCAGGGGTTCAGGAACAGAGGCGGCAGAAGACCATCGTCTGCTCTTCCTCCTCCCACCCCAGCAGCCAGCTCAGCAGTGTCTGGTTGCTGTGCTCTGTGAATGCCAGTGTTGTTGGGCTGACCCTCTGCTCCCCCACCCCCATCTTATCAGTGTGGTTGCTGACAATGCTGCCGCGTGACATATTTCCCAAGGTGTATTCCCTGGAACACCAGGCTCTTTGGTCTCAGTGGTTAGATAATTCTGAGAAACAAGGACTTGTTGTGCTTGTTGCGGAACTTCTCAGAGCCTTGACTGTGTTGAGCTGAACAAAATGAGTCTGAGACGAGCCAGCAAGGTGGGTGCCCTTACACTTACTTGATTTTTTGTTTGGGTTCTTCTTTTTTTGTCTTGTCTTTTTTGGAACTGGGGATGGAACCCAGGGCTTTGCAGATGCAAGACAAGCACTTTGCCCCTGAGCTACACCCCAGCCCTATACGGACTTGAACATGCAGACAGCCACAGCGCCTGGTGTTCCTTGACCTATGCTTTGTTTTTTGTTTTTTGTTTTTTTTTAAATTTTTTTGTAGATGGACATAATGTCTTTATTTTATTGCTCTGTATGTGGTGCTGAGGATCGAACCCAGGGCCTCACGCATGCGAGGCAAGCGCTCTACCGCTGAGCCACAATCCCAGCCCTTGACCTATGCTTTGGAAAAAGGTTCCCAGGGCAGGAGCTTGGTGAGAACCTGAACCTGTAATCAGACCTGGGCTTGACTCTCACCTGCCATGTGCTTGCTAAGAGGTTGTAGGGCAGTCATTGAACCTCCCTGAGCCTCAGATTCCTCATCTTTTTAAAAGAGGATAAGCTTGGTTTTCTGCCTGGTGTGGCCTGGACCTCACCTGTAAGAGCCCACCTCCTTTAGGGAGTTTTGAGAGTTAGCTGTGCTGACATTGAGAAGACCCTTAGCAGAATGTGTGTCCCAAAAAGTTGTCCTTGGGTGTAGCTACATGGGCATAGACTGCTGGGCAATTTGCAGAGCCCATCCATGCCAGTAATCGCATGTGATCATTTGCAGAAGCTTGGATGGTGGCCACTGCCCCCTGTTTACAAATGTGGAGACAGGCTCGAGTGAGGAAGCAGTATGCCCAGAGCTGCCGGGAAGGAAGGCAAGGACCTGGACTTGGAGTGGGAGCCTGCAGTCTTGGGTCAGGTCCTTGGTTCTTGCCTGAGCCTCCCTGCCTCCATGCCCACCTCAGCGTTTCCTGAAAGAAGGCCCCAGCCTCCCAGCCTGCACTTTAAGAGAAGTAGTTATCTCAAGGCTCTTTTTGTAGTAACCAAGATATTGCATGAGCTTATATGTTTTTATACTGTTTGGATTTTTAATGACACAGAGAAAGAGAAAGTCTCTCCTGGTCTCCATCTTCGGTAGTGGAAATGGAGAGAACTAAACCCTTCCTCAACTGTTCCTACTGTCTGCTGACTTTCACAAGAGTCAGGTCCTATTAAAGCTGCTGATTTGCAGCTTGCTTCTGTTTACTGGAATGGCAACCACTGACCCCCTTTCGGACACCAGAGGTAGATAGATCTGGTGAGTCCATCCTGCAGAAGGGACATTTGGTGCCAGCCATCCTTAGTGCCCTTCCCTGGGTGGCGCTGGCCTTCTGGCCTTCTCTCTGGGCATTTATAGCGGTAGAGGGAGGTGGAGAATGCCTGGTGTATAGTGCTGGCCACTCTCCTGTTTATTGGGACAAGGTCAGTTAAGCTGGGCCCTGCCCTGCAGGAGTTTCCTGTTGGTTTTGAGGAACTCTGTCCCTGGAGATGGGAGGCCTGAGCTGGAGTCTCCTGCAGGGCAGCCATGTGCAGAAGGTAGCGGATCCTGCTTCTGTGAGGTCAGAATTCCTCCTGGGTGCCAGGGACAGCTTGTAGGGAGCAGCATGGGCCGGGCTCAGAGATTTGACCTACTGGCTTTTTGTCTGCCTGAGGTGCAGTCCAGGTTGGAGTTTTGAGGACACCAGTTGAGTGTAGTGTGGGTTGTTCCACATGCTTTAGTTTGGCCCTTTCTGGACCTTCAGAAACAGGCAGGTGCTGACTCAGTCACCCATATATTACTTGTGGGTTATTTGGTTTTGGTCCTGTTAGAATGCTTCTTTCTGGTTTTATCCCTGAGTGTGCCCAGGTGAGGAAAAGGGGTTCCATCCTGGGACCAGGTTCTAAAGAATCTCCTTAGGAGCATAGGTGACCTTGGGATGGGTTCTGCAAGGAGAGCTTTCAGGCCTGGCAGCTTTAACCTGTGGAGTCTGGAGACTGCGTTTGTCAGGATCGAGCTGGGGCTGAGGTCTTTGCTGGAGTCCTGTTGTCTGCCTCGCCTAGCAGTGTCTGCAGGCTCCCTGCCCTGCCCTGCCCTGCCCTGCCCTCTCGTGTCTCACCCTCCTGTCTTCCCCAGCAGTGTTTGCCTCCTGCAAGGCCCTGCCTGGCAGAGCATTCCATAGATGATGCTGGAGCTCTCCAGCTTTTCTTTCCTGTGGTAGCAACATCTTCACCTCCCATGATCATCCTTAGTGCCACAGCTGAGTGGTGTGCAGTCTCTACCTTGTCCTCTCCCCAGCCTTGCATTCGAGGTCCTTTTACCATTCAACAGATGAGACCAAGGATCAGAGGAGTGAGATCTCTGGCCCCAAGATGTGCAGCTTGTACCTGGCAAAGCCAGGACTCAAAGCCAGGTCTGCATGGGGAGGCCGCCTGTGCTCCTTCTAATCCCCACCCATTGCTGCTTTTACTGTATGTTCTTGGGCCTTTCAGGGTCCTTCAGAGTCACCATGGACCTTATTTAAAATGCTGTGTCCCCTAGCCCACCCCCAGATATCTGGAATGAGTCAGGAGGGCTGGACCAGGAATCTGGACTTGGCAGAAGCTCCCAGAGTGGTCGGGCTGATGGTTTGCCGGCCACAGTGAGGATGTTGGCAGGAGCCATTCTTCCAACCCTGATGGTCCCCACCTCTGGTGAGTGAAGTCATCTGCCACCCACACTCCTACCTTTGGGGGAACAGGGCTAAATTTCCCCTAAGACTGGGATTGAATATTTGCTTTTTAGTGACTGTGTGTGTTTATATGTGTGTGTGCGCACGCGCATGCACACAGGAATCGGGAGCTTAATCTTCCCTTGAAAGTGTGTGGGGCTGAGGTTTCTAGAAGGATTTTTACTTCTAGCCACAAACGTTCCCTGCTGTCTCTCCTGATGACTTTCTCCCGTACCTGGTATCTTGCAGCAATTTCTGTACATCTGAATGTCTCTTGGGGTGTTCAAACGTCTCAAAATTAAATTGCCTGCTGTAACATAGCCTCATGCCTGGAGTGATGCTCCAGTGGAATAAAAGTGACTGTAAAATTCCATAGCTTTCACACGCCGCCTACCAAACCCGCACCCTCTGACCATCAGCCTGGCAGATGTGCTGCCTTGCACATTTGCATCTCCCAGCTGGCCCACTGGGGGCAAATTCCCTCCGGTCCCAAGGGTGGGACAGCAGACAGCCCACCCTTGACCAGACCCTCAGCCCTTTTCCTTGCCCACTGGGGTTGGAGAGTGCCTAGTTACTCGTGACTCGAGCAGCACATGCATCTGCAGCCTGCCAGGGTGCTCATGTACGTGCTTCATAGCTGCTCTAAAAAGGCAGCATTGGTGTTCGTAGCAGGTCATGATCTGCCTTCCGGGCCCCTTGGCTCCCAGGGGGCCAGACCTGGAGCTGGGCTCCCTTCCAGTTTCCTTAACACCTGAAAGGCAAGAGGCATCTGAGTGTGGCCTGCTAGCAATTCCTGCAAAGACCTTGTTTCCACGTGCCCCTCGTGCCCCTCAAGAAAAGCAGTCTCATCCCAAGAAGCATCTCTAAGGGCCCTTGTAGGTCCAGGACACCTGCTTGCCTCAGAGGCAGTTTGGCCCATTGGCAGGTCAAATCTGGAGTAGTTCTTCCCACTAACTTCCATCTGTGTGGCCTAGGGCAGGTTACTTCACTTTTCTGGGTCTCAGATTTCACTGCAAAGGGACTGAAAAGTTCTGTAGTAACAGCAGTAACAAGAGCAGTGGTGCCTGCTTGTATGCCAGTGACCTAAGAGGCTGAGGCAGGGGATCGCTTGAGTACACAAGTCTGAACAACATAGGAGGGTCTCCTCTCAGATAAACAGACAACAAACAACAAACAAAATAATAATAACAGTAGCAAAAATTAGCCTTACTACGTGGCAGGCACAGTCCAAAAGCTTTATAGGTACTGCTTTGTTCAATCTGCACCATAACTCCAAGGAGTAGACATGTAAGCCCATTTTATCAGACCTTGTGAGGCAAAGTGACTTTCCCAATGTCACACTGGTGAACGGGGGAGCCACCTTACTGGTCTGCCAGGAGATTGGAGCTGAGACACAGGAAGTGCTGTGCACAGGGTAAAGACAGACCCTGAGCCTAAGCTGGACCTAGTGCTCCCTGTGTACTGGCTTGGGTAGCTAATGGGGGAATGCTAAGGGGTGTCCCTCACCTGTCACCCTTCAGCATGGAAGGCAGGCCCTGCCTTTGTGGGTTTGCATGAGGAGGAACCTGTTTGGGAAGCCCAGCCCAAATGTGAGAGCAGTTTGGAACTGACACTTGTTCACCTCGGCCTTCCCCAGGAAGTCAGGGTGTGCCCTCTGTGCCGGGTAAGTCCCCAGCCTACAGCCTGACTCACCCCAGAGAGTGTGGGGTCTGCAGGGCTGTGCTCTGCTCTTGGGTGGGTGAGGGCTGTGCACCAGAGGAGCGTGAGACCTCTCCTCCCACTCTTGGCTTTGGGACTGGAGGCAGAACAAGGCCTGGAGCCCCCTGGGACAGGGCCAGCCACTCGGGTGTCTTCTTGGGGCCTCTCAGGAACTGCCCTTCCCCCTTTCCTGGGAGAGAGTTGCAGGGACAGCCTTCCTGACTGTGCTAGGGGAGGGGCACCAGCCTCCTGCCTGGGAAGTTTTCCCTTCAGTCCTGTTTGTGCTTTAACAAAAGGCTCTCTGTGCCCTGTCTACCCACTGCATCCCAAGTGAGGGAGCTGCCTAAATCTCTGCTGGCCCGTGTGGGGTCTGGGGCATGCTTGGGTGGTCTCCCTCTGGACAAAAGAGGCAGCATTTTTTATTTGTTTGTTTGTTGGGTACCAAGATGAACCCAGGGGCACTCAACCACAGAGCTACATCTGCAGCCCTTTTTATTTTTTGTTTTGTTTGTTTTTTTGGTACTAGGGATGGTACTCAAGGGCACGTAACCATTGAGCCACATCCCCAGCCTCTTTTTCATTTTTTGAAAATTTTTAGACAGGGTCTTGCTGAGTTGTTGAGGCTGGCCTTGAGTTTTCTTTTCTTTTTTTCTTTTTTGGTACTGGGGATTGAACTCAGGGGCACTCAACCACTGAGCCACATCCCCAGCCCTATTTTGTGTTTTATGTAGAGACAGGGTCTCACTGAGTTGCTTAGCGCCTCGCCGTTGCTGAGGCTGGCTTTGAACTCACAATTCTCCTGTCTCAGCCTCCCTAGGTGCTGGGATTATATGCGTGAGCCACTGCACTTGGCTTGGCCTCGAGTTTTCAATCCTTCTGACTGAGCCTCCTGAGTTGCCAGGATTACTGGAGTGTCCCCCACACCCTGTTACATGTTACTTTTGTTTGTTTGCTCCCCTCTCTGTTAGAGCATCAAAAGGAAATTGAAACTGGCTGTGGTGGCTATGCCTGTAGTTTTAGCAACTCTGTAGGCTGAGGCAGGAGGATCACTGAAGCCCAGGATTTTAGACCAAAATGGGCATCATAGCAAGATTCCATCTCTTAGAAAGAAAAGGAAAACAGGGATCAACTGTGTGGACTGGGATACATGCTCAAAGGCTGGGTTTCAGAGCAGATGGCCAGTTCTCTACCCTTGATCCTTTCTTGGGATCCTGAGCAAGGAAGAGACCAAGAGGTCCTGGGGCTCTCTCAGTGGCCTGGCCCCTACTTAGAGATAACTGATGCTGTGGCTGGGCCCTTACCTGGTTCTGTCCCCACTGAATTCTGGGAGGGTCTTCCGTGATGGCAGGTGGGGCCGTGGAACCACAGTGAGCCTCTCACTATGCCAGGTGTCCAACTGACACACAGTATTTTCCCTCATCCTCATTCTCACGATCACCCATCTTATGCTGGAATAGTTCCATCTTACAGTTGGGACTCTGGCCTGCTGAGGAAGTGGTGGAGTTGGTATTGAGGCCAGCATGGTCCGGCTCCGGATCTGAGCTATTCCCTGCCCTGTGTATTGCTCCCATGTGGTGAGTATGCAGTGGCCTGTGGAGTGGCCTTGCGGGGCAGGGCAAGGCAAGATGCTCAGGCTGACCTTTTCCTCACGTCAAAGGTGCAGCTACTCAGAAACCATATGGTGAGAAGTTCTTTTGATTTTTTTCCAACCATTTTTTCTGCTCATAAACATGCCATATTTTAATAATAGAAGAATATGTAACAAAGACAAACCCTGTGATCTTTCCTACCCACAGATTTCACCACATATAATTTATGTGTAGCTTTCCAGATTTTTCTGTACATGCAGTAATGAGGTTTTTTTGTGTTTTGAGGTGTTTTTTTTTGGTACCAGGGATTGAACTCAGGAGCACTCAACCACTGAGCTACATCCCCAGCCCCATTTTGTATTTTATTTAGAGACAGGGTCTCACCGAGCTGCTTAGTGCCAATAATGAGGTTTTTACTGGCAGAGTTTTAAAACAAGAATGGAGTCGTATTTTTTTCTCATTGTTTTTATTGTGGTGAAGCGCACACAGCACTTCCCGTGCTCACCATGTCTCGGTGCAGGAAGTGGCCCTGAGGACATTCCTGTTGTTCTCACCACCATCCTTTTCCACAGGCTGTAAGCATGTGAAGCGGACACTGTCCCCACGAGATGCTATCTCCCTACTCCCTGCCCGCCTTCCGCTTTCTGTCTCTGTGAATTGACTCCTATAGGTACCTCACATACATGGACTCCTGCAGTATTTGTCCTTTGGTGACTTTCACAGATCATATGTTTTAAGTGCTTCTCAGCCTCTCTTTTTTGGGGGGGTACTGGGGATTGAACCCACAGTGCTATGCCACTGAGCTATACCCCAGCTCTTTTTGTTTTGTTTTCATGCAGGATCTCACTAAATTGCCTAGTCTGATCTCAAACTTGTGATCCTCCTGCCTCAGCTCCTGAGTAGCTGGGAATTTTTTTAACTTAATATAACTTGGACATCGTTTGTATTACTGCATACAGAACTATGAGGAAAACAGCATATTCTTAAAGCTGCAAGAGTAGAGGCTTGGGCTAAATAATTTGGGGTCATGGAATTATTTCATACTGGAGCTGGATTTGAACCCACTTGAACCCACATGTCCCCAACTCCAAAGCCTTTACTCCTCGCCCTCCCCTAGAGCCACTTGCTACTGAGGGAAAGATGGAAGCACTCTGGGTTACTCATTTGACTCTCCAGGAACAGGGATGCCCCAGCCCTGCTGCAGGATCTGGTCATGCCTGTGAGGCCTTACAGCAAGGATCTATCTGGCTTGCATCTCAGGAACTTGAGTCTTCCCTGGCGGCATGGCAGGACCAAGCAAGGGGATGCCCCCAAAGTAGCAGAGGAGCAGGAGTGGGTGGCCTGGCGAAAGGACCTGTGTCTGCTGCCCTGGTGATCAGCACAGTAGCTGCTGCCGCCTACGGGGCCTTCTCACCTGCAAGGGTGGGGAGAGGACCAGCCATAAGAAGCTAGAAATGGATGATTGTTTGGGTAAACTTTGTGTGATATCATAGCTCAAGCACATTGAAAAATATAAAGATGCTGGGCACAGTGGCACATGCCTGCTACTGAAGCAGGGGGATCACAAGTTCAAGGCCAGCCTGGGCAACTTAAAAACCTGATCTCAAATTTTTATAAAAGGCCAGAGGATGTAGCTCAATGGTAGAGTGACCCTGGGTTCCATCTCCAATGTTCCCTGACCCCCCACAAAGCTTATATAATGTGTATATTGCCTTCTAACTTGTTTTTTGGTTCAACACTGTTTTGAGGTTTGTCCATGTTAATACATGTGGTTCTGACTCTCGTTCATAACTTTAGTTGATTCAAAGCATTCCACTGTATGAACAGAGCAGTGTAGCCTTTCTCCTGCCAGTGAGTATCTAGGTTGCTGCCACGGTTTTGCTTTCACAAACAATTCCATTGAGCATCCTTGTGGGTGGTTCTTGTGTGTGTGTCAGGCAGCTCTCTAGGACGCTTCGCTCCAGCACACTGCTGGGCTGTAGGCTTATGTGTCCTGACTCCTCAGCTAGGAGTTTGTGTCGGTCTGAGGGAGTGTAATGGTCATGTCTGGGTATCTGATTGTTTCAGTTTACATTCCTTGATCACTAATGAGGTGAAGGGTTATTTCATACTTTGATTTCCATTTGCACTTTTCCCTGTGAATTGCCTACTCATATGTCTTCCTGTTTCCTCCCGTTGGGTAGTCTGTTTTGTCTGTTCCTAGGCATTATATGATATTAATTCTTTGTAGGTATACATTGGAAATACCTCCTCCCTTCCTTTCACCTGTTTATTGTTGTGTTCTTTGATGTGCATGTGTTTTAGCTTGCTATATTTGTTTCTTTGTGGTATTGGGGATTATGTGATCAATATATCAATCTCATCCAGTAAGAATTTGCACATTTTGTGCTAAGAAAATTCTTCCCTGTTCTAACTACACTAAATAAGATAGTCCTTTAGATTTTTCATTTTCTTTAGGTTTTTTCTTTTTTTTCCTTCAGTACTGGGATGGAACCTGAGTCCTTGCACAAAGTAGGCAATTGCTCTGCCACTGAGGTACACCCCTGCCACCTCAGCATTCTCAGGTTTTGCTTTAGGTTTTTAATTCCTTGGGATTTATTTGGGGGTAGGAAGGAGCTGGACCTGTGCTTTCTCATGTTACCCCCTGAGAGCTGGCACTGCTTGTGATGCCCCCGATCTGCACAGTCAATATGACACATCTATTTCCAGAAATGTGATGGTCTGTTTCAAAACCCTCTTCTGTTCTTTGTATCCATTCATCTGTCCCCATGTCAGCACTACATTGTTTGAATTCCGATAGCTTCATGGTCAGTTTCAGTATCTGGTGTTTCTTCCCATCTTAGTTTTCTGGATTATCTCAGCTATTCTTGATCCTTTGAAGTCATGATTTTTTTAAAAACTTTTTTTGGGCTAGGGATGTGGCTTAATGGGGGAGCACTTGTCTATTATGCTTGATACCTTGGGTTCCATCCCTAGCCCCACAAAAAAACCAACAACAAACAAGAAAAAAGCCTTTTTTCTGAATTGCCTGAATAACATATGCCTGTAGTTAAAAAAAAATAGAGGTAAATTTGGGGTGTGAGGAGCATTATAAAGAGCATCTCAGCTGGGTCCCATGGTACATGCCTGTAATCCCAGGGGTTGGGATCGGGGGCGTTGAAGCAGGAGAATCACAAGTTCAAAGCCAGCCTCAGCAACTTAGCAAGGCTCTAAGTAACTTAGTGAGACCTTGTCTCAAAATAAAATATAAAAAGGGCTGGAGAGGGCTGGGGTGGTGGCTCAGTGATAGAGCACTTGCCTACCACATGTGAGGCACTGGATTTGATCCTCAGCACCACATAAATAAATAAATAAATAAATAAATAAATAAATAAATAAATAAATAAAATAATATTGTTATATCCATCTACAACTAAAATTTTTAAAAAAGAAAGAATGAAAAGAAAAGGGCTGAGAATGTGGCTCAGTGGTTGAACGCCCCTGGGTTCAATCCTTGGTACCAAAGACAAAGTGTGTGCACTGTGTGGTGGGAGTCAGCATGCCCAATTCTGTTGCCTGCTATTGCATTCAGCAGACTGGACCTCTCATGTTATCAAGTGTTTTGCACTAGTGTGTGTTCGTTGTTACGTGGCATTCCATCAGCTGGTGAGTATTTGACAAATCACCCACCACCACATCTGGCTTTCCCAAGTTTCCTGTTCACTGTGATCAGAGTTCCTGTGACTGAACTTTTGTGCTGAAGTCTTTCCCAGGCACTTGCTGTCCTTCCTCCCAGCACCTTTCCTCCCGAGGCTCAGTCCACTCCAGCAACCCCTGCCTCATCTCCTGCACTGCTGGGCTGTACACAAGGGACTGGCCTGCTCCTGAAATGGTCCCTGTCCAGAGGACTACCCAGCCTCCCCTCCTGCTTTTGGTGGTCTCTTTGTGCAGTACCCTGGTTGTGTCCAGGTGTCCTCCACCTTGTTGTCAGTCCCTGACCCCGGGGCACTGACAGCCAACAAGCACCAATCTATTCTAGAAATAGAATAGATTGCAGCTAAAATACAAAATAGAATAGAAAAGCAGCTAGATTGCAGCCCGTGTGCTGCACAGCGAGGCACACTTCCTCATTGTCGTTTCTCAGTGACCCCAGTTTCAAACTCTTTCATCTTTGTCCTGTATTTAAGGTCCTCTCCAAATTCTCTTATCTCTTGGGGCAGAGACCTGGCCTAACCTGTCTCCACATTGCCTTCCAAAACCTCCAACCCAAAGCTGCAAAGAACACCTGATCTTCACGCCTGAGCCCTGTTTTTTTTTCCCCCCTTGTTTTAAGGTTATAAGGTTATGTTTATTTAACATTCAGTACTTTTTTTTTTTTCAGGGCTCAGTCACATGCTAAGCAAGTGCTCTACCACTGACCTACACCCTCGAGCCCCCTATATTATTATTATTATTATTATTATTATTATTATTATTATTATTATTTTATTTATTTATTTTTGATACTGAGGATTGAACCCAGAGGTACCTAACCACTGAGCTACATCCCCAGTCCTTTTGTATATTTTTTATTTAGAGAAGGGTGTCACTGAGTTGCTTAGGGCCTCGCTAAGTTTCTGAGGCTGGCTTTGAACTCGTGATCCTCCTTCCTTGGCCTCCCAAGCTGCTGGGCTGGATTACAGGCTTGCTCCACCATGCCTGGCCCCCTATTTTATTTTTTAATCATAGAAGTATGTATGCTGGTTAAAAATACAAGCTTCCCAGCACTTTGGGAGGCTGAGATAGGAGCATTGTGAGTTCAAAGCCAGCCTCAGCAACGACAAGGTGCTAAGCAACTCAGTGAGACCCTGTCTCTAATAAGACACAAAATGGGGCTGGGGCTGAGGCTCAGTGGTCAAGTGCCCCTAAGTTCAATCTCCAGTACCAAAAAGAAAAAATACAAGCTTTCACTTTAGGCTTCTGTCTAGCTCACTTGGAGAGGAAGGAGCCTTCCCAGTTGTGTAGGCATGTTGGCCTAGGGTCTAGCAACACAGGCTTATGTCCCTTAGTATTCTGGCTCTCAAATTTTCCCACATGGCAGTACCAGGCGAGCTTACTTTATTCCATCAACAAGGCCCTGTCCCATTCTGGTGGCTTCTTGCCCACCTACTGTGTGCCAGGTCCCACCCACCTGGCTCTTCCCAGGTGTCTGAGAGCCCTCCCAAGTGGCTTTCCTTCTTCTATGTCCTTCCTGAACTCTTCACACACTTCTCATTTACACCTTGGAGGTGTCATTCTCCCATCTATCTGCTCTCCACCTCCACTCACTTGTACCCAGTCCCAGGGGATGTGGAGATGGCTGCCCCACAGGGTGAGTGTGCTTACCGCCACTGACCCGGAAACTTAAACGTGAATATGATGGGGAATTTATGGTATGTGTATTTTACCACAATATAAAACCATTTGAGAAAAACAGTGGGTGTCCTTGGCTCGTGAGGATTTTTGGGCTGGGCCCCCAGTCTCAGTCTCTGAGTGGGTTGCTGCTCTAACTGGGTGCTGTTGTCCTCTCGCATACCTGGCTCCTGGGTGTGTCTTTGCACTCCCCCCCCAGTCCCCCCTTCACCCCCATTGTGGCTCCATCCCTTCCAGGGCAGGAAGAAGGAGGGGCCCAAAGCCTGGCTGACTCCCAGGTCACACCCACCCGAAACTGCTGCCCTCCCCACACCCAGGCCCACACCCAGCCTGAGCTGCACCCCAGCTACCTTTCAGCTGGTAGTTCTCTGGGAGCACTCCTCACTCATGGAGTTCCCTAGTGCCTGCAGTAGACTCCTGTGCTCAAGGATCATCTGGCCTGGCCTAGGCAACCAGAAGGTGGAGGCTGGATGGCCTTCCCAGCTCAGACTGACTGCCGCCCCTCTGCACTTGTTGCTTCAGAAGCATTCAGTTCTGTGGCTGGGATTGTGGCACAGTGGTAGCGTGCTCGCCTAGCACGCGTGAGGCACTGGGT
>CM053399.1:178837108-178851142 GCA_028644305.1 Xerus rutilus
AAAAAAGCATTCAGTTCTGAGCCGATGTGGTGGCGCAAGCCTGTAATCCCAGCACTTTGGGAGGCTGAGACAGGAGGATTGCAAGTTCAAAGCTAGCCTCAGTAATGGTGAGGCACTAAGCAACTCAGTGAGACCCTGTCTCTACATAAAACACAAAATAGGGCTGGGAATGTGGGGATGTGGCTCAGTGGTTGAGTGCCCCTGAGTTCAATCTCTAGTACCAAAAAAAACCAAAGAAACATTCAGTTCTGTAGACTCTTCAGCAGTCCTGTGAGGTGTGGTGCCCATTATACACGTGAAGGACCCAAAGCCACAGGCCAGTGAGAGGCCTCCCAGCAGAGCCCTGGCCCCCATCTTGCCTCTGGCTTCACACACACAGGAACCACTCCACCTGGCTGCCTTCAAGTGGGGTGCCTCCTTTTTCCTCTATACCCTTAGGAACTGAATCCCTGGATTTGGTGCCTGTGCCTTCTTTCTAGGTCTCCCCCAAAATACCTTCAGAGAGGAGCAATGACTTGTCCAGAGCCACACAGCAGAGGTGAGGAGGCACATACAGGTGCAGCTAGGAGTGACCCCTCCAGGCTTCACCCCAGCAGGTCAGGCCTAGGCACTGCTGGGCCAGACCTACACTGGCCTCCATCCTGGTGGTCCTTGGCTCTTTGGCTGCCCCAGGCCCTATCTCTACACCTCTGCATCCTCCATCCTGCTTCACCTCCAGACTGGTCCTTTTTAGCTCTGTGGATGCCCCAGGCCCTGCTTCTCAGCCTGTGTGTCCTCTGTCCTTGCCACACATGTTTACTAACAGGATGCTCTCTATGGTGGGGAACACCCTGAACATTTGTTGCCCCCACAAGACCTAGTCGAGATCTGACAGGTGTGCCTTGAGAGGGGGGATCAGAAAGACGGGAATGGTCAGGCCTGTTCCTGCCCTACCCCTCTGGGCCCAGCCTCCCTGCCTGCACAGGAGCTGTGAGCACTTCCATTTCGCTGTAGACAGCCGGCCTCAGGCTGCTGCCCTGCGAGGAGGCTGGATGTTCTCCATTAGCTGACACACCCACGCCCCCTGGACAGTGAGGGAAGTATTGTAGTGTGAAAGCCACATCCTGCTAGTCAGAAGCTGCCCTGCCATACAGCTGGCCCGTCCCTGCCAGCCCCCTTCCTGCCCTTAGGGCATCGGTCGCTTGCAGGAGGCCTCTTTACTCCTCCCTGCTGGTCCCCAATCTTCAGCCTGCCCTGCATGCGGCCTCAGGAAGCCAGGAAGGAGGCTGTGCAGGCTGTCTCAGCTGGAGGCCAGCTGTGTGACTCAGCAGGCCCCTGCCTGCCCAGAGTCCCCTCTTTCCCAGGAGTGTGGGTGGTGTGTGGAGCCAGCTGGTTATTAGAGGGCTGTGCCTTCCTGTGGGGCGGGTGTTCTCCCTGGCCCGCAAGTCCAAGCCTTACTAGGAGACCCAGGGCGGTGGTAGTGTCTGCTGGCCCCAAGGTGACCTGAGCTCTGGGAGTTCCAGTGTGGGGGAAGCTGGACACCTGGGCTTGGTTTCTCTGGGCTTTGTCTGTATCAGGCACTACTTGGGTGTGAGACCCTAGGCAAGAGGGGGCAAGACCAAAGTGAGGACCTGGAAGGGCAGACCTGCCACTCCATAGGGTGAATAGCAAGTGACATTGGACAGGTGACTGCTCTGAGCCTTTGCTCCCACCTCCAAATAATGGGGTGAAAAAGGCTCTGCCTTGGGGCATCAGAGGGAACCCCCAGAGCCTGCATAGGAGTGGCCTGCCCAATGCCTGGCTGTGTCCAGACCCTCAGCATGGCCATGGCTGCGGGGCACTCTGCATTTGCAGAGACGCTGTTAGAAGGCTTTGCTCCTGTTGTCGTATCAGCATTATCAGTAATGAGAACAGGGTGGCCCAGACCCTCCCCTGGGCACCCTGCTCCTCTCTCAAGAGAAACAGACCCAGCTGACAGGTATTTAAAACGTGGAGCAAGATATAAATTAGCTAGAAAATGAGGTGTAAAGTAAAAGCACAATTTTTATTTAAAAAAATGAACAGAGGGGGCTAGGATTGTAGCTCAGCGGTAGAGCGCTTGCCTCGCATGCATGAGGCCCTGGGTTCGATCCTCAGCACCACATACAAAGCAATAAAATAAAGACATTGTGTCCATGTACAACTAAAAATATTTAAAAAAAAAAAAAAAAAAAAAAAAAATGAACAGAGCCAGGCGTCGTCGTGCATGCCTGTAATGCCGACTACTTGGGAGGTTGAGGCAGGAGGATTGCAAATTTGAAGCCAGCCTCAGCAATTTAGTGAGGCTCTAAGCAACTTAGTGAGATCCTGTGTCAGACTAAAAAATAAAAATGGGGATGTGGCTCAGTGGTGAGGCACCCTTGGGTGCGATCCCAAGTACCCAAAAAGAACAAAGTCTAGCCAGGTACAGTGGCACACACCTGTAATCCCAGTGACTTGGGAGGCTGAGGCAGGATCGTGAGTTCAAAGCCAGCCTCAGCAAAAGTGAGGTGCTAGGCAACTCGGTGAGATCCTGTATCTAAATAAAACACAAAATAGGGTTGGGGATGTGGCTCAGTGGTCGAGTGCCCTTGAGTTCAATTCCTGGCACCCCCCCCCAAAAAAAGAAGAGAAAGTCTGGGTCATTACCCAGTGGAAGGGTAATAGGGTGGTCCTGGTGGCTGGTTTACAAGCTTTCTCTTTTTGCTCTCATGCCTTCGTATGTTTTCTCTCTTGACACAGCCTCCTTGGTAAGGTGTTCACAGACACCAAGGGTCATTTCCTCCCCAGTTTGTCTGGTTCCAGCCTTTGGTGTGGTATAGGCTGGATTTTCCCGAAGTGGCTTCTGATCCAGTGTTTCCCAAATGTGGCAGTGGCTGCTGCTGCTGCTTCCTCTTCCTCTTTCTTCCTCCTCCTCCCCCCCTCCCCTCCCCTTCCTCATTATTATTATTATTATTATTATTATTATTATTATTATTTGGTACCGGGGATTGAACTCAGGGCACTCGACCACTGAGCCACATCCCCAGCCCTATTTTGTGTTTTATGTAGAGACAGGGTCTCACTGAGTTGCTTAGCGCCTCGCCATTGCTGAGGCTGGCTTTGAACTCACGATCCCCCTGTCTCAGCCTCCCTAGGTGCTGGGATCACAGGCGTGCGCCACCGCGCCTGGCCAAATGTGGCTAATTATTACAGTCACTGAAGTTTCTATTAAAAATCAGATTCCCAGGCTCCTCTGGAGTCCAGCCAGATTGGATTCTCCAGGGGAGAGTCTGCTGGGGTCACTGCCTCCCATTCCTCCACACACCACAAGAGCTTCCCTCCAGGACAAGTCTGATCATGTCATCTGGTCTTGTTTGGTCCTCCCTTATGTGCCCCTTATCCCAGGAGCCCTTCGTTATTCCTGTTGTTTGACTCTCTCGTCTTCCCTGGGAACTACAGCCCTATCCACACATAACTAGGTCATAGATGAAGAATTTTTAGACTTGTGTTTTATAAAAGTGAGGGTTTTTTTAATTAGTTGTTGGTGGACCTTTACTTTATTTATTTATATGTGGTGCTGAGAATCGGGCCCAGTGCCTCACACATGCTAGGCAAGCGCTTTACCACTGAGCCCCAGCCCCAGCCCCTAAAAGTGAGCTCTTGCAGGATGTAGTGGTTCATGCCTGTCCCAGCGTCTCAGGAGGCTAAGGCAGGAGGATAGTCAATTCAAGGTCATCCTCAGCAACTTAGCAAGGCCCTAAGCAACTCAGCAAGACCTTATCTCTAAATAAAATATTAAAAAGGGCTGGAGATGTAGTTCAGTGGTTAAGCACCCCTGGGTTCAATCTCTGGTACCAAAAAGAAAAAAAAGTCCTCAATAAGCCTCCTCTGCGTTTTGCTTTGCTCATTCTGCAGGAATCCCGTTAGGCCACTTCTGCTTCCCAGCAGTAGGTTTCCAGTTCCTGGGAATTTTAAACAAGCCCTTCTGGTCAGTCTGATTATTAAATGGATGGGCTCCAAACAGAATGTGGAGGGCCCGTGAGGCAGGCAGTGACCTGTGAGTATGGCCCTAACCTTGCAGTGCACCATCTTCCTGTGAAATGGGGAGACTGCCCACCCCATGGTGGTTTTCCAGCCAAGAAGTGAACACATGGCTTCTGCAGATGGCCTAATGGAGGCTACCCCCGGAGGGGCCAGGCTGTGACTCCCAGGTAGAGGTGAGGTGGAATTCGGTACAATAATGGTACTTTTGCCCTGACGCTCCCGGGTCCCTTTCAGGTTGAGCCATGATTCCAGTGACGGAGCTCCGCTACTTTGCGGACACGCAACCAGCATACCGGATCCTGAAGCCGTGGTGGGACGTGTTCACTGACTACATCTCCATTGTCATGCTGATGATCGCTGTTTTTGGTGGGACGCTGCAGGTCACCCAGGACAAGATGATCTGCCTGCCTTGTAAGTGGGTCACCAAGGATTCCTGCAACGACTCATTCCGGGGCTGGACAGTGCCCAGCCCAGAGCCCACCTACCCCAACTCTACAATCTTGCCAACCCCTGACACAGGCCCCACGGGCATCAAATATGACCTGGACCGCCACCAGTACAACTACGTGGACGCTGTCTGCTATGAGAACCGCCTGCACTGGTTCGCCAAGTACTTCCCCTACCTCGTGCTCCTACACACCCTCATCTTCCTGGCCTGCAGCAACTTTTGGTTTAAGTTCCCACGCACCAGCTCCAAGCTGGAGCACTTTGTGTCTATCTTGCTCAAGTGCTTTGATTCGCCTTGGACTACAAGGGCCTTGTCAGAGACGGTGGTGGAGGAGAGCGACCCCAAGCCCGCCTTCAGCAAGATGAATGGCTCCATGGACAAGAAGTCGTCAACAGTCAGTGAGGATGTGGAGGCCACTGTGCCCATGCTGCAGCGGACCAAGTCACGGATAGAGCAGGGCATCGTGGACCGCTCAGAGACAGGTGTGCTGGACAAGAAGGAGGGGGAGCAGGCCAAGGCGCTATTTGAGAAGGTGAAGAAGTTTCGGACCCACGTGGAAGAGGGGGACATCGTTTACCGCCTGTACATGCGGCAGACCATCATCAAGGTGATCAAGTTCATCCTCATCATCTGCTACACCGTCTACTACGTGCACAACATCAAGTTCGATGTGGACTGCACTGTGGACATTGAGAGCCTAACAGGCTACCGTACCTACCGGTGCGCGCACCCTCTGGCCACACTCTTCAAGATCCTGGCGTCCTTTTACATCAGCCTGGTCATCTTCTATGGCCTCATCTGCATGTACACACTGTGGTGGATGCTGCGGCGCTCCCTCAAGAAGTACTCGTTTGAGTCGATCCGTGAGGAGAGCAGCTACAGCGACATCCCGGATGTCAAGAACGACTTCGCCTTCATGCTGCACCTCATTGACCAGTATGACCCACTGTACTCTAAGCGCTTTGCTGTCTTCCTTTCAGAGGTGAGTGAGAACAAGCTTCGGCAGCTGAACCTCAACAATGAGTGGACACTGGACAAGCTGCGCCAGCGGCTCACCAAAAACGCACAAGACAAGCTGGAGCTGCACCTGTTCATGCTCAGTGGCATCCCCGACACTGTGTTTGACTTGGTTGAGCTGGAGGTCCTGAAGCTGGAGCTGATTCCCGATGTGACCATTCCACCCAGCATCGCCCAGCTCACAGGCCTCAAAGAGCTGTGGCTGTACCACACGGCAGCCAAGATCGAGGCCCCTGCTCTGGCTTTCCTGCGTGAGAACCTGCGGGCTCTGCACATCAAGTTCACCGACATCAAGGAGATCCCACTGTGGATTTACAGCCTGAAGACGCTGGAGGAGCTGCACCTGACAGGCAACCTGAGCGCCGAGAACAACCGCTACATTGTCATTGATGGGCTGCGGGAGCTCAAGCGCCTCAAGGTGCTTCGGCTCAAGAGCAACTTGAGCAAGCTGCCGCAGGTGGTCACGGACGTAGGAGTGCACCTGCAGAAGCTGTCCATCAACAATGAGGGCACCAAGCTTATTGTTCTCAACAGCCTCAAGAAGATGGTGAACCTCACCGAGCTAGAGCTGATCCGCTGTGACCTGGAGCGCATCCCCCACTCCATCTTCAGCCTCCACAACCTGCAGGAGATCGACCTCAAGGACAACAACCTGAAGACCATTGAGGAGATCATCAGCTTCCAGCATCTGCACCGCCTCACCTGCCTTAAGCTGTGGTACAACCACATTGCCTACATCCCCATCCAGATTGGCAACCTCACCAACCTCGAGCGCCTCTACCTAAACCGGAACAAGATCGAGAAGATTCCCACCCAGCTCTTCTACTGCCGCAAGCTGCGCTACTTGGACCTCAGCCACAACAACCTGACCTTCCTCCCCGCCGACATTGGCCTCCTGCAGAACCTTCAGAATCTGGCTGTCACAGCCAATCGGGTGAGTGGGCTGGCCATGGCGGGCTGGCCATGGTGCCGTGTGCTGGGGTGGCCGTGATGGGTGCTCAGGATGCCCGGTGTCTCAGGACAGTGGGTGCTTCTCAGTTTGCAGTCCTCACCTGTGGTTCCCAGAGCCAGCCAGGAGGGGTCTGTCCAAGATCCAGACGCCCGAGCCACCTCTGAGACCTGCTGAAGCAGACCCACAGGGTGGGGGACCTGCCTTTGCCACAGAATGCTTCAGAGTTCTCCTGCCAGGAGAGGTGGAGTGACCCTGCGGGGTGTGTCCCCAAGGTGACCTAAAGCTGGGTTCCATGTAGGCAGGGATGTGCGTGGGGCCAGGCAGTAGGAGGCAGGACTTAGCCTGAAGCTTGTGGTGTCTTCTCAGCTTGTCCCCAGCTGGGTTGGGAGCCAGGGTGCCAGGTTAGGACAGAAACTGAGTGGCTCTCCTGGCTGAAGTGGAGGCAGGTGGTTACTGTAGCTCCCAGCATCCCTCACACCCATCTCTGCTCTGCATTAGAGACAATGAAGGACAGAGTTGGGCTTAGATGGGGCTGGTTGTCACTACCCACCTTTCCAGAAAGGAAATTGTGCAGACCTCTGGGGGCTGACAGTATGGGAGGCAGCACCCTTGGAACTGGTGGCACCCGTGCTCCAGTCCCTTGCCTGGCTAGGAAAATCCCACCCTTGAGGCTTGGGGGTGCCTTGATGCAGGCAGGCAAGGCAGAGTTGAGGGCAGGGTACTGGGCCTTCTTTGAGGTGGAGATTTTTGCAGTGAGGTGGGTGAGGAAGGTAGAAGCTTGAGCCCAGGGTGGGGAAGCCCAGAAAAGATTCTGCTGCTACCTCTGTGCCTGTCACAGCAGTGGCCCTAGGGCAGCCCTTGCTGGCCTGCTGAGCACTTGCTACTCTGGGTGAATACTCCATTCTCCACTAGTGCTGTTGGTTCTGACAGGACCTCTCCAGCGTCCTTGGACACAGAGGGCAAAGGGTGCTGACCCCTGAAAGGACCCTGTCTGCTCCTCCCTGCTCTGGGTGGGGCACAGTTTCTCCAGCGTCGTTCTGACAGGTGGCTGGGGCACCTGGCCCAGACTGCTGCCACTCAGAAGCCTCCCTCTTCTCTTCCCTGCTTCTCTTCCTGAAAACCAGCCTGCTTCTTCTGTCATAGGAACCACCACAAGAGATCCTATCTCCTTCCCCCAAATCGTGACTTGTGTGTGAGTGTCCAGGGCACAGGCCCACACAAGTTTTTCACCACTATGGAAAGCACAGGGCTGCTGACCAGAATTGGACTCTATTTTGGCGGGGGGAGGCCACCTTTGGGAAGCATCAGAGAAACCCAGCACCTTGCATAGTGTGAGCAAGGGATACGAGGTGGCTGCCCCAGGGCACAGTGCTCAGGCCTCCTGCTCCTGGGGTCAGGCCAGGCTTTGGCCTCACTTCTTATGTGAGAGCCTGGTCCCCACCCCTACCTCCTCGCACCAGGCTCCCCTGTCAGCGTCATGCCTGTTGGCTGAGGTCACCCTCAGGAAAAGCGTTGGTGGAGGCCTGCTGTCCATGAGGAAGAGGACCCTCTAGATACCCTGTTTAGCACACTGCTTAATCACATCCTGTCCCCACCTCCTAGAGCGCCAAAGGCCTTTATAGGGAAAAAAGTTTTCTTTGGCCAATGTAGGTGGGCAGGCAGGCCCCTCCTTTTAGGCCAAGGACTGGGCTCCCTCCTGCAAAGGCTCCCTGGATCCTCAGAGCCACTTGGACTGGTGGGGCAGCAGGGATGAGTGTGGCCCCACAAAGGCCCTTGGGTGCTGTTTTCTCGGGCTGCACTCATGCTAATGAGTCTCTCTCCACAGAGCAGGTGTTGGTGGAGCACTGCTGGAGTCCAGCTGGGGAGGGGTGCTGGGATGACCAGGGCCCCCAGGGAGCTGGGCGGTTGGCACGGAGCCTAACTAGAGCTTCGCTAGGGCATATGGATCACTGTCCTTTCCAGGAAGGGATATGTCACCTGCTCCAGAAGGACAAGGAGAAGACGAGAGGGAGAGTCAGTAGGGTCAGGCTGGAAGGCACAAGAGGGAAGCTGCCCTGGAGGGTGGACTTTGCCCTGTGGGCAGAGGTGGCCTGTGCTCCTGCTGCTAGGCGGCTCCTGTCCCCTCCACTCCAGTTTCATGTCTGGACCCCCTGCCAGTCCATAAGCCACGTCCCTGCTGCTTGCAGGGACGAAGGGTGAGCCCGCTTCCCGTTTAGCAAGGTCACAAGGTTTCTGGGTTCTGAGGTTCAGTCCCAGGGCCTCACAGGCTGCGCGTGCGCTCTACCACTGAGCTGCACTCGCAGCCCCTAGAGAGGTTATTTTTGCTCCTGGCAGGGGCACGGGTTTGTGGATGAATGGGCCTGTACTGGCCAGCATTGCTAGGGACAGACATGGGTGGCTCTGCAGGGAAGATTGCAGGCCAAGGGGCTGCGGGGCAGGAGTCTGGGCGGCTTGAGGTCCCTCACTCAGCTGGCCGGTAGATGGGAGACGGTTGAGGCAGGACCTTAGAGGAGAGGCAGGGTGTGACCCATGTCAGGGATCTGGGACTCGAGACATCGAGGGAACCATGCTGCCAGCCTGCAGATCGAGAATTCATCTTCTCTGTGCTTGTGGATGAAGAGGGTTCCTTGATGTGTCACTAGGAGGGAGAGAACTGGAGTTCACTTCCCGCTTTGGGTCGGATGGTAGAAGAGGAAGGTCAGGCCAGAGCACGTGACTCTGAGTGTGTGAAGAGTCCATGGGGAGTCCGTGGGTGGAGAACAGATGCAGGCCCTGGATGGGAACCATGCTAGTGATGGTGGGGTGGCAGCAGAAGGGCTAAGACAGCATCTCTCCAGGTGGGTGGTTGAGAATGTCATAGTGCCCTGGAGCCACTCTGAAGGCTACTGGGACTGTCTTTTTCGAAGACCAGGTACACCTGAGGCCATTTCAGCACTGGTTGGGAAGGTACTGGGGGGTCTGAGGAGGCAGGAGTGGTAGGATCAGGAATGACGAGAAGTGACTTCAAGCCCTCAGTGGATCAGGGACAGTTCAAAGGACAGGTGTGCCTGCCGGACTACTGAAAGTACCTCCTCTTTTTTCTGGAGGCCCTGGGAGAGCTCAGTAGCAGGAGGCAGGGGCTTCTGGAAAGGGGGACTTCCAGGAAGGGGGCTGTGGAGCCGCTGACGAGGCAGAGCCTTTCCCCTGTCCTGAGCGCTCCGTCGTCAGAGGCGGGCACTGGGAACGCTCTGATTCTCGGCCCTCAGAGCCCGCTTCCCTTGCCCTCTGCGCTTCGTATCCCTAACGTCCAGACCTTGAAGCCACCCACCCAGTCCTGACCATTGGGCACAGCAGGGACAGTTACGAACACTCAGGCCAGGAGTCTCCTTAAAGACACCCACAGTGTCCCTCATGGCATGGCCTCAGCTCAGCCACCTGCTGAGAAGGCTGAGTTGCTCACTAGGACCTGGATCCTCCATAAGTGGCCAGAGATCAAGACTTCCAGAAGGTCCTCAGCTGCAGAATGTCCAAGCCAAGAGGCACTTCTGGTCCAGCCCCTGCATTTTACAAATGGGGAAACCAAGGCCCAGGGTTCCACCGTAACCGAGTGCCGCACTTCACAGAAGGGGAGTGTGGGGGTGTGAGGGGCCAGGCAAGGCTTTCTTCCTGTAGACCCTTTGTGGCCCTGCAACCTCAGACAAGCTGCCCTCACCTCTCCAGGCTTCAGTCTCCTCAGAAGGAAAATGGGAAGAATGATAGAGCAGCCTCTCCACTGTCCTCACTCGAGAGGGACCCGGGTCTCCCGCTCTTTCCTCCAGCCCCTCCTTGTGAAGGAGGTAGCTTTAGACCAGGTTAGTGAGGACCACTGTCAGCTGATTAGGTACAGAAGGGCAAGGAGCATGCCTGGACACACAGCATGGCCCTACTCTGGCCCTGCCATTTGCTCAGCTCTGCCATCAGTGTGGACAGTCAGCAGAGCATCCACTGTCAAGCCAGCTTCAAGTCCTGGCACTTCACCGCCTGCTGAACCTTGGGCAAGTAGTGTCTCCAGGGGCCCCTTAGCCCAGCAGCACAGTGGGAAACACATGCAGTGACTCGGGGGTCAGATGAGCTCATGGCATCTGTGCTCAGTGAGCCTGCCGGGTCGTGAGCTGCATGTGACAGCAGCCGATCCAGGAGGAGGAGGTCCCAACGGCCAGGACCAGGCTCTGGCACCCCTGGCCTTGCTGTGACTTGATGCATGAAGAAACAGGACCGGGAAGAAGTGACCTAGCGGGGTTCCTGCCCACATTGGTGAGCCCTCCTGCTCTCAGCTAAGGGCTGCATGCTTTCATGACGGCTCTCAAGCTAGGCACACCAACAGCCTGGCTCCTGGACCCCTGGGACATGGGTAGAGCAGGCAGTGGCTGCCAGTGTGGTGTGCCTCCTAGAGGGCCAGGTGCAGGGAACCCCGGTGAGCAAGGCAGACCCAGCCCTGCCCTGTAGAGCCCACCATCCAGGAGTGGCAGATGGAAGAAACAGTGCCATAAGGGGGCACAGGAGTGCCAGGAGACCCAGGAGGTCAGGGAAGCCTTCCTGGAGGAGGTGATTGGAGGGCAGAGACTAATGTACAGGAGAGCATTAGCCATGCTTCTGGTGCCAGGCTCCTGGGGAGCAGCAGTGGGGATCAGGGAAGGTGCCGGCAGGGAGGGGAAGCCGGGAGAGGGGAAGCCAGGAGGCCCCATCCTGGCTATACCCACCTCACTCTAGCCCTCTACTCCTCCCCCAGATTGAGGTGCTCCCTCCGGAGCTCTTCCAGTGCCGGAAGCTGCGGGCCCTGCACCTGGGCAACAACGTGCTGCAGTCCCTGCCCTCGAGGGTGGGCGAGCTGACCAACCTGACGCAGATCGAGCTGCGGGGTAACCGGCTGGAGTGCCTGCCGGTGGAGTTGGGCGAGTGCCCACTGCTCAAGCGCAGCGGCCTGGTGGTGGAGGAGGACCTGTTCAGCACACTGCCGCCCGAGGTGAAGGAGCGGCTCTGGAGGGCCGACAAGGAGCAGGCCTGAGCTTGGCCGGAGGAGCAGCCAACAGTGGGGCCACCTCGTCCCTCCCAGGACTCCTGGACAGCCAGCCCAGCCCCAGCCAGGTGGAGCCTGGGGCCACTGTGAGCTGGGCCAGGGCAAGAGGACAGTATCTGAGGGGCTGGCCCCTTATTTCCCTGAGCCTCACGCCCTGCCGGGGCAGGCGCCGGTCGGGGAGGCCAGAAACCAAGTCAGTCTCAGAGTGCAGTATTGGACAATCAGGGTCTCCTCCCTGGAAGCCACCTCTGCCTCAGAGTCTAGTGGACACCAGAGGTCCAGGGACACCAACTTAGCTCTTGGTATTTATTTTTCTCCACCTCCCATCTTCTTCCTCTAGGTAACTTAGACATTCCCAAGAAAGTTCAGCTCCTTGGGGGGTGTTTAAGGAATGCTGGATGGCATTTCCCCCTTTTTTTTCTGGGTGACGCCACTGGCATTGGATGCCCACTCAGACTTGGGCAGAGTGGTCCAGGATGAACCAGCTATGGGACAGTGCCCAGCTGCACGGCAGCAGGGCCCATGGGAGAGCAGGCCGCCAGACAAAGCCAGGCCTGGGCTCTCCTCATCCGTTTTTGTGTCAGTTTTAGACTTTTTTTTAAGTCAATGATTTTTTTGTTGTTTAGTTTTGTTTTCTAAGCTTTGGAAATTGATGGTTTGGGTATTAAAAAGAAACAAAACAAAACAAAACAAAAACCCAACACTAAAGGCCAGTGAGTTGGAGTCTCAGGGTAGGGTGGCATTTTCCTTTGAGCAAAGCAGCAAGACATTGAATCGCACCCCACCCCCACCCCCGGTGTGGGGTGCAGGGTGTCTTCCGAGTCTGGTGTAACCTTGGCTAAGAGTTCTCTTTGTCCCTTTCCCCTCCTGGGGTGGGGATTTTATTCTTGTTTGTTTTTTGGGTTTTTTTGGTGTCTTGTTTTCTTTCTCCTTCGTGGGTCTTGGCAGGCGCTCATTTCTGTGGCTGTCAGCCAAAGGGAATGTTCTAGGGCTGCCAGGAAAGGAGGAGACTTGGCTTAGCTGGTCCCCGAGTGAACGGTGCTGCACCCTGTCCCCTGCCCACCCCTCCGCACAGTGCTAGGAGCCCAGGGAGCTGCTCTGCCCCAACTCTGTCCCCCACTGTCACAGGTTTGCTCAGTGCCACCACTCACCTGTGCTGCTTAAGTTGGCCCCGTTGCCACCTGGTCCTTCATGAAGGGCAGACGTGTAGAGGTGGGTGGGCATGGGTGGTCACTTCTGGGGGGGACGGGCACCCAGTTTCTGGTTCCACACCAGTTTCCGTCCCAGTGCCTGGCTCGCCTGGCGGGGGACCACTGGCTTTAGAGCAATCATTCGGGTCCCCCTCTAGAAGGGTCCCCGTCTTAGATCCATCACATGGACACTAAGGCACGTTTTCGCGTCTCGTCTTAATGTCTGTCTGTCTGTGTTCTATGCGTCCTGTCATTGGATGTAATCCTCACAAGTAACGCACACTATCCTCCGGCGACCTGAAGCAGTCCGTTACCTGTGAGTCTGAACTTGTAGACTCGGATCAAATATCAAATAAATCTATAACACAAAGTAACCTTTGGAGCTCTCCACGTAACAGGGCCCCTTCCCTCATGTCTGAGGCCTGCTGGGCTTGAGGCACCATTCCTTGGGTACCCACAGAATGGTCAGCCCTGCTCATCTTGCTGCCCTGTGAAGTCTGGAGCTCCTGGGGCAGTTTCTGGAAGTTATGAGCTGAATGGGCCCCTGTAAGTGCCAGGTGTGGGCCTTGAGAGGGGTCCCACTGCCAGCACGTTCTCCGACATTCCAGTTGCCTATGGCATGGGCCCTTGAGCTTTTGATAGGTGGGGACTAGGAAAGGCCACCAGAATGGGAGCCAGTGTGCAGGGTGCTTCTCACAGCTTAGTCATCCTGTGCGTAGTGGTGGACAGGTACCTTCCCGTGGCCTCCATGTCCCCATCTGTGTGATGGGCATTTCTATTCTGTGCTCTCCAAGTTCCCTTGCGGTCCCAACAGCAAGTACCTAGGGTTCTTTTTCTTGGTACCAGGGATTGAACCCAGGGATGCTTAACCACCAAGCCACATCCCTAGCCCTTTTTAGTTTATTTTTTATTCTGAGATGAGGTTTTTCTAATTTGCTGAGGCTGGCCTTGAACTTATAATCCTCCTGCTTCAGCCTCCTGAGTCACTAGGATTATAGGTGTGCACCACTATGCCCGATTGGGTTTTTTTGTTTGTTTGTTTTGTTGGTTTAGTTTTGTGATGCTGGAGATTGAACCCAAGGATGCTCTACCACTGAGCTACATCCTTAGCCCTTTTTATTCTTTTTTTTTTTTTAAATATATTTTTTTTAGTTGTAGATGGACACAATGTCTTTATTTTATTGCTTTGTATGTGGTGCTGAGGATCGAACCCAGGGCCTCACGCATGCGAGGCAAGCGCTCTACTGCTGAGCTACAATCCCAGCCCCTCCAGCCCCCCTTTTTATTCTTTAAGAGAAGATCTTACTATGTTGCCCAAGACTGGCCTCAACTTTGCCATCCTCCTGCCTCAACCTCCCAAGCAGCTGAT
>CM053399.1:178851642-178863646 GCA_028644305.1 Xerus rutilus
CAGCTGATGATAGATATGCACCATCGCACCCTGCTGAGTGCCCAGGATTCTGCAGAGGTGGGGCTGACAGTCACTGTGGGTAGGCCCTGTTCAGGTTTCGGCCCCTTTGGCGGCCTGCTGAGGGTGCTGGGGTCAAGGACAAAGTCTCAGAGAGGTGGACAGATCCCAGTTTTGCAATACATTTGACGTGAGACTTCATTCAGTTCCCTCATTCGTAAAATCAGAATGGCATTGGTAACGTTGTTCTGAGGAACAGTGATGACTGTAGTGTCTTAGTCTTTTTTTGGTTGCTAGAGCAGACTACGTAAGATCAGGGAATTTTAAAAAGAAAGTTTATTTAGGTTCATGGTGCAGAGGCACGTCCAAGATCGGGCGACTACATCTTGTGAGGGCCTTGTGCTGCTCCATAATGTGGCGGGAGTTGAGAGGGGAGAAGACTCACTGGGAGAGGAAGGGGCCACAGTAGCTAAGTCAGCCAGGAGAAGCACCAGTCCATTCTTGGGCAGCCCCAATCACCTCCCACTAGGCCCTGCCTCCCCCCAACCACATTAAGAAAGTGAGGTTCCAGCCGGGCGTGGTGGCACACACCTGTAATCCCAGCAGCTCAGGAAGCTGAGACAGGAGGATCGCGAGTTCAAAGCCAGCCTCAGCAACGGGGAGGTGCTAAGCAACTCAGTGAGACCCTGTCTCTACATAAAACACAAAATAGGGCTGGGGATGTGGCTCGGTGGCCGAGTGAACCTGAGTTCAATCCCCGGTAAAAAAAAGGTTCCAACAGATGGACTTTGGGTACACACAGAAACCACAGCATGCAGGTAAGCGAAACTCTTGAGTGTGAAGGCCTGGCTCCTACCACCTTTCTTCCTCCTGGACGAAGGAGCCTTTTGCTGGACCAACAGGGGAACCTGTGACAGAAGAGAGGCCTAGTGAGGAGACTTGAGTTGCATGGGCCCTTCTCTGGAATAAGCCAGAGCCTTTCCTTCCTCCCTCCACAGGTCTCTGACCCCTCAGGCCTCAACCAGGACTCCCCCTCTGTCCCTGTCCTGGACTGCTGACTGAGCAACTGGGTGTTCACCCCCTAGAAGACCCTCTTGTACCTCTGCAGTGGAGTCTTCCTATCTGGTCTGGTAACACTCCCACCAGCCCCTACTCCACATCCCCATGACCACCCCTTCCCCAGCTGTGGGGTCTTGCAGCCAGTACCTGGAGCTGGAGTTTGATCTGGAACTGGTTAGCTTCTGGAAAGAACAACAACGTGGAGAAACCACCCACCCGCCTCCCAGAGCCCAGCAGAATGAACAAAGGGTAGAGACCAAGCTGTTCCTCTCCTACACCCCCAGGCCTCTTCACTCTGCCTAAAACCGCAGTGGTGGACTTTTCTGTGGTTACAACAGCAGTTTGAAAAACTCAGGGAAACTTCAAAAAATTTAAAAAACTGACAACCTTCACATTCCACCCCAAAGGTTCTCCACTAGCACTGGTGAAGCAGCTGGCAGGTACTTCCTAGGTGCCAGGCCTGCACCAACCTGTTCATCGACAGTGTTCATCTTATTCACTGCTCACAGGGGGCCTTTTATTAGTCCCAAATTGCAGATGGGTAAACTCAGGGCTGGGACTGAAAGCTGACCTGCCTCACTGAGCTCTGCCACCAGCCTGCAAGAAGGCCCTTGGGACCCGGGCGTGGTGGCTCAAGCCTGTAATCCCAGCACTTAGGGAGGCTGAGACAGGAGAATTGCAAATTCAAAGCCAGCCTCAGCAATGGCGAGGCACTAAGCAACTCAGTGAGACCCTGTCACTACATAAAACACAAAATAGGGCTGGGGATGTGGCTCAGTGGTCGAGTGCCCCTGAGTTCAATCCCTAGTACCAAAAAAAAAAAAAAAAAAAAAAAAGCCCTTGGGGAGGTTGCTGGCTGAGCGTGAGGGGCCTCACCTTCTGGCGCTTAGTGGGAGCCTCTGGTTGTAGGTGCCTGCATCAGAAGGGGTCAGGACAGCTGGAGACATGCCTGCCCTGAGGACTCTCAAGGTTGTCTCCAGCCTCTCTCTTCCCCCTACCTAGTCGCCCTGAATTTCTCCCACCTGCTCCAGAAGCCCAGTGAGCTCACCCTCCCCCACCTTCCCCGAAGCCTGGGCCTCTGGACAAAGCAGCCATTCCCAGCACTGTGGCCCAGAAAACAAGACTTGACCTAAGGCCAAGGCTCTTGAGGGCTGAGCAGTGTCCCTCCATTCCCTCCTGAAACACTTTGTCCCTTCCTCATTCAAAGCATCATTTCTGGGAAGGCCAGAGGCTGGTTTTTCAGAGCCAGAGTGGCCCTGTCAGCTACTGGGCCTGCAGGCAGTTCTGACCTCCCTGCCAAGCCCAACTTGAGATGCCAAACATTTTGAGCCTAAGGATGGGGAACAGGAACCATGTCCTCCCTTGTTCTGAAGACCCAGGCCCCACTCTCCAGCCCCCTTCCTCTTAGATTGTCACCCTCTCTGCCTTCCTCTGAGCTGCACATTCCTCAGCTCCCATGGTCCTCCCAAGACTGGGAGCTTTCACACCAGAGCTGGGAGGGACTCAGACTGCCCCCTCAGGACCTCTTCCACCTTGAATGCAAAGCCACTCCAGACACCTAGCAACATAACATACAGATGTTAATGCCAATAGTCTCATTTTCTTCACTTGAGGTTCAGAGAGGGATGGACATCTGTCAGAGTCACAGCTAGTGGTGGCACCTAGACCTTGATACTGGTGTCTTCCCAGCTCACTCTATGCCTGACATTCCCAGAACACATTTTCTGTGCATAGTAGGTAAGCTGCCAGCCAGGAGTGATTTCTGGAAAGAAACCCCAGGGAGCCCTTAAACACCACGAAGGAGATAAGAGAGGGCTAATCCTGGATTAGTTGTGGGGAGGCTGGGACAGAGCTAGGCCCTCATAGGAGGGTGGGGGGAGAAGGGGGTGGAGAGAAAAGATGGGGGCCCTGGGTGGAGGGTACAGGCTGCCTGTGTTTGCAGGAGTGGTGGGATTGCTACTCTCTGGGTAGGGAAGGGTTAAGTCTTCCTGGGCCTTGGCTGTGGACACCCTCCCCTCCCGAACTTCCTCCTCTTCAGCACTAGAGTAACACCCAGAGCCTCTGGTGCCCTGAGCCATCGCCATGGCCTCCCTGAGCCCCTTGCAGCTCCAGAAGGTAGGGATCTACTGGGCTGGGGACTGGGAGGGTCCCATAAAAGTGTATGGGGGTGGTTCTGACCTCCAGGAGCCCCTAGAAATCACTCCCTGTCACTTCACAAAGGGAAACGGAAGCCTGAAACAGGCCCACAATATGGCTTTAGTTCCCAACCACAAGCCCTAACTTTTGCGCACACAGCCCTGGGGTGTCCAGATCACAGGACCTGGGGTTAGTGGGGCTGTGTGCGCATGTTTTGGTGGTGGTGGTGGGGGGTGGCTCAAAACCAGATGAAGCATTCTGATCAGCCAGTCTAGCCTGCGGTGTGGGGGCGGAGTCCAGGGGGTGGGGGCTAGCCCTCCCAGGTCTCCTCTCAGTCCAAATTCAAAAGGCTTAACACGTGGGAATTAGAACACACAGACTTTAAAATAATCATCAATAAATTCCAGATGTTCATGTTTTGGTATCCAGCCCTAGAGTCCTCTTTTCAAAGTCTGTCCTGGGGCAGGGGTGTACTCCCTGGTAGAGCACATGTGAGCTTGCTGGGTTCCATCCCCAGCACTGCAAGACAAAAAGAAAAAAAAAGTCCTTCCCAACCCCTGATGGAGCTCTGGCCCATTTTCTAAAGAGGCTCTTAGCCCCATTTGATAGTCTGAAGATTGGAGAGGAAAAAATTAATCATTAACTATTCCCAATGTACCATACTTTGTTAAACTAATCCCTTGATAGTAAGCTAATCATTAACCATTCCCTGTGTACAGTCCTCATTAGGCAGGGCTTAGTGAATACTGCACACATGTCTTTGCTCCTCTATTCCCTAATATTTTTTTGCGGGGAGAGGTACACTGAGGATTGAACCCAGGAACACTCTACCACACTGAACCACACCTCTGGCTGGCCCTTTTTATTTTTTATTTTGAGACAAGATCTTTCCAAGCTGGACGTGGTGGCGCACACCTATAATACCAGCACTTTGGGAGGCTGAGGCAAGAGGATCGCGCGTTCAAAGCCAGCCTCAGCGATGGCAAGGCGCTAAGCAACTCAGTGAGACCCTGTCTCTACATAAAACACAAAATAGGGCTGGGGATGTGGCTCAGTGGTCGAGTGCCCCTGAGTTCAGTCCTTGGTACCAAAAAAACCCCATCTTTTCAAGTTGCTTAGGGCCTTGCTAAGTTGCTGAAGGTGGCCTTGAACTTGAAATTCTCCTGCTTCAGCCTCCCAAGTCACTAGAGTGCACCACAGGAGTGCACCGCAGCGCCAGGCTTTATTCCCTGATCTTAGGAGGAGTCTAACCATGTAGTTACGGGATCAAGCATGTGTACAGTTTGCCATGGATGTCCCACTTCCAAGGAGGCACTTTTCAGCTTAACACCAATTTCTAAAGTGCAGAGTTTTCCAGAGACAGCAGGGCCCGCAGTGGGTGCTCATGAATATTACAGTACCTGGTGTGTGACAACCCAAACTGGGCATCGACCAGGGCTAGTGTGGTGGTGGGGGGTGTCAGGAATTGGAAATTGACACTCTGTGGTAGATTCCAAAGAAGACTTCTGATGCCTGTTACAAAACCTCCTAACGCTCTGCAAGCAGCAGCCTCAGAACAGGAAGACTCAAGGCGAGTCAGCCAAGGCTATCCCCCTTAACCTCCACCCACACCCAGGAGAAAGTCCGCTCCCTGCCTGGCCAGCCCCTGCCATCCTCCTGCCCTCGTCCACCTCACTGTACTGCGTCCCTTCCTGACTCTTCGTGTTCCTCCTGTGCTCAGAGGCACACATCCTGCTTCCTCTGTCTGGAATCCTCTTTGCCATCTCTTCCCCTCCCCAAATCCTTTAGGCCCTTTTAAATGCCATTCCCTCAGAGCTGCTGCCGAAGAAGACTCTTTCCCATCTCATTTCTATTACATGCTTCTTCCCTTTAGCTCTTGAAGCCTGCTTTCTCTCTCCCTGCACTCAGCAATTTGTGATCGTGTGTTTATGTATGTGATGACAGGTGTAATGTCAGTCTTCTTCACTAGACGACTTTTTTTTTTTTTTGGTACCAGGGATTGAACCCAGGGGTGCTTAACCACTGAGCCACATCCCCAACCATTTTTATTCTTCTTTAGAGACAAGGTCTAAGTTGCTTAGGTCCTCACTAAATTGCTGAGGCTGACCTTGGACTTGTGATCCTCCTGCCTCAGCCTCTCAACTTGCTGGGATTACAGGTGTGCACCACCATGTCTGGCCTCCTTTATTAGATTATAAACTCTGAGGGCAGGCACCTCAGTTGGCTTGCTCATAAACATCTCTCCAACTCCTAAAGCTGTGTCTCATACACAGTAGATGTTTAATCAATATTAGCAGAATACATGAATGAGGCTGTATTTCCATCGGACCCAAGCCCACTGGAAGGCACCTTCTTACTCTTTCCTCATATCTAAGTAGCCAATACTGATTGTTCTTCACAGGGCACTAGACTCCATGGCAGGGGCAGGGGATGAAGCAATGAATAGGACATTGGTCTCAACTTCACACACTTGGGATTTGGTGGGGGGATTAAATATGGTTCATAAGAAGCAGAGAGCAGAGAGAAGCCTGAGCCTTGTTCCTACCTGCAGTTCCAGGAGAATGGATTCCTGGTGCTGGAAGGATTCTTGTCTGTGGATGAATGTGAGGCTATGAAACAGAGGATTGGTAAGATCGTAGCCGAGATGGATGTCCCTCTCCACTGCCGCACAGAGTTTTCCACCCAGGAAGAGGAGCAGCTTCGAACCCAGGTGGGTGCCTGGGGTAGGTGAGGATGGAATCTGGTCTTTGATGGCGAACTCAGTCCCCAGCCAAAGCAGCATCCTGGAAGGGAGGACCTAAAGCTATGGCTCTTCCTTCTCCTCCTCTTTTTTAAAAAAATTTATATATATTTTTAGTTGTTGATGGACCTTTATTTTATTCATTTATTTTTATGTGGTGCTGAGAATCGAACCCAGGGCATCACACATGTGAGGCAAGCGCTCTACCATGAAGCCACCACCCCAGTCCCCACAGCTCCTTCTGGTAACAGATCAGGTGCAGGCTCCCACATGCCAGCTCTGCTCCTTGCACCTGTCACTATGAATTGACAAGGTAGACCTGGTTATTGTCCCCAGTTGGCAGGGAGAGAAAGAGAGGCTTGGGTCACTTGTCCAAACCCTAGTTGGTAACTGGCAGAGCCAGGATTTGAAGTCAGCCGGTACCAACTGCTGCCGTTCACTGCTGTATTGCACTTCCTCAAATTCTCCTGCCACAAAAGGCCTCCCTGTGGCCAGCGTCCCAGAGTGAGCTCTGTGCGTTTGATGGGCCAGTCGTGTGTCTTATCCCTCAACCAAACCGGAATGTGTTGTCTCCCAAGACTCAGCACAGTTTGAGAAGGATAAGTGGTTCTCCCCTCCAGTTCTCTCAACCCTGCACAGTTTGAACTTAGAAGCCTGACTGGGGGGCAGCTGAGCTCATACCAAGGAGCTCCTGCCATCTAGTGGGAACAAAGAGAATTACAGCAGCCAGAAGCCTGGCATCCCAGGAAAGCAGAGATAGGGGTCCTCCTGTGGCCAGAGACAGGCCACTCAAGGATTCTGAGGAGAAAGGCAGCTGAAACTTGGTACCCCAGATCTGCCTTGTGAGAATGCTCCAGAGACCAGATTACTGGGACAGGAAGAATGTAAGAAGAAAGTGCACAGATGAGCTGGGCACAGTGGCGCACACCTGTAATCCCAGCACTTAGGGAGGCTGAGACAGGAGGATTGTGAGTACAAAGCCAGCCTCAGCAACAGCGAGGTGCTAAGCAACTCAGTGAGACCCTGTCTCTACATAAAACACAAAATAGGGCTGGGGATGTGGCTCAGTGGTCGAGTGCCCCTGAGTTCAATCCCCAGCACCAAAAAAAAAAAGAAAGGAAAGAAAGTGCACAGATGGTCCCTAACTTCTGATGGTTCAACCTAGGATTTTAGTGTGTAAGTGATGTACATTTAGTAGGAACCATACTTCGAGTTTTGAATTTCGATCTTTTCCAGGACTGACACCATGTGATATGATACTCTCTGGTGATGCTGGGTGGTTGCAGGGAGTCGTAGTGTCCAGTCTGCCACCCGATCACAGTGATGCTGTGTTGCCATCTGTTTCCCTGCCAGAAAACCATTCTGGATTTCACTTTCATCACAGTACTTGATAAATGAACAATACATTAAACACTTAAGCTTGTAAAATAGGCTTTATATTGGATGGCTTTGCGCAGCTGTAAGTGTCCCATGGGTGGGCTAGATAAAGCAAGGATGTTCTGTGGGTTAGATGTATTAAGTGCATTGTGTACTTCTAATGTTTTCAATTTATCTTGAGTGTATCTGGATGTAGCACCATCATAAGTTAAGTGGAATCTAATAAGAGATTTCCAAAAAATCCCGTGTTTGGGTTGTGGTGGTGGCTCAGTGGTAGACCACTTGCCTTGCATGTGTGAGGCCCTGGGTTCAATTCTCAGCACCGAATATAAATAAATGAATAAAATAAAGGTCTATCAACAACTAAACAACTGTTTTTTAAAAAACTCCATGCTTGTAGCTTTGGATTCTGCTTACAGGCACTTGGGGCTCCTAGCCGCTGTATGTGCCTCAGTGGACATGTCAGAGAAGTCACTGGGGATCTGTAGCCCCTGGGGATGGGAAGCTCCTGAATCCTCTTCTGTCTTTGTCAGGCCCTGCTCTGACCCTGGATGCTCTCTGTCTCTCATATGTCCCTTTCCACAGGGCAGCTCAGATTATTTCTTGAGCAGTGGTGACAAGATTCGATTCTTCTTTGAGAAAAGTGTTTTTGACAAGAAAGGTTTGGAATTGGGGCCCTAGAGATGTGGGGGAGCCCCGTGGGAGGTTGCTGGATTCAGGCATCTGATGGGAGGGCCCTCAGGCCAGCTGCCTGATGAAGGCTGGACTGCAGTTCTTTTGCCTTTATCTGGTTCTTTGTGCCACAGGAAATTTCTTGGTCCCTCCGGAGAAATCGATCAACAAAATTGGACATGGTGAGCAGGAACCTGGGGGTGCAGAAAAGAAAATGTGAAACAGGCCGGAAGAGTTTAGGAGCCTTAGTCATAGCCCATACTAAGTTAGTGGTTGGTCCAATTGTCTGGCTCTAGGCTCCCCTTTGGCTGTGGTCTTCAGTATTGTATGATGCTAATCACATAGCTCTTCCGCCATAGCACTAGGAAGAGGGGTCCACTTGAGTCCCCAACAGATGGACATGTGCAGGCTCCTCCACAATGTACTGTCCCAGGCATGGGGAATTCCTGGGACCTGGTGATTCCCAAAAGCCCCTTGAGGGACAGCTTACGTATTGACATGACTTCTATTCTGAGACCCCAAAACCAAATGTAGAAATTTTCACCTTTTTTCAGGATCATCTGTTATAATTATTTTTTGTAGAATCCTTATTTTTAAACATGAAGTTATAGTATGGTGGCCTTGTAAACAAGCTGTGATAAAATCCATATGACATAAAATTTATCACCATTAACTATTTTAAAGTATTTCATTCAGTGGCATTAAGTACATTTAAAACTTATTATTTTAGCCGGGCATGGTGGCACATGCCTGTAATCTCAGCACTTTGGGAGGCTGAGACAGGAGAATCGTGAGTTCAAAGCCAGCCTCAGCAAGGGCGAGGCGCTAAGCAACTCAGTGAGACCCTGTCTCTACATAAAACACAAAATAGGACTGGGGATGTGGCTCAGTGGTCGAATACCCCTGAGTTCAATCCCTGGTGAAAAAAAAAAACTTACTTTTTTGTAATAACAATAATAATAGCAGCCAGGTGTAATGGCGCACACCTATAATCCCAGTGGCTCAGGAGGCTAAGACAGGAGGATCTCGAGTTCAAAGCCAGCCTTAGCAAAAGCGAGGTGCTAAGCAACTCAGTGAGACCCTGTCTCTAAATAAAATACAATGTAGAGCTGGGGATGTGGCTCAGTGGTTGAGTGCCCCTGAGTTCGATCCCTGGGACCTCCCAAAATAATAATGGCAAATAACACCTGGCACAGTGGTACATGCTTGTAATCCCTCTGACTTGGGAGGCTGAGGCAGGAGGATCACAAGTTGACACCAACCTGAACAATTTAGTGAGACCTTATTTCAAAAATAAAAAGGGCTGAGGATGTGGCGCAGCGGTACAGCACCCCTGGGTTCAATCTTCAGTACTGCAAACAAAACAACAAAAACCAAAAACTGCAAATACTGCTGACTCCTGGGCCTGCTGGGCCCTGGCTGCTGTTGCATGCTCATTGGCTCCACCAGAAGCCCCAGGAGGTGGGGCAGCTCTTCTCATCCCCACTTTACAGAGGAGACCGACTGAGACTTACAGGAGAGAGAGAGTTACCTGAGGTCACATAGAGGAAGTGGCAGTATTGAAATTGCTGCCAACTAAGAGGCCCCTTGGAACCCTTCTCCTCCATGAGGGGTGGGGAGTCAGGGCTGGAGTGAGGTTCCCAGATAGCCAGATGGTCCAGAATAAGGTCATGGTGGGATGGGGACTGAGGTGCGATGAAGGTGTCTGTGGGGCCCATTACTTGGTTATAAAAAGCGTCAAGTTTAAAGCACCCCAAATAGGTCAAAGTGTCAAAGGTAAGCCTGAGTGTGGTTCTCAGGGTGGGAGGGACACATGGGGGCTGAGACAGGCCCATCAGCTAGCCTCTGTCCCACAGCTCTGCACGCCCATGACCCTGTCTTCAGGAGTGTCACACACTCCCCCAAGATTCAGGTGAGCAGAGGTAGGGACGGGCAAGAGGATTGGACAGATAGATGTGTATGTGGGCAAGCCGGCAGTGTGACCTCTGCCCCCTTCCAGGCCTTGGCCAGAAGTCTGGGCCTCCAGAAGCCTGTGGTGGTGCAGAGCATGTACATCTTTAAGGTGAGTGATGTTCCCTTCCCAGGCCTCAGTCTGCCCTTTGTAAAATAGGCAGGCTGTTCATATGAAGCCCCTCCCTATAATGGGCCAAACGTAGCCAGCCGGATTGCTAGTGTTGAGGTGGCCAGAGCATATGTGAAGTTGGTTTCTGTCTGAGGCACCTGGTACTTAGTTGGTGCTCTGTTAGAATTTAGAAGTGTGAAGACAGGGAATCCCCAGGATTCCTTCCCCTCTTTGACTATTGAAATGCTCTGCTCTCAGCTCCCAAGTTCAGTGCCACCTCTAAAAAGCCTTCTGATCCCCGAGGAAAAAGGGGACCCATGGGCTGGGATTGTAGCTCAGCGGTAGAGCACTTGCCTCACGTGCGTGAGGCCCTGGGTTCGATCCTCAGCACCACATACAAACCAATAAAATAAAGACATTGTGTCCATCTACAACTAAAAAAATATTAAAAAAAAAAGAAAAAAGAAAAGGGGGACCCAGGGCTGGGGTTGTGGCTTAGTGATATAGTGCTTGCCTCTCATGTGTGAGGCACTAGGTTCGATTCTCAGCACCACATATAATAAAATAAATAAAATAAAGGTCCATCAACAACTAAAAAAAAATTTTTTTATATTTTTTTAGTTGTTGATGGACACAATGTCTTTATTTTATTGCTTTGTATGTGGTGCTGAGGATCGAACTCAGGGCCTCACACATGCGAGGCAAGCGCTCTACCGCTGAGCTACAATCCCAGCCCCCTAAAAAATATTTTTAAAAAAGAGGGACCCATCTCTGACTTGGGGGCTGAAAGTGTTAACCTCTGACCCAACCCCTGGCCAATGCTGTATCCCTCTTTCTAGCCCTTTCTTGGTTCTGCTGCATGACCCTGTTAGGCAGGGTGGTTTTCCTTCTGCTTCCCTCCTGGGTCTGGCTCACAGTAGGTGCTCAGTAGCTGGTACCCAGGGTGGGAGCCTCCTATAAGACTCAGATCACACTTAGGGAGGCTGAGACAGGAGAATCGCAAGTTCAAAGCCAGCCTCAGCAATGGCGAGGCGCTAAGCAACTCAGTGAGACCCTCTCTCTACATAAAACACAACATAGGGCTGGGGATGTGGCTCAGTGGTTGAGTGTCCCTGAGTTCAATCTCCAGTACCAAAAAAAAAAAAAGACTTAGATCAAGCCTTGCTCCTCCCTATTCTCCTCTGTTCTCACCAGACTTTTCCCCTTTCTTGCAGCAACCTCACTTTGGTGGCGAAGGTGAGCTGAGAGCAGTCTGAGGGGGACAGCAAAGGCCATGGGCAGGAAGTCTGGAAAATCATGTGGTTAGGTCTTTGGAAGAAGGGAAAGTGCTTAAAGTACTACCTGTGGGCAGGAAGCTGAGGCCAAGAGAGGAGGAGCCACCTTCCATTACTTCCCAGAACAGTGGATTGATAGGGAACCTCAAGCCCCTGGCACAGGGATTTCTAAATCTGACAGCAACCCTTAGAAGGTTAAAAATATAGATTACTAAGACAGAGATATTTTTCAGTGTTAAAGGGAATCAAACACACACACACACACACACACACACACACACACACACACACACTACACACACTCACACTTACGATCAGGCATGGTGGCACTTGCCTATAATCCCAGTGACTGTGGAGGCTGAGGTTGAAGGACTGCTTGAGCCCAAGAGCTCAGGACTGGCCTTGTCAATAAAGCAAAGCTCTTTAAACAAACAAACAAACAAACAAAAAAGGATGTTTAGTCATAGTTATCCCCTCTCCAACGATCCCCTCTCCAACCTCACATAGTAACCAACTTTCCAATCTTACTCCACTGAGTGGGCCATCTATCTGGTGGCTGGAGTCTGCTCATCTCTGGTAAAGAATGGTGGCTTTAGCTGGGCACCGTGTTGCAAGCCTGTAATCCCAGCACTTTGGGAGGCTGAGACAGGAGAATCACAAGTTCAAAGCCAGCCTCAGCAATGGTGA
>CM053399.1:178863746-178888125 GCA_028644305.1 Xerus rutilus
ATTCTCCTGTCTCAGCCTCCCTAAGTGCTGGGATTACAGGCTTGAGCCACCGCGCCCGGCTTCACTTCAATGTTTATAGCAGCTCAATTCACAATAGCTAAACTATAGAACCAACCTACGTGCCTTTCAACAGATGAATGGATAAAGAAACTGTGGTATAAATACACAATGGAATATTACTCAGCAATAAAAGAGAATAAAATTATGGCATCTGCAGGTAAAAAAAAAAATAGGTCTGGGGAGGTGGCTCAGTGGTCAAGTACCCCTGAGTTCAATCCTCCGTATGGAAAAAAACACAGAAAAAAAAAAAAGAAGAAGAAAAAGAAAGAAAAAGGGGGCTTTAGTCACCTGGCTGGAAGTGAATAGGAGCAGCTGCCTTTTAGCAATTACAGTGTTGGGGCCTGTATGAAGCACTTTTCATACATCATCTTATGGAATCCTCCAGCAAAGAAATGGAAGCTTTAAGAGGTAAAATCTCTGCCCAGAGTCCCTAGGTCAGGAAGCGGAAGATTCTAACTCAGAACAGGAAGTCTGAAAGGATGATGGGGTGGGAAGTGGGTCAAAGTGAGGTGAGATACAGCAAAGGGTCAGTATCCTCAGACCTGGGCTGGTCTGCTGCAGTTGCTCCTCACCAGGACGCCTCCTTCCTGTACACGGAGCCCCTAGGACGGGTACTGGGCGTGTGGATGGCGCTGGAGGATGCCACACTGGAGAACGGCTGCCTTTGGTTCATCCCTGGCTCCCACACCAGTGAGGACCCCTGTCTCCCCACCCCAGCCCCAGGGAGAGGGATCTGGTGGAAAGAAGGTCTAAAGGCTCCACCTTGGCCTGCAGGTGGAGTGTCAAGAAGGATGATCCGGGACCCTGCTGGCTCAGGGCCTGGCACCAGCTTCCTTGGGTCAGAGCCAGACCGGGATAATAGCCTCTTTGTGCCTACACCAGTGCAGAGAGGTAGGTGGGATTCCCAGGGGTCTGCGCTTGCTCCACCACCCAATAGCTGGGAGGGTCTGCTTTGTGTCACCTGAGGGCTATGAAGTCACAGAACTGGAGGACTTATGGCTGGCAGGATACTTGGAAGTCAGGAAGTAGCGCAATTATATCAAGTTCAACCAGATCGGGCTAGAATCCAGATTCTGCTACTCAGTCTGTTTCTTTGGGCAAATGACTGAATCACTCTGAGCCTCAGTTTCCCCAAATGTAAAGTGGGGCATATCTAGGATGTTTATAAAGAATTTACGTGGCACACAGCAAGGGCTTAACAAATTGGCTACTGGTGACCCCTCTTCCTTATGGGACAGGGAACACTGAGGTCCACCCCAGCATCATCAGGAGGTCCCTGCTGACTGGCACAGTGCAGAGGGCTTCTGCCTACATCTGGGGAGGAAAGGCTCTTTGCATGGCTTGCCAAAGTCACAGCCCACAGCAGAGGACACTTGGTCCCAGGGAACCCACGTCTAAGCAACGTGGCTTGGGCCCTGCCGAAGGCTGCCGGAAGGCCTGGGGATGGGTGAGGGTCATTAAACCACTCAAGGGAGGAGGACTGCACCCCTTCCTGACCTGGAAAGGGTGGCAATGGGGCTAGTGTGCCCCTGACCTGCTCAGGTCTCCACCAGGGGCCCTGGTCTTGATCCACGGAGAGGTGGTACACAAGAGTGAGCAGAACCTTTCGGACCACTTGCGCCAGGCCTACATTTTCCACCTCATGGAAGCTGCTGGCACCGTCTGGAGCCCAGAGAACTGGTAGGTGACAGGGTGTGTGTGTGCCCAAGTCCCCTGAAGGGGCCCGGGGGGTTGGGAAGAGTGGTCCTACCTTCTCCAATCTCTACAGGCTCCAGCCGACAGCTGAGCTGCCGTTTCCTGCCTTGTACACCTAAAGCTGGGGCTGTCGTCTCTCAGTGCCGCTGTGGACTGCAAACCCCAGCACCCTGCCTCACCTCCTGGCTGCAGAGCTCTCCTCCTTCAGGGTCTGTACCTTCAGCCCTACAGACAGCTGGGGGAGGCGCAGGTGGCGGGACAGTAGCCAGGCTAGGTGAGGGCCTTCCCCAAGATCTCTGTGCTTCTGCACCTTCCTGGCCCAACACAAATTTCCCCTTGAGGTGGCCTGTTAGCCATGAAAGAGGTCAGGTCAATTTTCAAGTCTTCTCTCAGGTGCAACTCTAATACTTACAGTGTAAGACACTGAATAAAATGACTTCTGAATGCAGCTTCTCCATCTGTCCTTCTTCCCAAGCATTTGTGCTCTCCAGATGAGACCCCTTGCTGAAAACCATTCAGATCCCTGAGCCCTGCCTGGCACAGTGTGCATGACTTTACTAATAGTAGCACTTAGTGGGCATTGGCTGTGTGCTTCTCTGCATGCAGAGCCTTATTGCTCATGACTCCTTACACAGAGAGGAAGGTGCTATGATCATCTGTGTCTATAAATGAAGGAGCTGAGCCAAGAAAAAGGCAGGTGACCTGCCCAAGTCACACAGATGCTCAGTTGTTCAGCTGTGTCACCCTGGTCCAAGCTTGGACTTCTGTTCTTTTTTTTTTTTTAAATATTTTTTAAGTTGTTGATGGATCTTTATTTATTTTTAAATATTTTTCAGTTGTTGATGGATTTTTATTTTATCCATTTATTATTTATATGTGGTGCTGAGGCTCGAACCCAGTGCCTCATGCATGCTAGGCAAGTACTCTACCACTGAGCTACAGCCCCAGCCCCTGGGCTCTTGTTTTTTACTGTCCAATCCTCTCCTGAGGAGGGGAAAGAAACCCAGGACCAGGAATCCATTACCAGGCTCTGGTCTCAGGCCAGGCCCTTCCTCTCTCAGGGACCACTTCCTTACCTGGACAATAAGGAGGCCAGACTAGGCCTCCACTGGCCACTCCTGCTTTGGCACACTTGGAAGACACTCAAAACTTCCAAAACAACTTCCAAATCCAAAAACCTGCTTAGCTGAGGTCTGGTCCAGAGGTTGCAAAATGGAATTCACTGGCTGATTCTAGACTACAGATGTGTTTTTTTCTGAGCCTCAGCATTCGAAATCAGACATTTGAGCTGTGGGCGTAGTTCAGGGTAGAAAAATTGCCTAGTATGTGTGGGGACCTGGGTTTCATCCACAGCACTGGAAAATATAACTTTTTAAAACTGGGTGATAGCTGGGCGCGGTGGCGCAAGCCTGTAATCCTAGCACTTACAGAAGCTGAGACAGGAGAACCGAGAGTTCAGAGCCAGCCTCAGCAACGGAGAGGCGCTAAGCAACTCAGTGAGACCCTGTCTCTACATAAAACACAAAATAGGACTGGGGATGTGGCTCAGTGGTTGAGTGCCCCTGAGTTCAATCTCCAGTCCCCCCCCCCCCCCAAATCGGATGATTCCACATAGTAATTCAGTTTCATTTGCTTCATTAAATGAGTGGGTGACTGGTAACACTGGGCTCACACTCTAGCAAGGTCCTACAGGAAGGTGCAGCATAGTTCCTTGTCTTCATTCATGGCATCACTTGCTGGCTTTGGCAGCCATGTTTGTAGCCCTGGTTTAGTTCTTCTCCCACTGTAAGGCCCAGAGGAAAGCCCTTTCCCAAGACCAATTAAGGAGTTGGTTGGTGGAGTTGATGCTCTCTCACCCACATTTGGCAACACAGAAGGGAGCCTGGGAGAAGGGATGAGTTTGTTAAGTCTCTGCTGAGATCCAAAGGAATGTCTTAGTACTCTTCTCTGAGGGAAATGACTTGGCAGTAATTCCTAGGCAGAAGTTCCAGCTCCCTGAGGCCCACTCTTGGCTTCTGCCCTTAGTGGGCCTAAGTTCTTACCTCTTCTTGCCAGGCTGGGTGAGAAGCAGGAAAACATTACCCAGCCTTGGAATCCTGCTGTGCTATTTTCCCACTGATGGCAAGAGTTTGTCCATTCAGTGAACGCCTACTGACTTCCTGCTATTGGTGAAGCTGTTTCCCCTATGGGATGTGGTCTGGAGGATGGGACCTGGCTGGAGTATGCACTACCGCCCAGTGGACCCATCTGATCTCTCAGAAAACTGACCAGCCCCTGTAAATCTCTCCTAGATTTGGCTACCAAAAGAGAAACACAGGTTTGGAAAGGACTGGAATGTGAAAGGGTCTCAGGAGAGACCCTTAAGGAGTCAGAGCTGACCAATCCTCTGTTAGCACTGGCCAATCAGGGAGCAGTTTGGAGTTAGGCTGGCTGGAACAGGACTTCAGTCCAGGATCTGATCCTTTCCCTCTAGCCCTTCCATGCACCCAACAGGCTGACCCATCATTCCCTTCAGCTCTTCCTAGCCTAAGTGGGAGAAAACACATGTACTTGGCTTTATGTCTCTTGGGTTTTCCTCCAAGCAAAGTCAGAACAAAGGTTACTCTGGTTTCCAAGCACAACTCATAAAACTTCTTGTCTCTCCTGGATTTTTTTTTTTTTTGTGGGGGGGCCTGGATTTTCAATGAAATGAGGATTGGTCTTGGGTAATGACATCTTCCTTTTTTTTAGAAAATTTTCAGTTGTTGATGGACCTTTATTTTATTCATTTATTTATATGCAGTGCTGAGAATCAAACCCAGTGCCTCACATGTGCTAGGCAACCGCTCTACCACTGAGCCACAACCTCAGCCCAGGACATCTTCCCTTACTGATTGCTCATCATGAGTGGGCCATCAGCTGGATACTTCACATACATCATCTCAAATTGTATCCTCTCAACATCCACTGAGGTTCAGACTGGTTATATGACTCACCTAAGGCCAAAAAGTTAACAGGTCATGCAGCCAAGAATTCTGATCAGATTGACACCACAACCTGAAGCTTTAACCATTATGCTCTAATGCCTTCAGTGTCCACTCTAGCTCCTCCGAGACCACAAAGGCATAGGGGGCTCTACAGCTCAAGTTCTCTAAATTGTTGTACTACCAGCCTTTTTTCTTTTTAAATATCAGCAAAACTAAAACCAGGAGAGGTTTTTAAAATTTTTTTTATTTGTCTGATTAACTGAAAAACCAAATCTGCTTTTTACCCCTTGGCTCTTCATGCCCAAGTGGCTGAATGCTGTGGGGACCATTCATCTTCATGTCTCTGTTCCCTCCATCACTGCTACTGTGTAACACTAGGCCATCAGCAATATCAAGAGGTAGAGAGGCAAAAGGAGATTGTCTATCTGTGTAGTGTATGCTTCTAAGAGGGATACAGTGCTGATGGACCCCAAAATCCAAGCATAACTATAGTTTAGGTCCACTCCACTGTCAAAAATTAAGATCAGAGCTACCGAAATGATCTGTGCAAATATAGATGTCATGGTCCCCTCAAAAGTCTTCTTGGTTCCAGGCCAGTGCATCTCCCCCATGGTGCTGCCAAAGATGGAGGCCATGGTATCACCCACACCCACAGCCAGGACACCTGCATAGGGGACTAGGGCCCTCGCTCCCCCCAGGCTACCCTTCTGTGTACAGGGTCTGGGGATCAGCCAAATGGGAAGAGACATGCCCAGGAGCAGGTAGATGTGTGTCAGGATGAGTGGTCCACTGTCTCGTTCATCCAGGAAGAGGGACAGGAGACTCCGTAAAGTGTGACCCAAGGGCTTGATGCGGAAGTAGCGCACATATTCTAGGAAGATGAAGACTGCCAGACATACAGTGGCAGCCACGTAGAGCAGTGGCCGATCAAAGATGATACCTGGGATGTAAGTGGCTACCACAATGAAGTGGAAATATTTTCGGGTGATGGTGGGGGCCTGGTGCTTCTTGGACTCAGATGACCGCTTAGCATTCTGGTAGAGCACCACCAGGCAGGCCAAGGTGGCCAGCAGGGACCAATAGACTAGGAGGTAGATGCGAGTTTCTGTCTGGAATAGGAACTGAAGAAGCCAGAGCAGTGGGTTCCTATGGATGAGCCAGTGCAGCCAGGGCAGGACCACCCCAAGTCCCAGCACACAAGTCATGAGGTGGAAGAAGATGGAGGAGGCCCAAGTGCCTGAATCCATGAAGACAAAGAGGGTGCTGAAGAAGATGCCCATAAGCACCATCCCTACCACCACCACCAGCAGGAAGAAGTCCACTGGGTCCCCCTGGCTTTCTACAACAGTCAGAGAACGCTTGATGAGCTGGTTGAGGACGAAGCTAATGCCACCCAATACCAGCAGTGCCTCCCCAGGAGTGAAGCAGCGGGGCATCAGATACAGAAGGATCATGTTGAGATAAACAAAGATCAGCAGCACTTCTAGGACTTCAATCACCTCGCCCACGCTGAGTGAGTGCTTCATGATATAAATGATGACACCTCCTGCCAAACCCGAGATGGCACAAGTGTTGGTAGGCACCGGGCGAGTGATGCCCAGAGCCAACACCGAGGAGAAGAGAGCCACTGCCATGCCAGTGGCTGCCACCACAATGCCGAAGCGCTCGAAGTACGGGTTCTCAGCAGCCTGGCAGCGCTCCTTCATGACCAGTCCCAGCAGAGGCATGACCATGGAGGCGGGCAGTAGGCCACTGTTTGCTGACATTCGGAACTGAAAGACCGCATTTCCTTGCTGTAACAGCCGGTCCCACTTGTACTGGACGTAGAAGGCCTGCACTGCGAGGGCTACTGCGCACCACGAGTATCGGTCCCAGACGGCTGCGTGGATGCTCAACACCACTACGAACACCACCGCCGCCTCTGCTAGCACCGTCCCGCTCAGCGGAGCCCCGTTCTCCGGGGTTGCAGGGGGGCACTTTCGGGTCATGTCTATAAGCCTAGGGCTCTGGGGAAGCCGGAGTGAGCAGGGACGCCTTGGCCTCAGGCCCCTCACCCCACCAAAATGAGGGCAGCAGCTTCACTCAGCCAGCAACCTTCTTCAGCTTTGAGGAGGGAGCTCCACCATCAGGTCACGCTCTGCGGCTAGGAGCTAGCGCCCGACGACCCTTCACCGCCTCCAACCTACGGTGTAGACGTCGTAGCTCTTCGGCTCTCTTTACGTGCTCTACCGCCCCCACCACGGGTTCCTCATCTCCCTGGGCATCGCCATCTTGGCCCCGCCTCACCGTCACGTGACGAAAGCCCCCGCCTACGCGCCGGAGGCGAGCGGTCACGTGGGAGCGGCGTCTGGGGGCGGGGCTGGGATGCGCGCACGCGCGCGAAGATGGCGGCGGCCGCCGAGGGGCAGTATGTGAGGTACGGAGCGGGCCAAGTCGGCGGGGGTGGCTGTGAGGCTCCGGGTAGAAGCTGAACGGTAGCGGGGCGGGAGTTGGGAGCGGGATGAGGTGGCGGCGGTGGGATGAGCCCGGGCCGGGTGGACGGGTGCTGAAACGGGAGGCGGTTATGTCCAAACGGTCCCCGCGCGCGGGGACCGGAGGGCACTAGTGTGAGAGCGGGCCGGCTGCTGTCCTCTTCTCGGCGCCAGGCCTCCCTCTGCTCACCCGGGTCCCTTTTGCTTCCTCCCTTCTCCCCACCGGCGCGTCTCTTGGCGCCCCACCCACGCTTCCTCGTCCGGCGGTGAAGCTCCCTCGAGGCGCGACGGAGCGCTTCGCGGTCGCCTGGAGGGTCCACCACCCGTCCCGGCTGCAGCCTCCCCGCGTCCTGCCCCGGCACCGGGTAGGCCTTGCCCGCGCCCCACGTTCTCCCCCGAGGACTCTCCATTTTTTTTCATGCATTGATTCAGTTAGCCGACATGCCCCCATCCCCTAGGAGATTCCACGCACTTATAGGCTTTAGGGGAAAAAATGAATTACTGAAAGACACGGCACTCACTCCAAGAGCGCTTACTAGCGCCATCCCATGGCGACGCGCTTACTACGCGCCATCGCATCCAATTCCCACAACTTCGAGAGGCGCCGTGCATCATTCAGATGACTCAAGAAGTCCCATGCATAGATAGTCCCGCGATAAAATCGAAAACTGTCCGACTCCAGAGCTGTAACCAGACCGCAACACCTCCATTGTCCACAGTGCAGCTTGAAGAAGTGTCTTCATCCTCCCCACCACCTTCCTCCCTGCCACTTCTTGTTACCTGTGCCAGCAGTCCCTTACCTTTTTTGTCTTGTTCACCACTGTATCCTAAACACCCAGAACAACATGTAAATATTTATCACACACATTGCCAGTCTTCTTCAATATCACCGACTCCACTTCTCACCCAGCTGGAAGCGAGATTTTCTTTGGAGTTTCCCCAGGGCAAGGGATGATCCTTGTGAGGACCAGTTTGGATTTCCCTCCTGCTGTTTCCTGCCAGCCCTTATATTGATTGGCAGCTGGGTCTTCTGTGCCTTCCTTTTCTTAGGTGTGCTTCACAGTCACTGTGGAGCCTGCGTGAAGTTTAGCTGCTGTAGGATAAGGCATGTTCTTTAATGAGAGAACAAGAGAAGGAAAAGTTTTGATTTTCCAGCTTGATTGTGCTGACGAACCTACCAAACTCATCCCTCAAAATAGACTTTGACTGACACTTGGATTTCTAGGCACTTGTTTGCTCATGGTTTGTGTTAGAGTGATCTTTCTTTTAGCACTGGGAGGCTTGTTCCATAGCAGTTGGGATTATACTGAGCAGCCCTTCTGTTTGAAATGCTTAGAGGTCTGGACTAAGAAAATTTTCATTCTATTCCTGGTGCCTTCTGATTTGCATTTGACCTCAAGTCACATTATCCTTTTGAGCTCCTGTTTCTCCAAACCGTGAATCCTTTTCAGGGGAGTATTTGAGGTAACTGTGAAGCATGTTGTTCTTGTGGGAAAGTCATTGTGTGTGAAAATGAATTGGCATTAGTCAAAATGGAAGAATACTTTTACTCAAGAGTTTTGGGAAGGTCGTTTGAGCTTGTCAGAATCTTGACATTTTTGTGTTTGTCTTGTATTCTTCAGTTAATGTCTTGGTAGAAGTCTTCAGTGGTGTAGGTGTGCTTAAAAATATACACAGGACTGCAGTTTGAAAAGCTTTTGCTGCTAATCTTGAATCTCACTTTACACAAGAGAGTTGTACCCCATCTGTAGAGTCAGATGGGCAGTGGCTGCTTTAGTTTATTATCTACATGTGGAATAAAAGAACTGTCTCATTAGACTAGCTCGGCTGTCTTAACTTTCTCCAAAAGGACTGAATTATAGAAACTAATGCTCCTAACCTCCCAGTAGCTTTCACTAAGTTTTCCAATCAAATCAGTGTCTCTAAGGAAGATAATGTCCAGGGTCCTTTATTCCATCTCTTTCAGAAATGGAGTTCCATGTTTGCTAGAATTTTGGACTGGAAATCAATCTATTTAAACTTTACCTTTGAAACAGTTACTTAAATGTTTGTATCTTAGTTTCTTCTCCAAATACTTAGCTCAGATTTATTTATTATGCAAATAAATGAGCAACACTTTAGCACTTTAGTTTCTTTAAAATGTATATAGATGTTTTCCTGAGCCTATAGATTGAACATCATAGTTCTAGCTGTATCTGTTATATCTTATTTATTTATTTAAAATATTTTTTTAGTTGTTGATGGATCTTTATTTTATTCATTTATTATTTATATGTGGTGCTGAGGATCGAACCCAGTGCCTCACGCATGCTAGGCAAGTGCTCTACCACTGAGCTACAACCCCAGACCATATATCTTTTTATTTTTTATTTTTATTTTTTTGTGGTACTGGGGATTGAACCCAGGGCCTTACAAATGCTAGGCAAACTATTACTGAGCTACATCCCCAGCTGCCCCACCCCTGTTGATTTTTCCTTTTGAGTCAGGGTCTTTCTTAGTTGCTCAGGTGGCCTCAAATTTGTAATCTTGCCTCAGTCTCCTGAGTCACTGAGATTACTGGCCTGCCCCTCTGTGTCCAGCATCTGTTGTATGTTTTGAGAATCAAGTGGCTCAAACCTTCATGTCCCAATTTGAGGTGAAGTCTTTTGTCCATCCCTAGATCAGTTCCTAGTGATCTCTCTTCTCTGACACTGTTCTGTAAGATTGTGTTCCTTTTTATTAATATCATTCCTTTAAGTACTTTCTTTTTGTCCTTCATACAAAGAGCATTTAATGTTGTTTGTCATTCGCAGTGTTAAGTTTATGAGTATAATGAAGGTTTTAGATTTCTTTGTATTCTTGTTATTCCAAGACCAGTATATGTGTAGAGATTGAGGAACCATTAACACTTATTTCCACAAGGATCCCTTTCTTGATAAACAGTCATTTTCTCTTTGATTCCACTGCCTCTTGTCACTTTTGGGGGGTAGTAGCTACTGAAGATTGAATTCAGAGGTACTCTACTGCTGAGCTACATCCCCAGCCCTTTTAAAATTTTTTAAAAATATTTTTTAGTGCCGGGTGCGGTGGTGCACACCTGTAATCCCAGCACTTTGGGAGGCTGAGACAGGAGAATCACTAGTTCAAAGCCAACCTTAGCAATGGTGAGGCGCTAAGCAACTCAGTGAGACCCTGTCTCTACATAAAATGTAAACTAAGACTGGGGATGTGGCTCAGTGGTCAAGTGCCCCTGAGTTCAATCCCTGGTACCCCCCCCCCAAATTTTTTTTTTAGTTGTAGATGGACACAATACCTTTATTTTATTTATTTTTATGTGGTGCTGAGGATTGAACCCAGTGCTTTATACATGCAAGGCGAGCACTCTACCACTGAGCCACAACCCCAGCTCCCCTTTTTAAATTTTGAGACGGGGTGTCACAAAGTTGCCAGGGCTGGACTGGAACTTGCAATCCTTCTGCCTCAACCTCCCAAGTAGCTGGGGTTACAAGTTTGTACCACCATGCCCAGCTAAACAGAAAGGGTTAGGTACTGGGGCTTGAACCCAGGGCCTCAAGCTTGCTTGGCAAGCACTCTGCCACTGAGCTACATCCCCAGCTCTTATTTTATTTTTTTTGAGTAGTGAATATAAAAGGTGTTGTGTTACTCTGGGCACTGATCTCCAATCTTGTTTAGCAGCAGAATCTTATTTAGTGTGGCGGGGGTGGGGGGAAGTGCCGATATATTAAACATAAATGTCAGAGAAGGCCTCTACCAACCAGGGCTTTTACCTGCTCCCCTGAGGCAAAATGATGCCCTAGTGCAGTAATATTTAAGGAATTCGTTTGGGATATTGAGTTTAGAATGTAGATTTTCCATGCCTAGTTTCCAAGAGAGTAGCATGGGATGGCGACCAAGATTCTGTAGTTTTGCTCTGTCCTTCCCAGGTGATTTTGCTGTAAGTGGTCTGAGGACCAGTTGCTCCCCCACCCCCTCAGGGGAACTCACCACTGAGCCACATCCCCAGCCCTGTTTTGTATTTTATTTAGAGACAGGGTCTCACTGAGTTGTTTAGCGCCTTGCTTTTGCTGAGGCTGGCTTTGAACTCTCTATCCTTCTGCCTCAACCTCCGGAGCTGCTGGGATTATAGGTGTGCACGGTTCCAACTGCATTTTGAGAAACACTTTTTTTTTTGGTACCGAAGATCTGACTCAGGGGTACTGGACCACTGAACCACATCCCCAGCCCTATTCCCCCCCCATACCGGGTGTTGAACTCAAGGGCACTCGACCACTGAGCCACATCCCCAGCCCTATTTTTTTGTGTTTTATGTAGAGACAGGGTCTCACTGAGTTGCTTAGCACCTTGCTGCTGTTGAGGCTGGCTTTGAACTCGCGATTCTCCTATTTCAGCCTCCCAAAGTGCTAGGATTACTGATGTGTGCCACCACGCCTGGCTGAGAAACACTGTTTTAACGTACTGTACTTTTCAAAAAAAATTGTACAAATATGCAGGCTGCAGTGGTGCACTCCTGTAATCCCAGCTACTTAGGAGGCTGAGGCAGGAGGATCACAAGTATGAGGCCAGCCTGAGCAACTCAGTGAGACCCTGTCAGAATAAAAATTAAAGGGCTGAGGGTTTAGCTCAGAGGTAGAGTGCCCCTGGGTTCAATCCCTAGTGTAAAGAAAGAAAAAGAAAAACATTGTACAAATACTCATGTGACAAATGGCAACAACTTGGATATGAGAAAATAAGGAATTGATCTTGGTTGGTCCTTGAGTGCAGGTGCTGGTCTTAGTCTCTCTTCTTAGAAGCACTACTAGCTAGCTATAGATCTGTTTTTTTTTTTTTTTTTAAATTGTTTTTAGTTGTTGATGGACACAATGTCTTTATTTTATTACTTTGTATGTGGTGCTGAGGATCGAACCCAGGGCCTCACGCATGCGAGGCAAGCGCTCTACCGCTGAGCTACAATCTCAGCCCTATAGATCTGTTTTGAAAGCAAATGCAGATACATTCAAGTACACTGATACCCAAGCTTTTTGAAATTAGATGATCAAGAAAGTGAATTTGGGGCTGGGGCTGGGGCTGTAGCTCAGTGGTGGAGTACTTGCCTCGCATGTGTGAGGCAGTGGGTTCAGTCTTTAGCACCACATCAAAGTAAAAATAAAGATATTATGTCCAACTATAACAAAAAAAAATTTTTTTTAAAGTGAATTAGCCTAGGCATACAAAAGCCTTCGATTGAGCTGGGGTTGTGGCTCAGTGGCAGAGCGCTTGCCTTGCTCATGGTGAGGCACTGGGTTCGATCCTCAGCACCACATAAAAAATAAACAGACAAAATAAAGACATTGAGTCCATCTATAACTAAAAAAGATTTTTAAAAAAAGCCTTAGATTTGTGAAACATTTCTTTCCATTAATTTTTATGTATTTTTGCCTCCATTATTAGCTGTGAGATTTTTAATAATAGATTTCTAATTAGTTTTATGTCAACCAGAAGGAAAAGATAAAGGAAAAAATACATGCCATTTTCTTTTCTTCTTTTTTGGTATTGAACCCAAGGGTGCTTAACTACTGAGCCACATCTCCATACCATTTTTGTATTTTACTTAGAGACAGAGCCTCACTGAGTTGCTTAGGGACTTGCTTAGTTGCTGACGCTGGCTTTGAACTAGTGATCCTCCTGCCTCAGCCTCTGGGATTATAGGCATGCGCCACCTTGCTTGGCCTTTATTTTCTTTTTGATTGAATGTTTTTTTGCTGTTGTTGTTCTGGGAATTGAACCCAAGGCCTTACACATTCTAGGCAAGTACATTATATGCCATTTAAAATAATGTCCTTGCTTTATTTGTTGCTAATTCAAATATATCACACAAGTTAGAGGATAATTATACCTTTACAAAAGTCTTACTTTTTAGCCAGGCACAGTGGCTCAAGCCTGTAATCCCAGCACTTAGGGAGGCTGAGACAGTAGAATCGCGAGTTCAAAGCCAGCCTCAGCAACGGCGAGGCACTAAGCAACTCAGTGAGACCCTGTCTTTACATTAAAACACAAAATAGAGCTGGGGATGTGACTCAGTGGTCGAGTGCCCCTGAGTTCAATCCCCAGTACCAAAAAAAAAAAAAACCTTACTTTTAAAATTTTACTGTAAATTTCTTTAAATGGGGGCTGAGGCTGTGGCTCAGTGGCAGAGCACTTGCCTCATACGTGTGAAACACTGGGTTCGATCCTCAGCACCACATAAAAATAAATAAACAAAATAAAGACACTTTGTCCATGTATAGCTAAAAAAAAATTTAAAAAAAATTTCTTTAAATGGTGAGCTTGCCTCTTTGTTTTAAATTACTTAAGGTTTGCATTACTCACACCTTTTTACCCTGAGTGTAAAGGGACACATTTGCTTCATTAAATGGATCTAATCTCCTGATTATTTTTGAACAATGAACGCTAACTTGTTATCAGAAAAAATGATGAGTGATTCCAGTGTGCTGTTGGGGGAGTTGGTGGATATAGATTTAACAGAATTGAAGTTGTTTTCTTAGAAGTATTAGTCATTAGGAAAGAGATTTATAATTTTTAGGTGTGTTTAAACCTCTTTTGATGGGAAAATCCTGAAGGACAGTTTTTATTTATTTTTATTTAAAAAAAATTTTTTTTTTAGTTGTTGATGGATCTTTATTTTATTCATTTATTATTTATATGTGGTGCCGAGGATCAAACCCAGTGCCTCACGCATGCTAGGCAAGCGCTCCACCACTGAGCTACAGCCCCAGCCCCCTGAAGGACAGTTTTTAGATGGACTTGGGACTTTGTGTTACAGTCTTAACATGAAAACAGTTTTCAGTTTATCCTCATGGTTAGCAGAGCTTGCATTCTTTTTGTGAAATATTTAAATTAATTAACTTATTTTGTGATATAGTATATTTTGTTAGGGCCCTTTCATCCTTACTCTGCAGATAAGCTTTCTAAGTGGTGGTATTTCAGGTTACTGTTTTAGGTACTGATTTGAGATCTCACAAAATATAACTCCTATGCTGCTTATAACCTTTTTTTTATCTTTATTATATTTATTTATTTTTATGTGGTGCTGAGGATCAAACCCAGTGACTCACTCATGCGAGGCAAGCACTCTGCCACTGAGCTACAGCCGTAGCCCCTGCTTATAACTCTTTCTTGAGAGCATTTCCTTTTTTTTAAATAACTTTTATTTTATTTATTTTTTGGTGTCTTTTAGGATTGACCCCAGTGACTCACAAGTGCAAGCGCTCTACCACTGAGCCACAACACCATTCCATCTTGAGAGCATTTCTTTTCTTTTTTTTGGTACCGTGGATTGAACTCAGGGGCACTCAACCACTGAGCCACATCCCCAGCCCTATTTTGTGTTTTATGTAAAGACAGGATCTCACTGAGTTGCTTAGTGCCTTGCCATTGCTGAGGATGGCTTTGAACTCGTGATTCTCCTGTCTCAGCCTCCCTAAATGCTGGGATTACAGGCGTGCGCCACTGTGCCTGGCTTCCCATCCCTTTTTTATTTTTTATTTTGGGACAGGATCTTGCTAAGTTGCTGAGGTCGACTTTGAAATTTGTGATCCTCCTGCCTCAGCTTCCCAAGTCTCTGGGATTATAGGTGTGTGCCACCACACCTGGTGTGTTTTATCTTACTCTGGTTCTGGAACTTGGTAGAAATTCATTAATGAATGAGCATAGTACTGTTGTAATGACTATTAGACTTCACTGAGAAAGTGAATTATATTATACTATGTTATATTAGAAATTTTTCTGGAGGTTATAAGGACCCTGAAATATACATAGTCCTTTTCTAGATTCTTCTTCCATATTGATTACTACATTGTAGTGAGAAGGGAAGAGAAATTTTTTTGGTTCTGAAGATTGAACCCAGGGCCTTGTGCATGCTAAGTATGTGCTCTAGCAGTGAGCTACACTCCTAAGTCTAAGCTAGAAGTTTTAAATTGAGGTGTCTTGGTATGGAGGATATACTTCAATTTATTGATTGCCAAATTTCATTAATTGTAAGGTACACATTTTTCATAATTTAAGTGCCTCTGTAATCCATTTATTTATTTATTTATTTGGGTGCCAGGGATTGAACTCGGGTACTCGACCACTGAGCCACATCCCCAGCCCTATTTTTTGTTTTGTGTAGAGACAGGGTCTCACTGAGTTGCTTAGTGCCTCGCCGTTGCTGAGGCTGGCTTTGAACTTGCAATTCACCTGTCTCAGCCTCCCAAAGTGCTGGGATTATAGGCATGTGCCACAGCGCCTGGCTGTAATCCATTTATGTTGTATTATTTATTTATTTATTTATTTTTATTTAAAAAAATTTTTAGTTGTTGATAGATCTTTATTTTATTCATTTATTATTCATGTGTGGTGCTGAGGATTGAATCCAGTGCCTCACGCATGCTAGGCAAGTGCACTATCACTGAGCTACAGCCTCAGCCCTATGTTGTATTATTAATGAGTTGTCATAGATTATTGGAAGCATTGCTTTCTTAGTGAACCATAAATGATGACATATCTTAAAATTAATGCCATCTTTTAAAATTTTGTCATTGTTGAATTCAGTACTTGGAATTAAACCCAGGATCTCTTTATGTTAGGCAAGAGCTCTGACACTGAGCTGTGTCCCCAACCCTTTTTATTTTATTTTGAGACAAGTTCTTGCTAAGTTGCCCAGGCTGGTCTCAAACTTGTGATCTTTCTGCCTCAGCTTCCCAGGTCACTGAGATTATAGGGGTGTAATGCTGTGGCTGCCTGCGTCTGTTTTCTCTTTCTTTTTTTCTTCCTTCCAACTATACCCCCAACTCTAATGGCATCTTAAATGTGTTGAAATATGGTGACTTTCTTAATTTTTATTTGAGGATCATGTTTCTAAGAGGAAAGACAGGATTACTTCTCAAAATTTTAACAGACTGTCTCTTGTGTATGAGTTTGTTTGTTTGCTTTTAGAGAATAGACATAGATGGGGTGTGGTGATACCTATAATCACAGCTGCTTAGGAGGCTGAGGCAGGAGTTCAGGGCAAGTTGGCAAGACCCTGTTTCAAAATAAACTATAAAAAGCACTGGGAATGGCTGGAGTTGCGGCTCAGTAGTACAGTGCTTGCTTCACATGTGTGAGGCACTGGGTTTGATCCTCAGCACCACATAAAAAAATAAACAAAATAAAGTTAAAAAAAAAAAAAAAAGCACTAGGGATGTGGGTCAGTGGTAGAGTGCCCCTGGGTTCCTGCCTGGTAGCACATAGTCAAATAGCTGAGGCAGCTTAGTCAAGTTTATATAATCTAGAAGAGCAAACCTACCTCTGCTTTCTCATTTTTCAGAAGCAGTAGAGAACTTTGGACAATTCTACTTGGAAGGTCAGCTCTGAGAGAACAGGTAAGTGGTAATATTCTTGAGCAGCTTCTGAGATTTTTGTGTATCTTATGTTACAAAAATAAAACTGCCTTTAAAGTAAAAAATAAACACATTTTCTTACTCCTAAAACTTTATAAACATTGTGCATTCTAGCCTCTATTTGCTGACATGGAATGTGTCTTATAGCGTGGTTGCTGAAGTTTTTTAAATCTGCCATTCTTTGTACTGCATTGATTCCTTTTCTGAAAAAATGCTAGTGCTGATTGATTAGCTGCTGAGAGTAGGGGTACAAATACCATCCTGCTGCCTCAGGCTAAGAAAGATTCTCAGGCTTTTCTGTTTCATACTCCCCTTGCCTTTTCTTCATTTTCCTTTTAGCTTCCTCTTTTAGGTCAGAGAGGCTGTGGTTTCTAGGGCATTACCAAGTATATGATCAATAAAGAGGGTTGTTCGTGTTGATCCTTGGGTGTTTGGATCCTGTGAGGAGAGGGTGTTAAGATGATGATGTTGTCATAATGAACATAATAATGTTAATACCCATTTTAGAGCCTTTATCTGATAATTCTCCTTCCAGAATGAGTCTTCAGAGAAGGAAATGCATGAAAGGTTGTGTGCACAAAGCTTTTTAGCATATCATTATCTTATCCATCCATCCCTCTATCACCTCTCTCTGGTCATGCTGGGGAATGAGCCCAGGAGTGCTTTACCATGGAGCTATATCTCTAGCCTTTTTTATTTTCTGTTTTGAAAACAGGTCTTACTAAGTTGCCCAGGCTGGACTTGAACTTGCATCCTCCTGCCTCAGCCTCTTGCATCACTGAGGTTACAGGCATGCACCACTGTGCGTGGCTCTTTATTTATGTTAATAAAGAATTTTGGTCAGCTTAAGTGTATCTAACATTAAATGAATGGCAAATAAATTACGATCTAGCCACTTGATGAATTACTACGCAACCGCTACAAAATACCTGAAATTTCCTAATAAGGGTAAATCATTACACTACAGTGTTTAGCTAAAGAAAAATGATTACAGGGCTGGGGCTGTGGCTCAGTGGTAGAACGCTTGCCTCGCATGCCTGAGGCACTGGGTTCGATCCTCAGCACCACATAAAAATAAATAAAGATATTGCGTCCATCTACAACCAAAAAAAATATTTAAAAAAAAGATGATTACAGAAGTCTGGTGTTCAGAATGATTTAAACTGTTGGGGGAAATGCATTTTAAAGAGACTCAAAGGAATATGTAATTCTCAGTGTGATCCCAGAATCTGATTAAAATTGCATTTGTATAATTGCCTTGTTTTTTTCCAGAATCAAATTGAAGCGGAACTGAGTAAACATTGGCAGCGGTTGTTAGATGGGCTTTCTTACTACAAACCTCCAAGGTATGGCAATTCCATGAATCTCATAGAATAATTCCCCTGAGGAAACTGGCATAGATGAAACCGTTCTTACAGATACCTTTATTATATTGCTGGATTAGGTAGATAAGAGATAATACAGTTTGGTTATCAATTGAAAAGAATATGGTACTTTTTTTTCCTAGAGAAAGAAAAGGAAATTTATTTCAGGAATGTAATAGTATAGAATCCACTTATCTACCCTGTGTCTGAGGTTGTGGATTCATTAAACATTCAATTGCTCTCTCTTTTTTTTTTTTTCTTTTTTTTAAGTTTATTTATTCTGATTAGGTATATAAGACAGCAGAGTGCATTTTGATTCATTGTACACAAATGGAGCACAACTTTTCACTTCTCTGGTTGTACACAGTATAGAGTTACACCATGTGTGTAGTTACACATGACTCTAGGGCATTGTTGTCCATTGCATTCCACCATCTTTCCTGCCCCCATGTCCCATCCCTTCCCTCCTCTCCCCTTTGATCAGATTTTCTGCATTCTTCCCTTGTCCCCTCCCCCATTATGAATCAGCATCCACTTATCAGAACATTCGCCTTTGTTTTTTGGGATTGGCTTTCTTCACTTAGCATGATGTTCTCCAACTCAGTTGCTATTTCTAATATTTATTTAGGGTTGCCATGTTTGTGTGAGCACTAGCTGATGGCATGCAGCAGTGAATAATAATGGTATCAGCTGACACTTCTGTAGGGTTTACTATATGCCAATTTTTAAAAAAATCTTTTTCCTTTTTTTTTTTTTTTTTTTTTTGGAGCCACATCCCCAGCCCTATTTTGTGTTTTATGTAGAGACAGGGTCTCACTGAGTTGCTTAGTGCCTCGCTGTTGCTGAGGCTGGCTTTGAACTCGCGATTCTCCTGTCTCAGCCTCCCAAAGTGCAGGGATTACAGACGTGCGCCACCACGCCCGTCCAGCCCTATTTTGTGTTTTATGTAGAGACAGGGTCTCACTGAGTTGCTTAGCGCCTCGCCATTGCTGAGACTGGCTTTGAACTCACGATTCTCCTGTCTTAGCCTCCCAAAGTGCTGGGATTACAAGCGTGAGCCACCGCGCCCGGCTATAACCAATTGTTTTTTTTTTTTACGCACTTGATTTATTATTAATTAATCCTTATAATGACCCTTTGAGATAGTTGTTATGTTTTGTGGTACTGGAGATTGAAGAGAGCCTCATGTATATAAGGCATGTGCTCTACCACCAGACTATATCCCCAGCCCTTTTTTAATTTGATTCTTAAGACAGTGTTTTGCTGAGTTACCCGTAACCCAGGCTGTCCTTGAACATGTGGTCTTCCTGCCTCAGCATCCCAAGTAGCTGCAGTTACAGGCCTGCACCACCACACCTGGCTGAGATAGTTCACTCCTTTTTTTTGATACGGGGGATTGAACTTAGAGATTCTTAAACAACTGAGTCATATTCCCAGCCCTTTTTTATATTTTATTTAGAGATAAGGCCTTGCTAAGTTGCTGAGTCTGGCCTTGAACTCCTCCTGCCTCAGACTCCAAGCTCCTGGAATTACAGGACACTTCTGTAGGGTTTACTGTATGCCAGTGTACTATATGCCACTGCACCCAGCTAGCTTACTATTTTTAATAACAATAATAAAATATGTTGTTAGACAAGAATGGGGCACTGGAGATGAAGCTCAGTGGTAGAGAGTTTGCTTAGCATCTTTAAGGCCCTGGGTTTTATCCCTAGCAACCCCCCCCAGAGAAATAGTGATTCATTTACCATAATTCCTACTGTGGATCTCATGCTGTGTACATCAAAGTCCTGTCATCTTCATTTCCTGTATACTTCTGAACATCTATTGAATTTATTACATCTTCATCATCTTTTTATGCTCAGGTTAATGATGAACTTTTTATTGTTTAGCAATGAACTCTTCCTCCTTAATTATTTTGAAGTACTTCCCAGATATTATTTTATCTGTAAATACTCTGTTAAATGTCTCAAATATATGGAGTTTAAAAAGAATACAATTAGTACTCTATCACATTTAGATACTCTTTTCATTGTTTCCATTTTACAGATGGGGAAACTGAGGCACAAAGAGGTTAAGTAACTTGCCCAAGGTCACACAGCTAGTAAGTGGTGGTCCCAGGATTCAGACCTGGCAGTCTCACTCTAGTGTTTGTGTTTTTAATTACCATTCCATGTTGCCTCTTCCAGAACTTTCGTTAATACTTTCACTAGTCTTTGTGTTGTGGATTTTCTGTGAAATGTGAGAATCTCTTTAAAAAATCCAACACCATTATGTTTCAGGTCATAGAAAGGACATTTATAGCATTTCGTTCTTTGATTTTTTTAAATTTTTTTTTTTATGCTGGGGATTATGCCCATGCCTTGCACCTACTATTTACATGCTCTATCTCTGTTTTCTACTTTTGTTTTCAAAAGGGAAAAATGCCCTTTGCATTTGCATGGAATTTGAAGTCCTGTAGACTTTTCTTTCTTTCTTTTTTTTTTGGTGCCAGGGATTGAACTCAGGGGCACTCGACCACTGAGCCACATCCCCAGCCCTATTTTGTGTTTTATGTAGAGACAGGGTCTCACTGAGTTGCTTAGCACCTCGCCGTGGCTGAGGCTGGCTTTGAACTTGGCATTCTCCTGTCTCAGCCTTCCAAAGTGCTGGGATTACAAGCTTGAGCCACCACGCTCGGCTTCTTTTTTCTTTTTTAACTAAAACTAAACTCTAGACTTTATTGGAATTTAACCAGTTTAATACCGTCTCTTACAAAATCCATTCGAGGGTACCATATTGCCTTTAGTTATGTCTCCTTAATCTCCACTTAGATGTGACAACATCTCAGTTTTTTCTTAATTTTCATGCTCTTAATTTGGATTTGTCTAATGATATTCGCATTATTAGAGTTTGGGTGTGGGTTTTAATATTTTTATTATAGAGACAGGGTCTCCCTGAGTTGCTTAGGGCCTCAGTAAGTTTCTGAGGCTGGCTTTGAACTTGCTATCCTCCTGCCTCAGCTTTCTAAACCACTGGGATTATAGGCATGTGCCACTGTGCCCAGCTGAAATACCAATTTTATTATCAAATCTGAGGGCATGTTACTTAAAATTACTAGTAGTAAGTTTACCTTGTTCACACAGTTAAGGTATTTGTGGAGTTTTCCTCTGTAAATTACTTTGTTCACTTATCATACTCTGTTCTTTGGAAGTCGGTCAGTAGAATAGCCTGCTATTCATGTGGGGTGGTGGAATTAGAATCCACCTCCTGAGGCGGCAGCATCTGTGTGTGCTATTTTGGATTCTGTAAGGAAGATTTTGCCCCTACTCCCTCACTTATTCATTCACTCATTTACATCAGTAAGAGCTCATGTATATGTATTGTGTACTTCATGTTTTTTTGTGGGGAGGTACTTGGGATTGAACCCAGAACCTTGTGAATGCTAGGAAAGCACTCTACCACTGGTTTATGCTCCCAGCCCCCTATGTTTTATTAATACTTTGTTCCATTGTTGGACTTTGGGAGTTCTTTCAGGTTGATGTCTGTCCTTATGACATGTCCCCATTCTTTTGTTTTTTGAATGCTTCCTTACTTCAGTGCCCTATAAGATGCTTAAGTCTCATATTTTTCCTGCCCCAGCTCTCGAATCAATCATTTCTCCAAAGAGTCCTGGTTCCTTTTATTGAAGAATGGTATTAGAAACCAAGATCTGGGTTCTGACTGTGTTTACTTTTACTGGGGTGTCATAACTCTAGGCTTTCTCAGTGGACAGATTTTGATAATACATGTGTGTACACTAACAGACCTGGTTTTACATTTCATCTCAAGTTTTTATTAGCTGTGGGCTTTTGGTAAGTTATTTCCTCTTTCTAAGTGTTGGTAATTCCATTTGTAAAATGAGGTAGTAATATTTATCTTAGGGTATTTCTAACGATGAGAAATAATTTAACCTGGCAGATCTATAGGTGATATCCTTATGATCTATAATAGACATAATTTATTTATTTATTTATTTATTTATTTATTTATTTATTTTTTTTAAATGTTTTTGATTTTTTTAGTTGTAGATGGACACAATGTCTTTATTTTATTGCTTTGTATGTGGTGCTGAGGATCGAACCCAGGGCCTCACGCATGCGAGGCAAGCGCTCTACCGCTGAGCTACAATCCCAGCCCTATTTATTTATTTTTAAAAAATATTTTATTTGTTTATATTTTATGTGGTACTGAGGATCAAACCCAGCGCCTCACACATGTGAGGCAAGTGCTCTGCCGCTGAGCCACAATCCCAGCCCGACATAATTTATTTTTTATTATGTAGGCATAACTAGTTTTGTGTTTTAAAGTCTGTAGTGGTGAATGTGTGTGTGTATATTTATAGGTATCTAGAGGGCAGGAAAAAAGCCTGTAGTAAAAACATCTTTAAGAATTTTTATTTTAAAGCCCTACATGGTTATTGAGAATGAGGAAATGTTCACTATTCTTTTCATAGTCCAAGTTCAGCAGAAAAAGTGAAAGCTAGTAAAGATGTACCTTCACCATTGAAGGAACTGGGCTTAAGGATCAGCAAGTTTTTGGTGAGTAAAAAGTAGCACTGGCTTGGTTATTGCTTGCAGAGTGGCATATGTGGTTTTATAATTAGTAAAAATTTATTTCATTTTTGGGGATTAATTGAACATGTTGTGTTTTAGAAATACCCAAGTTACAACTCTTCTCACCAAAAGTCACATAGCAAATTTGCCTGACCCATTTACTACATATCATAGAGCTTTATGTACATACATGTGTTTATTCATTTATTTGGTACTGGGGATTGAACCCAGGGGCATTTAACCACTGAGGCATGTCTCCAGGCCTTTTTATTCTTTATTTTGAGACAGGCTCTCACCAAGTTGCTGAGGCTGGCCTCGAACTTGTGATCCTCCTGCCTCAGCCTCCTGAGTCGCTGGGATTACAGGTGTGCGCCACCATGCCTGGCAGCATACATGTTTTTAAACTCACTGCATTTGTGTTTCAATATTTATCTGTTTTCATTCAATTTTTAGAAACCCATATTATGCCTACTGCTATATTAATGTGCTTCGTAAATAAGCACTTATTTCTGGCATGTGGTATTGTCATGCAAATTGTGTGTCAGTGAATGGCCCCTTTTCTTCTTCTAGTTGAGTTGAAATTGTTATGTTGTATGAAAAAAATTTTTTTTTGGTATTGGGGATTGAACCTGGGGTACTTAACCACTGAGCCACATCGCCAGCCTTTTTTTATTCTTCATTTTGAGACAGAGTCTTGTTAAGTTGCTGAGGCTGGCTTTGAACTTGTGGTCCTCCTGCCTCAGCCTCCTGAGCTGCTGGGATTACGTAGGTGTGAGCCACCATGCCTGGCTGGAGGAAAAATCTTTAGTGCTTTGCATGCTGTGTGTGGTTTCTGAGCTGAGGTGACTGTTCCTAACTTAAGAACTCTCTCCATTTTAGGGTCTTGATGAAGAACAGAGTGTACACTTGGTCCAATGTTACCTTCAGGAGGATTACAGGGGTACTCGGGACTCGCTCAAGGTTTGTGGTCTGCCCAGCTTCATCAGCTGTGCTTTCTTTGGTTGTTTTAGATAATTTAGGGTTTGGGCACCAGTTCTTTGAATAGAGGCAGGTTGTCAGATACAGCCATTTTCAAGAAAGGCTTCCCAACGCTTAAAAAAGAACATACACATAAGCTGAGCTCTGTTCTCATATGTGGAGGGTGGGGATGCCAGAGCGTGTCATGCTAATCATAGGATTGAAAGAGCTTCCTGCTTGCCCAGCCACTCATTTTACAGACGAGGAAACAGACCAGAGGAGAGGGGGGAAGGATTTGAGCACGAGTTTGGATAGATTTAGGTAAAAAATAAGGTAGGAAATGCTTATAAAAACAATTGGGCAATAATTATAATCTTGAAGGGCGAGGTGAAGATGTACGGCTTTTTCTTTGTCGATGTGGTTTGGCCTTTGAGGTGACTTCTTGACTGCTGTTTTTTCTCAGATGGTCTTGCAAGATGAGAGGCAGAGCCAGGCTTTAATCCTGAAGGTCAGTAGTAGTTAACATTTCCTTTTATTATTATTTTTTCTCCTGTCTTTCTTTTTTGGTACCTGGGATTGAACCCATGGATGCTTTACCACTGAGCCATACCCGCAGCCCTTTTTATTTATTTATTTATTTATTTATTTATTTTTTTAAATTTATTCTTCACTTTATTATTTTTTTTTTTAAATATTTTTTTAGGGGCTGGGATTGTGGCGCAGTGGTAGCGTGCTCGCCTAGCATGCGTGAGGCACTGGGTTCGATCCTCAGCACCACATAAAAATAAATAAATGGAATAAAGATATTGTGTCCATCTACAACTAAAAAAAAAAATATTAAAAAAAAATATTTTTTTAGCTGTAGATGGACACAATGTCTTTATTTTATTGCTTTGT
>CM053399.1:178888625-178920718 GCA_028644305.1 Xerus rutilus
CAGTCTCACTAAGTTGCTCAGGCTGGCCTTGAACTCGTGTCTGAGTGTTTTGAGTTGCTGGGGTTACAGATGTGTGCCACCTCCCCTGGCTACCATTTCCATTTTTTAAGGTGGCAGCTTCGCCTTTGTCTTCTTGAGCATTGCTGGCTTTTGACTCGTTTGCTGGGGGAGTTTGAGGTCTTAGTGAAGGTGCTTATTAGCTCATTTGTGAAACAGGAGGGTTTTCTCCCCTGATTCAGCTAAGGAGTTTTCCTAAAGGAGATTGATTGTTCAGCTACTGGTGTTGGGAACTGGTTCATGGTTATCTTTTCTCTAAATACAGCAGCATTAACTTGTACTTCTTTATTCCTTTATTCCCCACGTCCCTCCTGGAACCTTCTCATTAAGGATTTAGTTGTAAAATGGAATTTGTGAGTTCTAAAGCAGTTTCTCATTTAATATTTAGTAAGACTTAAGTACATTAGTTATAAGCAGTTAGAACATATATCAGTGAGTGGTATTTTTATATTTGTATTAATGTGTTTGGCTGGTCAGCCAATAGCATTGTGTATTACTTGAATGCTCTGAAAAATCATGCTTGAAAATATTTGGAAAACTCATTTAATAATTTCTTGTATCATCTTCTGTGGCTTAACTTATTTCCTAGTTTATGGAGATCTTTTGCTTTTGGGGGGCCTAGTTCAACATGTTTGCATTTTTGCTGACTGCTAGTGTAAGTTCAGCTTTTCCTTCCATGCCTGTACATGTTCTCGTTATCAGTAATTGTAAAAATGAATTATCTTTTTTCCAAAGATGAATAACTAATTTTGAACCTTTGGATTCTTCCCAGATTGCAGATTATTACTATGAAGAAAGAACCTATATTCTCCGTTGTGTCTTACACCTCCTTACTTATTTCCAAGATGAAAGACATCCCTACAGGGTAAGCCTGTTGAATCCTCTAGGTTCTCTCCAACCTATGTCATTCAAACCTTTTAAATATATTATTTGTATTTATTTGAATATGCCTTTTTTTAAGGTATGGATTATTCTCTTTTTTTTTTTAAGGTTGAATACGCAGATTGTGTTGATAAATTGGAGAAGGAACTAGTTTTAAAATATAGGCAGCAGTTTGAAGAGCTATATAAAACTGAAGCACCAACCTGGGAGACACATGGGAACCTCATGGTATGTGGTGCTTGTGCTCTCCTGTAGCTCGTGGGGAGTGGTGTATCCTTGCTTATGGAGCCTCAGGCTAAATTATTTGCTAATGTATAAACTAAGCACATGTATGGATTATTATTTTCATAAAGTTGTATGTCACATCAAAACATTGATGACTTTAATTCTGGACCTTTTCTTTGGACTTTCTTTATTCTGTTTATTTATGTTCTCATCGAAAATATTCTGTTAGTGGTTAATCATACTATAAACCCACGATTTCATCTTTTTTATTGTCATTTTCCATTAAGCCTGTGATACTAGTTTGACTATTTTATCCTAAATTCTAAAGCAGCATGCATTTATAGATTGTAGGTTGGCCTTTCTTTTTTTGTTTTGTTTTTTTCTGTTACTAGGAATTGAATCCAGGGGTGCTTAATCACTGAGTTGTATCCTGAGCACCCCCCCTCCCTTTTTTTTTTTTTTTAGAGACAGGGTCTTGCTGAATTGCTTAAGGCCTTGCTAAGTAATTTCAGCTGGCTTCAAACCTGCCTCAACCTCCCAAACCACTGGGATTACAGGTGTGCACCACTACATCATGCCTTTTTTTTTTTTTAAATATTTTTTTAGTTGCAGATGGACACGATATCTTTATTTGTTTTCATGTGGTGCTGAGGATCTAACCCAGTGCCTCACGCATACAAGGCAAGCACTCTACCACTGAGCTACAGTCCCAGCCCTGCCCTTTTGTTTTGAAGAGAAAACATTTTTATTAAAACTTGTCAACAAAAACAGATATTAACTATTTAAAATATTTAATAGGAGAAAAGGGCCCACTTAAAATACAATTTATAGAACATTTCTCTCTCCCCAGAAAGTTTGCAAGCAAAAGCATAAAATAGTAATCAAAGCATAAATTTCCTAGAAATAATCAATCCAAAATCAAAATAAAGAAGACTTTAAAATGCTATAAAAGGTGTTAAAAGAGCCGGGCACTTTGGGAGGCTGAGACAGGAGAATTGCAAGTTCAGAGCCAGCCTCAGCAACAGTGAGACGCTAAGCAATTCAGTGAGACCCTGTCTCTACATAAAACACACAAAATAGGACTGGGGATGTGGCTTCATGGTCGAGTACGCCTGAATTCAATCTCCAGTACCAAGAAAAAGGGGAGAGGGTGTTAAAAGAATACATAACCAAATGGAGAGACCACTTTCTTGATTATTCAGACTTAGCACTATAAAAATGTCAGTTCATCCTATATTAACCTATAACTTTAATGCAGTCCCAGAAAAAAGATGTCAGTAAGTGTTTGTTCTGCCTTTTTTCTGGTACTGGAAAAACTAATTATAAAATCCATATTATGGAACCACCATTTGACCCAGTTATCCCACTCCTTGGCATATACCCAAAGGAATTAAAATCAGTGTACTATAGTGACGCAGCCACATCAATGTTTATAGCAGCTCAATTCATAATAGCTAAGCTGTGGAACCAGCCTAGGGTGCCCTTCAACAGAGGAATGGATAAAGAAAATGTGGTACATACATACAATGGAATATTACTCAGCCGTGAAGAAGAATGAAATTATGGCTTTTGCCAGTAAATGGATGGAACTAGAGACTGTCCTGCTAAGTGAAATAAGCCAGTCCCCAATAAATAAAGGCCAAATGTTCTCTCTGATATGCGGATCTAATTCTCAGTAAAGCAGAGGAGAGTAGAAGTTCACTGGATTAGACAAAGGGGAATGAAGGGAAGGGAGGGGGGTGGGAATAGGAAAGACAGTAGAATGATTCAAACATAACTTACTTTCCTTTTTTTTTTTTTTTGGTTTTTTTTTTGGTGCTGGGGATTGAACTCAGGGACACTCACCACTGAGCCACATCCCCAGCCCTATTTTGTGTTTTATGTAGAGACAGGGTCTCACTGATTTGCTTAGCGCCTCGCCATTGCTGAGGCTGGCTTTGAACTCGCGATTCTCCTGCCTCAGCCTCCCTAAGTGCTGGGATTACAGGCGTGCGCCACCTTACTGACTTACATTACTGGCTTCCTTTGTTCTTTTTTTTTTTTTTTTTTTTTTTTTTTTTTAATATTTATTTTTTAGTTGTAGGTGGACACAATATCTTTATTTTATTTTTATGTGGTGCTGAGGATCGAACCCAGTGCCTCTGGCGTGCTAGGCGAGCACGCTACCACTGCGCCATAATCCCAGCCCCGGCTTCCTTTGTTCTTATATGAGTACATGACCAATGTAATTCCATGTTAGGTAGAATCACGAAAATGGGAAGTTACACTCCATGCATGTATGATATGTCAAAATATTTTCTACTGTCATATATAACTAAAAAGAACAAATAAATTTTAAAAAATAAAGTAAAATTTATATTGAAAAAGTGAGACTAGCCAGGGGCTGGAGATGTATCTCTGTGGTAGAGTGAAAATAATGATAATAAAAAATAAATAAAAGTAATATTATTTTAAAAAAGTAACCAAGAAAATTTTGAAAAAGGAAAATAATGAAGGAAAATCAACCTTATCAGATAATAAAACAATTTAAAATACAGGATTGGCAAATGAATGAATAGAGTGTTGAGTAACATAATAGAAGCTGGTCACACGCCTGTAATTCCAACACTTTGGGAGGCTGAGACAGGAGAATCTTGAGTTCAAAGCCAGCCTCAGCAATGGCGAGGCGCTAAGCAACTCAGTGAGACCCTGTCTCTACATAAAACACAAAATAGGGCTGGAGATGTGGCTCAGTGGTCGAGTGCCCCTGAGTTCAACCCCTGGTAACCCCCCTTTCTCAAAAAAAAAATAGAAATTCTAGATACAGATTTGGATACTAGTAGGACATTAATGAGTGATTAAAGTGGGATTTCAAATGAGTGGGAAAACGTTATATGAATTAATAAATAACGTTGGAACTACTGGAGAAAATTTTAGCTGTATCTCTTTATTTATACCTTTTGCCAAATGAAAATCTAGATGGATCCATGATTAAAAGGAAAATTTAAGCTGTAAATGTAATATTTAGATGTTGTGTAATTTCAAATATTCAATATCTTATTGTTAACAGTTTTTCATTTGATTTCATTATCATCAAAGAACACATTCTGTATTATTGTACTCTTTTCAAATTTATTTTCCTGCAATTTGTGGCTCACCATATGATCTTTCTTGGTGAGTGTGGCAGGGACACCTGAAGGAATGCTTATCTGGCAGTAGTTGAGTGTGATGGTCTACGAATATCAGCCGGCTCAATATGGTTCAGGTCTGCTATGTTTGCTGAGGTCTGTCATCATACAGCATGGTTTTATTAGCCAAAAATTCCTGTTAACTAAGTGCTCTTCCAGGTAATCTGGGTAAAAAAAAAAATTGATATTTGTAGTAGAATACTATGTAGCAGTAAAAATGAGGGAACTGTTGAATAGACTGTGGCATATCAACATAATTGTTTACTATAAGCTCTAAAAAGGAGTTAAAAATAACTCCTTAATATTCTGTTATAGGAAATACTTGTGTTTTTTTTAAGTTGTAGATGGACCCATATCTTTATTTATTTATTTTTATGTGGTGCTGAGGATCGAACCCAGTGCCTCACACGCACTAGCCGTGCGTTCTGCCACTGAGCCACAACCCCAGCCCAGGAAATAATCTTAAGATATATTGTTAATGGGCTGGGATTGTGGCTCAGTGGTAGAGCGCTTACCTCACATGCATGAGGCACTGGGTTCGATTCTCAGCACCACATAAAAATAAATAAAGATATTGTGTCCATCTACAACTAAAAAAAAAAAAAAAGATATATTGTTAAGTAAAAAAAGTAAAGTGCCAAATAGTTTGTGCAATATGTTATTTGGTTGAGCTGAGTGCAGTGGTGCCTACCTGTAATCCCAGCAACTTGGAGGACTGAGGCAAGAGGATTCCAAGTTCAATGCCAGCTTCTGTAACTTACTTAGTAAAGCCCTGTCTTAAAATAAAAAAGGACTGTGGATATAGCTCAGTGGTAAAATGCCCCTGAGTTCAGTCCCTAGTACCAGGACACTGGGGGATATTACATATACACACACAGAGACACAAAATTTGGATTAAAGATAGACTAGAGAGTGGGACGCAGTGGCGCACGCCTGTAATCCCAGCACTTTGGGAGACTGAGACAGGAAGATCCCAAGTTCAAAGCCAGCCTCAGCAACAGCAAGGCACTAAGCAACTCAGTGAGACCCTGTCTCTACATAAAACAAAATAGGGCTGGGGATGTGGCTCAGTGTCGAGTGCCCCTGAGTTCAATCCCTGGTACCAAAAAGAAAAGGAAAAAAAAATAGATAGACTAGAGAATGAATGAATGGATCTATATGGTATATTGCTGAAAGGAAACTAAAGTTTCTTAACACTGGCTGCTTCTAAAGGGAGAGATTTGGATAACTAGGCAATAGAAATTGTATGGAAGGACACTATTTTTTTGTTTTGTTTTCTTATACTTTTTGAATTTTCTATAATGTACATATATTATGTAATAACATTTTTAAAAATTTTAAAGGTCTTCAATTTCACTTTCCCATTTTTTTCTTCCTTGGTTGTGCAGACTGAGCGCCAGGTGTCGCGCTGGTTTGTTCAGTGCCTTCGGGAACAGTCCATGCTGCTAGAGATTATTTTCCTTTACTATGCATACTTTGAGATGGCACCCAGTGACCTACTGGTATTGACCAAGATGTTTAAAGAACAAGGATTTGGTAGTAGGCAGACTAATCGGCACTTAGTAGATGAGACCATGGATCCATTTGTAGATCGGATTGGGTAAGTCTGAATGAGTTGCATTTCATAGGACTTGTGTAACGTTTAGAGCATCGATACTGTAGAGTTTCTGTAAATAAGTGAGGGGGCACGTGGACTTATCATCTGACTGGTGTAGAAATAGATGGGCAGACTGACGTGTTCTGTTTCATATAGGAGGTGAAGACTGGACTTAAGGGGGACATGTTCTTAAAAGTGTTACATTCTTTTATTTCTGTCCTATTTAAGGAGTTCATCTATTCATTCAGCAAACAGTTGTTGAGCAACTGTTACAGGATAGACATTATCAAATGCTAACAAGACTGATATGGCTTAGGTGTTCTCTGCTTTCTTTGAGGACATTGTGTATTGACTTTGAATTGCTCGTTCTTTGCTGATGGCCAAGGACATAGCCACATTTTGAAGGCTATTCCCTCTGTGAGCAAAGATGAATGCTTGAGAAGAGAAATAAGATGGCTTTCCAGGGTCAGGGGTAAGTGGTGGCTGTAGAAAACGTTAGTGCTAGATCTATGCTACCCAGTGTGGTGGACACAGATGCATATGACTGTTAGATACTTGAAGTGTGGCTGGGCATATTGAAATGTACTGGAAGTATAAAACACATTCTACATTTAGAAGACGGTGTGGAGGGAAAATGTTAAGTAACTTAGTGATGACTTTGAAAGTAAAGTGTGCTAACGTTTCACCTGGTCTATAGTAAGCTTCAAAGCAGCAAATAAGACTGGTACCATTTTTCTTTCCAGCTATTTCAGTGCCCTTATCCTGGTGGAAGGCATGGATATTGAGTCCCTGCATAAGTGTGCTTTGGATGACAGGAGAGAATTGCACCAGTTTGCTCAGGATGGGCTTATTTGTCAGGTGAGCTTGGAAGAGCTACTTCCCTTCTTTCAGATGCTTTATAGTTAGTAGTGTGTTCTCCAGCATTGAACTAGCTGGGCAAGGTGGCGCACGCCTATAATCCCAGCAGCTCGGCAGGCTGAGGCAGGAGGATCGCAAATTCAAAGCCAGCCTCAGCAAAAGTGAGACACTAAGTAATTCAGTGAGACCCTGTCTAAATAAAATACAAAATAGAGCTAGGGATGTGGCTCAGTGGTTGAGTGCCCCTAAGTTCAATTCCCTGTATCTCCCCCCCCCAAAAAAAAAACCCACTGAACCATCCTGCATAAAATTTTCAGCAATGTAGAATTTGAGCTTCCATATTATTAAATAATGAATTGGGTTTGGAAGAAGTCTGATTTTTTTTTTTTTTTTTGGTCATCCTTACAGTGGTGACAGTTGAATTTGTGAGGGCAAGTAGACTCATTCATGGAGACAGTACAAGAACAAAAAGATGCCCAAGACAAAACCTTGGGGATAGTCTTTATTTTGGGGATCTGCGAAAGAGGAAAAAGGGGGAATATTGAGATGAGGTACTTAGAAAGGCAGAAAATGAACCAGGTGTAGTGGTGCATACCTGTAATCCCAGTGACTTGGGAGGTCACTGCAGGAGGATTGCAAATTTGAAGCCAGCCTTAGCAAATTAGTGAGATGCTGTGCAAAAATTAAAAACAAAGAGCTGGGGATGTAGCTTATTGGTAGAGCATTTCCCTATTATGTATGAGGCCTTGGGTTCGATCTTCAGCACCAGAAAAAACAAAATTAGGGAGAAGAATCAAGGTAATGAAATTTCTAGAGTTTCCATTTGAGCATATGTTTTATACTTGCAAATTAAGACTGCTTAAAATCAGTGGAAAAAGCCAGGCATGGTAGCGCACGACTGTAATCCCAGCACTTAGGGAGGCTGAGACAGGAGAATCGCGAGTTCAAAGCCAGCCTCAGCAATGGCGAGGCGCTAAGCAACTCAGTGAGACCCTGTCTCTACATAAAACACAAAATAGGGCTGGGGATGTGGCTCAGTGGTTGAGTGTTCCTGAGTTTAATCCCCAGTACCAAAAAATAAAAAAAACAAATCAGTGGAAAAAAACTTGTGGGTAAAGGGAAGACTAATTCAGGTGCTTATTAGTGGGGTGGCTGGGATTTAAGAACAGTGAAATCTTGGAGTGGGAGTTCCCTCTCTGGTGAGTGAAAGGCTCATTGAGCTTGACTCCTTCTCTTCAGAGACACGGGTGTGTTTTTTGCCTTCATTAGGATATGGACCGCTTGATGTTGACCTTTGGGGACATTCTGCATCATGCCCCAGTGCTTTTGGCCTGGGCTCTCCTCCGTCACACCTTGAACCCAGAAGAGACAAGCAGTGTGGTCCGGAAGATAGGTGGCACAGCCATCCAGCTGAATGTATTTCAGTACTTGACCCGACTGCTGCGGTCACTTGCCAGTGGGGGAAATGATGTGAGTCCAGGGTTGTTGGTTGAGCATGAGGGGCAAAGAGCAGGGCACACCCATGGGAATAGTGAGCATCCTAATAGTGAAGTGGACAACAGAGAAAATGTACCTGACCTTTGTAGAGGTTCACTGTCACCAGACATTGCTCAACACTTTCCCATTGAATCCTGATGTTCCTTTGTTTAGTGTTATTGTCTTGTTTTACGCATTAGGAAATTGAGACTCAATTTGGGCATTGAGACTGCCCAAAACAATAAGTAGTGAATGGTTTGAACTCATTCTCTGACTCTTTGCCAGTAAAGTGTGTTAGAAGACAGGTTGGGTTGTTTTTGACTGGGTATTCCTTCCTGGGGGACTTAATTCAGTGGGACCAGGATGAACTGGAAATTCTCTTGAGCCTTGTGTTGGGGCTTATTTTGAGTGACATGGTTCGCATAGCTTATTTTGATGTACTGAAATGAAGATAGCTCAATGGTAGAATTCTTGCCCAGCATATGAGACCCTTGGTTGGATCCCCAGGACCACAAAAAATAAAATGAATGAAATTTCAGATTTAGCAGTTATGCTCCTTGGTATGTACTCAAAGGAGTTGAAGCCAGGTGCGGTGGCGCACACTTGTAATCCCAGCACTTAGGGAGGCTGAGATAAGAGGATCGCGAGTTCAAAGCCAGCCTCAGCAGTGGTGAGGCGCTAAGCAACTCAGTGAGACCCTGTCTCTACATAAAACACAAAATAGGGCTGGGGATGTGGCTCAGTGGTCGAGTGCCCCTGAGTTCAGTCCCCGGTACCAAAAAAAAAAAAAAAAAAGGAGTTGAAGACTAATGTCCACACAAAAAAACTGTGCACAGATGTGTATAATTTTATTCATAATTGCCAGAATTTGGAAGCAACAAACCTGTCCTTCAGTGGGTATAAGTAAACTATAGCAGATCCAGACAATGAATATTATCAAGTGCTAAAACAAAATGAGCTATCAAACTATGGGAAGACACGGGAGGAACCTTGAATCCATACTACTAAGTAAAAGAAGCAATTTGAAAAGGCTACGTAGTGTGTGATTCTAAGGATAAGACATCCTGGAGAATTGAAAACTCTGGAGACAGTAGAAAGAGCAGTGATCGCCAGCAGTTAAGGGGAAGGGAGGGATGAACAGGTTTATGGAGGATTCATAGGACAATAAAATGGTTCTGTGTGATGTGAGCCTGAAACTGCTCTGAAACACAGTCTAGTAAAGGAAACAAAGCAAGCTTCAGCCAAGAGGCCCCGCTGGCAGGCACTGGCTGATTAATGGTGGCAGTTCAGGCCCGGTGTCATTGTATCAGCCCGTAGAGACATCACTCTTCCTCCTAGGCTGGATTGGGTTTTCTTTTTTCCCCATACAAACTTTTTTTTTTTTTTTTTTTGGTGTGTGTGTGTGTTTTTTGGGGTTCTAAGTAGTTATATATGACAGCAGAATGCACTTTGACCCATCATACTTAAATGGAGTATAACTGCTCATTCTTCTGGTTGTACATGATGTAGAATCACACCAGTCGTGTAGTCATCTGTGCACATAGGGTAATAATGTTTGATTCATTCTACTATCCTTCCTACCCCCTTATCCCCATGCCCCATCCCCTCCCTTCACTCCCCTCTGTCTAATCCAAAGTAACTTTATTCTTCCCTAGCCCCCCTTCCCCAAACTTTGATTGCTTTGAAAGTAGTTCTTTTGATTTTATTCTTGAATGTTGTAATATTTGTGGTTTCTACTTTTCTTGGTTCTCCCTTAGTTTTCCTGATCTTATAACTCAATTAGGAAAATTGTGAAAGTTTCAGATTCCCTTCCCATTTGTTTACAAGGACTATGTTAACACAGTGGAATTATGCTGAGTCTGGGAAAGAGTTGTTCTATTCAGAATTAATCACCGACTCCTTTGCCATTCCAGTGTACCACAAGTACTGCCTGTATGTGTGTCTATGGCCTCCTCTCCTTCATTCTGACCTCGTTGGAGCTGCACACGCTGGGCAATCAACAGGTCAGTGTCTGCCTTTCCTGAGGCTCTGCCCTGCCCAGCTTAGAAATGAGATCCCCACAGCACCCTCTTCAGATCTTATATTGTGTTTTTCACATGTTAATTTGTTCAATGCTGTTTATATTCATTTATTATTATTTTTCTTTTAATTTTTTTTGGTACGGGGGATTGAACCCAAGGATGCTTAACCACTGAGCCAGGTCCCCAGCCCTGTATATTTTTTATTTTGAGACACGGTCTTGCTAAGTTGCTTAGTGCCTCACTAAGTTTCTGAGGCTGCCTTTGAATTTACAGTCCTCCTGCTTCAGCCTCCTGAGTTGCTGGGATTATAGGCATGCACCACCGTGCCTGGCTATATTCATTTGTTATATGAATGATGTATGTTAATTGTAGGAAAAATAGAAAATGCTAATAAAAAGAAAAATGTAATCTTATCACACAAGTTAACTTCTGTTAACATTTTGATGTGTTCCCCTTTTGTTTTCTACCCACACATACATAAAAATATAATTCTTTTTAGAAATGGAATCATAATGTATACAGTCATGTTTTGGTGTATCTGGGGGATTGGTTTCAGGAATCCCTGAGGATATTATAATCCACTGATGCACATCGTCTAGTATACTTTAAGTCATCTCTAGATTACTTACAGTACATGTAAGTAATGTCTTATTTATGCTGTCTTATTTAGGGTATAATGACAACAGGAATGTTAAGTATAGATGCAGTTTTTTCTCAAATAGTTTTGATCTGTGGTTGGTTGAATCTGTAGTTGTGTAACTAGATAGGGCCAACTGTATACTATTTTGTAACTGCATATTTTTATTCTGTAGTTCATGTATCCCAGACATTTATGGTTGTTTTTGTTTGTTTGTTTTTTGGTACTGGGGATTGAACCCTGGGATGCTTATCCACTGAACCACACCCCCAGACCTTTTTATTTTTTATTTTGAGACAGGATCTCGCTAAGTTGCTGGGACTGGCCTCAAACTTGCTATCCTTCTGCCTTAGTCTCCAGAGTCACTGGGATTACAGGTGTGCACCACCATGCCCAGCTTAATATTCATTTTAATAAAAATTCAACATTTTTAAAAAATGATACATTTCAACTTGTACCAAAGTATAAAAAATTGTATAATTAACCCTGTGATCCCATCACCAGCTTCCAGTATTTAACTATTCAGTGCTACTTTTATTTTATTTCTGCTCCTTCCCATCTTAAATTATTTTAAAGCAAACTCCAGATATAGTCATATCATTTATGAATATTTGAGTAAAACTTAACTTTCCAACTGTTATCACACCGAGAAAAACAAAAAGAAAAAACACCCAATATCTTCCAATATGAAGTCCAGGTTCAAATTTCCAGTTGTCATATATATGTCATAAATTTTACATAAGTTTGTTTAGATTGGATCTAAATAAGGTCCAAATACTATAATAGGTTGGTAAATCTTTTAAGTTTATTTTACTCTGTGACTGTGCTGCTGCCCATTAAAGTGGCCACAAGCCACATGTGGCTATTTAGATTTAAATGATTGAAATTGAAAACTCAGGTCTTTAGCATCGCTGGCCTCGTTTCAAGTGCTTTAATGGTCATGTCTGGTTAGTAGCTTCCATATTTGAAAGCACAGCATACATAGAACCTTCCCATCATATGAAGTTATGATGTTGTACATTGTTGTTCTGTAAATTTCCTTCCTTTTCATTGTTGCTGACAGTTTTGTTGTTGATTCTGACATTATTCCTGGTGACTGCCCCGTTTTCTGGATTTTGCCGATTGTATCTCTATGATGTGGTTAAATGTGTTCTTTTATCATTTGTATTTCCTCTAAGATCATTTAGGTTCAACTTTAGCAAGACTGCTTCGTAGGTGATGGTTTGTACTTCCATCAGAAGTTAATGTTTGTTGTCTTTTTTTGATGTAAGCTCCCTTTGAAGTTCATTGTTTAGATCTATTAATTTATTAGAAGTGCAGATTGCAAAATGGCACTTCAATTCTGTCTTTTTTTTTTTTTTTTTTGGGACCAGGGATTGAACCCAGGGTACTCAACCGCTGAGCCACATCCCCAGCCCTTTTTTGTGTTTTACTTAGAGACAGGGTCTCACTGAGTTGCTTAGTACTTTGTCGTTGCTGAGGCTGGCTTTGAATTCCTGATTCTCCTGTCTCAGCCTCCCAGAGTGCTGGGATTACAGGCATGCGCCACCACGCCTGGCTATCTTCCCTTCTTTGTTTATTGGTTGAAACATTTCTATATGTTAACTGTTTGGTACTTTGGTATAGAATACTATACATACCTGATTCTTGTATTTGCCAGTTTTCTCTAGCACCCTCCCAACGTGTGGATTTTTCTGTTTTTTACATATCACTATGAGCTCATAGATTTAAGCATACTAGCTGTGGGTTTGTTTATTTTCTTCCATAATACCTTTATTTATTTATTTATTTTTATGTGGTACTGAAGATCAAACCCAGTGCCTCATGCATGCTAGGAAAGTGCTATACCACTAAACTACAACTGTAGCCCCACTAGCTGTGTTTTAATTCATTGCAGTTATTATTCTGAGGCTAATATTGCCCATCTTTGGTTAGTAAGACCTTTTTCAAATTGTCTTCTGAGTCCTTTTGACAGTGCCCTTAGCTGTTTTGATAGCTCTGTTCCTTACTGGTATGACAAAATATTATAGGATTATTGTGTAAGATTCTTTTTTTTTTGGTCCTGAGGATTGAACTCAGGGGCACTCGACCACTGAGCCACATCCCCAGCCCTATTTTGTGTTTTATGCAGAGACAGGGTCTCACTGAGTTGCTTAGTGCCTCGCCATTGCTGAGGCTGGCTTTGAACTCGCGATTCTCCTGTCTCAGCCTCCCTAAGTGCTGGGATTACAGGCTTGCACCACCCCGCCTGGCTTATTGTTTAGGATTCTTGTTTCAGACCTAGAATCTGCTTTCTAAGGAGCTCTGGTCCTTTTTAGTGTGAAATGATATTTGATGAGTGTCCTTAAAACTAAATCATTGTGTTCATATTCAGTGATTAGTCACTTGTTTTGTAAACTGATGGAAATTTCATTAGAGAAAAATGAGATTGTTACTAATTCAAAGATCCAGTTCCCCAAGCTTTAGGGGCATAGAACAAACTGCACACTTTAGGAAAATTCTGATCACACTGGACCGTATCCTGTGCTTGGAGAATAGATATTAACGTGTTGTAGGAGTCCTGGGTGAAGAAAAGAAAAATCACTCTTAAGCATTTATTAGAGGCCCAGTGTGCCTCTGTGCTGGATGCTGAAGATAAAAATATTAAAAAGACATTGTTCTTTTTTTTTTTTGGTACTGGGGATTAAACTCATGGGTGCTTAACCACTGAGCCACATCCCCAGTCCTTTTTTTGGGGGAGGAGGGTATCGTGGATTTAACTCAGGAGCATTTAACCATTGAGCCACATCCCCAGCCCTTTTTTTGTATATTATTTAGAGACAGGATCTCACTGAGTTGCTTAGTGCCTCACTAATTTGCTGAGGTTGGCTTTGAACTCATGATCCTCCTGTCTCAGCTTTCCCAGCCACTGGGATTAGAGGCATGTGCCACGTGCCTGGTGCCAGTCCTTTTTTTTAAAATATTTTTTAGTTACACATGGACACAGTGTTTTTATTTTGTTTGTTTATTTTTATGTGGTGCTGAGGATTGAACCCAGTGCCTCACACATGCAAGGCAAGTGCTCTGCCACTGAGCCACAACTGCAGCCCCCCCAGTCCTTTTTATATTTTATTTTGAGACAAGGTCTCACTAAGTTGCTTAGGGCCTCACTAAGTTGCTGAGGCTGACTTTGAACTCGTGATCCTTCTGCCTCAGCCTCCTGAGCCACTGGAATTACAGGCGTGCACTACCACGCCTGGCAAGACATTGTCCTTGCCCTGTTAGGAACAAAGTAAAGGTGAACCTAGTAATACCTTACTTATATACTAGTTTTGAATACACAGTCCACTTGCCTTTATTCCTTACCCTGAAATAGTACTATGAGCTTTTATTTTCCCCATTTTACAAATGAGCATTTGAAGTTCAGAGAGGTGAGTCTGTATGACATCATGCAGCAGATACAATAAGCACCATGGACAGAGTGTAATCTTTCTCTTTAAACCTAGAATTTTTTTGTAACATAGGCTATATGGAGATGTTTGTTGATGTTTTTATGTCAACAGAATACAGTTTAAAAAAAAAAAAACAAAGACACTAGTTCAACCAGGTGAAAGTACCCATTTTCTCCCCTCCCCTACAGGATGTAATTGACACGGCCTGTGAAGTGCTGGCAGACCCTTCTCTTCCAGAACTGTTCTGGGGAACAGTAAGTATGTTGGAGGGAGTCCTACTATGACATTGCTCTGGAGCAAAAGGATTTATCAGACATTTTGTGATAGGCTTTATATTTAGCTTTTGTGTGCATTTTCTTATTTAATTGTCCTAAAAATCTGTGAAGTAGATACTGTTACTGATGCCATATTGTGTATGATGAAATGTGATGCCTAGAAATATGAAGTGATTTGACCAAGGTTACACAGCTAGAAAGAGACGACAGGGACCTAGTTCCATCTGACTTGAGTCTGTAGCCCGAATTATCAACAAGTATGTTATTACCAAGTCTGTTTTCATATTGATAGTCTCTTAGCCATCAGGACTCCTAAAACTTTTCTCTGTGTGTGTGTGTGTGTGTATACTGGGGATTGAACCCAGGACTTCTCTACCACTGAGTTACATCCCCAATTCCTTCCCCCCCCGCCCCCTCTTTTTTTAATTTATTCTTTGAGACTAGGTTTTGCTAAGTTGTCCCGGCTGGCCTTGAATTTGTGATCCTCCTGCTTCAGGCTCCCAAGTCACTGGAACTGCAGGCATATGCCTCCACACTTCACATTGCCTTGGAGTCCAGTAACTCTTTTTTTTTTTTTTGGTACCGGGAATTGAACCCAGATGTGCTTCACCACGAGTCACATCCCTAGCCTTTTTTAATTTTTTATTTTGAGACAGGGTCTTGCTAAGTTGCCAAGGGCCTCATTAAGTTGCTGAGGCTGGCTTTGAACTTGCAGTCCTCCTGCCTTAGCCTCCTGATGGTTCCTGCAACTCTTGAAAATACTTGGGGGGGGCTGGGATTGTAGCTCAGCGGTAGAGCGCTTGCCTCGCATGCGTGAGGCCCTGGGTTCGATCCTCAGCACCACATACAAAGCAATAAAAAAAATAAAGACATTATGTCCATCTACAGCTAAAAAAAAATATTTAAAAAAAAAAAAGAAAATACTTGGGGGATTGTAACTAGATCTTACCAAGTCCTCAGTGTTGTGACTAGTTTGAGCATTGGGAGAGAATGATTTTTCACCAGCAATTGATGTTAGCATTGACAGTGACCTCAAACCTCAAAGTCCAGCTGATGAATAAATCTATTTTCAAACCTTGTACCAAAGCCAGATTGATCTGCCCATATGTATTATCCTTTTTCTCCTGAGTTGCTGTTTATTCTTATAGATACCAGCATTATCCCTGGGAGAAGCTAGTGTGAACCGGTGTGTAGATGGACCATCTATTGCTTGTCTGTGGTGGCTAACTGCTGACAGGTTTTAGGGTAGTTTTCACTTCAGTGGAAACATTACACTAAGGAACAGGTTGTCTTCCCATAGAAAGGATGGCCAAGGAGAAGAGATCACTGAATAGACTTAACAGTTGCTTTTCAGATCTCAGTTAAATCCCGTCTTTTGTTATCCTTTCTCAATGGGAACATGAAAGTCTTAGATTATTAGGGAAGGATTGCTTCTAGATTTTCTGAAGATTATTGGGCAGTTCTGAAGAACAATGGCTTCTCCCCTTTCACTGTAGGAACCAACTTCTGGTCTTGGGATCATTCTGGACAGTGTTTGTGGAATGTTCCCCCATCTCCTTTCCCCACTCCTGCAATTGCTCCGAGCCCTGGTATCAGGGAAATCCACTGCCAAAAAGGTAAGTTGTTCAGTTAGGTTCCTAAATAGAATGGAAGATTTTACTTAGGAGCTGTTCAGGAGAGAGAACTGTCTCTGTGGAGAGAAGGGAGAATTTGAGTGGAGATTAGGTAGCAAAGCAGAAGGCAATTCCAAGATGAACTACAGTGGTACTGGAAAGAAGTTTGAGGACCAGCATATGCAATCTGGTTGAGAGAGCAGACTTAGGACGTGTGAATATCTTGTAGGTAAATGTGTGATTGGGTTTCTTTCTGCGTGTTTCCAGGTGTACAGTTTCCTGGATAAGATGTCTTTCTACAATGAACTTTATAAGCACAAGCCCCATGATGTGATCTCCCATGAAGATGGAACTCTTTGGAGAAGGCAAACGCCCAAACTCCTGTACCCTCTGGGTAAGACTGAGAACCTGGTGTGGTGGCCCTTCTCACAACAGTCTCAGACTTCCTCATTGCTGGTTTGGTGCTTTTGTGTGAGGTATCTGTAAAGCAGCTCCTTGGCTTCTCACTGTGTTTGATTCATGGATAAATAATTAATTAGTTACTCTCTCTGTCTTTTTTTTTTTGGTGATGTTGGGGATAGACTCAGGGCCTCATGCCTGCTACGCATGCACTCTACTGGCAAGCTACATTCCTGGCCCGGTTTATGTTTTTTGTAATTAATTGTTTTACATCATTAAATTGTTTCATTTAAAATATCTTGCTTATTCATTGTAGCAAGGTAAACAGTGCAGAGGTCTGTTTTAAAAAGTCAAACTAATTTCCACCTCATCTCTATCAGTTAATCAATGTTAAGAGTTTGATGTATATTCTTTCACATATTTGTTCTACTTTAACAAACTCATTCTGAAAGTTGGTCCTCCCCCCTCCCCTCAGTATTGGGGATTTATCCCAGGGGTGCTTAACACTGAGCTATATGCCCCTGCCTTTTTTTTGTTTTTTACTTTGAGACAGGGTCTCACTAAGTTGCTTAGGGCCTCACTAAATTGCTGGGACTTGCAGTCTTCCTGCCTCAGCTCCCAAGCTGCTGGGATTATAGGTGTGCACTACTGCACCTGGCTTAGTTTTCTTATATATGACTCTGACTCATTATTATTGTTATTATTATTTTCATTGTGGGGATTGAACCAGGGCCTTGCACATGCTAAGCACATGTTTTACCACTGAGCTGCACCCCAGCACCTGACTCATTCTTCTTAGTATAACCACATAGTTATCCTTGATGTTTCATAACTTTTTATTCTCTCTTTATAAACAGAACATTTAGAGTGTCAGAGTTTTGCCATTAGAAATGATACTGCATTGGATGCATGCATACATCCTTATATATTGGTATTTATTTTTAGTAGACAGAATTCCCCAAATGGGATCGTTAGGTAAAAGGATATATATAAATTTTTTTAGTAGATGCCCAACACAGATGAAATGAACAGACAAAATATGGGATGTACATACAATGGAACATTGTTCATTCTTAAAAATAAAGGAAATTCTGCCTGGTGGTATAGTTCAATGGTAGAGTACCCACCTAGCATGTTTGAGGCCTTGGGTTTGAACCCTAGCTCTGTTCCTCTGCTCCCAAAAAGAGGAAATTCTGCTATACACTATAACATGGATGAACCTTGAAGACTTTTTTTTTTTTTTTAAACTCTTTTTTTTTTTAGTTGTTGATGGATCTTTATTTTATTCATTTATTATGTATATGTGGTGCTGAGGATTGAACCCAGTGCCTCATGCATGCTAGGTAAGCGCTCTACCACTGAGCTAGACTTTTTTTTTAAAATATTTTTTTCTTTAGTTGTAGTTGGACACAATGCCTTTATTTTTTTTTATTTTTTATTTTTTTAAACAACCTTTATTTTATTTATTTATGTATGTATTTTGTATGTGGTGCTGAGGATCGAACCCAGTGCCTCACGTGTGCGAGGCAAGCGCTCTACCACTGAGCCACGACCCCAGCCCTGTTTATTTATTTTTATGTGATGCTGAGGATCGAGCCTAGTACCTTGCATGTGCTAGGTGAGTGCTGTACTGCTGAGTACAGCCCCAGCCCCTTGAAGACATTTTGCTTAAGTGAAATAAATCAGTCACAAAGGACAAAGGCTGTCTGATTCTACTCATGAGATACTCAGGGTTGTCACATTCAGAAACAAAGTGCAGTGTTGGTTGTCAGGGGCCAGGAAATGGAGAGAATAGGAAATTATTGGTGAACTAGTGTAGCTTCAGTAATGCAAGATGCATAAGATAAGATTGGTGGGTGGATATGGAGATGGCTGCACCACAGTGTGACTATACCAAATGTCGCTGAACTCTAACATGGTAAATTTGATCTTGGGTGTATTTTACCATGATATTTATTTATGTATTTATTTTTGGTGCTAAGGATTGAACTCAGGGGCACTCAACCACTGAGCCACATCCCTAGCCCTATTTTGTGTTCTAGGTAGAGACAGGGTCTCACTGAGTTGCTTGGCGTCTCGCTGTTGCTGATGCTGCCTTTGAATTTGCAATTCTCCCGTCTCAGCCTCCCTAAGTGACCACGATTTTAAAAGGATTGTTAGCAATTTCTGTTTTTCTTCTTCCTTTCTTTGTTGCTTAGGGATTGAACCCAGGGGCGCTTTACCACTTAGCTACTTCCCTAGCCCTTTTTATTTTTTGAGACAGGGTCTTGCTAAGTTGGTGTGGTTGGCCTTGAACTTGCAATCCTCCTGCATCAGCCTCCTGAGTTGCTGGGGTAATAGGTGCGTGCCACTGTGCCTGGCAGTAATTGTTTTCTTGCTGGTAGTGAATTTGTAAGAGTGAGCAGTCATCACTCTTGAGCGTGTGTCCCAGGTGCTCAAGGAGTATAGGGCAGAGAGGGCACAGCTTCTGCTCTAACTTGTGTCACCAGTGATGTGCTGGGACCCAGGCACTGGTTGCCACAGCTTACTCCTTTTGTAGTCATTGAGATGGAAACCACTTTTCATGCAGCTGCTGTTCAGACACACAGGAAGAACCACTTTTCCAATGACAAGAGAGTTTTATTCTTTTTTTGTTTTTTGGTACTGGGGATTGAACTCAGGGGCACTTGAACACTGAGCCACACCCCCAGCCCTATTTTGTGTTTTATGTAGAGACAGGGTCTCACTGAGTTGCTTAGCGCCTCGCTGTTGCTGAGGCTGGCTTTGAACTCGCGATTCTTCTGTTTCAGCCTCCCTAAGTGCTGGGATTACAGGCTTGCACCACCGCGCCTGGCTGAGTTTTTATTCTTTTTTAGTGGAAAAAGCTGTAGGAATGTTAGGTACTAAGAGTTAGGTGTTTAAATATTGGTGTCTGGTACAGGAGTTGACTCTGGTTATTTGTCTTTAGATATTAGATGGATCTTTCTTCTTCCTTTCTAGGGGGTCAGACTAACCTTCGCATACCTCAAGGCACTGTGGGCCAAGTAATGCTGGATGATAGGGCTTACCTGGTGCGTTGGGAATACTCCTACAGCAGCTGGACCCTTTTTACCTGTGAGATCGAAATGCTGCTTCATGTTGTTTCAACTGCAGGTATGGTCATCTTTTGGAGCCATCTCTATGGGGAGGTAAAAATGGTCATGCTTGGAGGATTTGGAATTTCAAGATCAAATTCAGAGCTATTGAGGTTGGGATTTGTCTAATTTGTTTATCTGGGTATCAGAGACCATCCAGTGATATTACAAAGTTGTTTGCTGTGAGGTTACTGGCTGTCTTTCCTCTCAGATGTGATTCAGCACTGCCAGAGAGTCAAACCCATCATTGATCTGGTCCACAAAGTCATCAGCACAGACCTGTCCATAGCAGACTGGCTCCTGCCCATCACGTCCCGTGTCTACATGCTGCTACAGCGGTGGGTCCTTCGTGGCAAGAGTTCAGCTGCCTGGCTGAGCTCAGGCGGTTGTTTTCTTGATGTTCAGGAGCCCAGCCACACACCCTCTGGGTTAAAGTCCACACATTTTCCCCTGTTGGAAAGCCTGATGGAGATCTGTCTCCAGCTGAGGGCTTTTCTATTTCTATAGCTCCGCCGACAAGAGGGACTCGGGGAGAGAACTGGAAGATAATGTGTGATAGAACCAATTGTGTTATTCATCTTACTGAGTGCAGTGCACCGTTCTCTAACCAGGTTGACAACAGTGATCTCCCCACCTGTGGATGTCATTGCCTCTTGTGTCAATTGCTTGACGGTATTGGCTGCCCGGAATCCAGCAAAGGTGAGATGCCAAGTCTTCCTGACAGTCGAGCAATGTCACACTTGGCATATACCTGGAGATAAATGCACTTAACTCTTCTTTTCCCTTCTCAGGTCTGGACTGATCTTCATCACACAGGTTTTTTACCATTTGTGGCCCATCCAGTCTCCAACATGAGTCAGATGATTAGGTGAGCCAGGTCCTGGGTTGGTCGACTTTGTTCACTAGTGCAGACTGCCCTTGGTTTAGGTCCAGCCTGGCTTTATTCGTTTTAAAGAAGCTCTTCTGTCCACATAGTCTGTGTACTTCTGTTCAGCCCTCAGACCTGAGGGTGACTGAGGACAAACTATAGGAGATGAGGGGACGGGAAGCACAGAGCTGCTGTCTTCTCTAAGGACACAGTAATTGTTCCCAGTTTTTAAAGCCTGAGAGAGATTTCTTATCCAGCTGTGACTACATTAAATATGTGGGAATCTGCTTTCCAGCTGAGAGAATCCAGACTTGATGTTCCCTTTTTTTCCTGTCTCTGCAGTACTAGGGGATCAAACCCAGGGCCACTCCACTCTGTGCGATCACCCTACACCCCAGGCCCCGATCCCGACCTCTTAACTGCAGCCACTCTACTTTTCCTTGTTCTGTGGGTGCTGGTGTGCCATAGATGGATTACTGCTCCACAGGCTCCATCGTACGCTCTGCGTATTCTTTCTTTGCTCTCTTAAGACAAAGATGTTCTCTGGCTTCTTTGATTTTTTTAGTTTAAACTTCTTGATATTTTACATCAATAAAACACATTCTTGGGCTGGGGTTGTAGCTCAGTGGTAGAGCACTTGCCTAGCATGTGTGAGGCACTGGGTTCAATTCTCAGCACCACATATAAACAAACAAATAAAATAAAGGTCCATAAACAACCAAAAGTATTTAAAAAAAAAAAAGACACATTCTTAATGTTTGCCCTGGGCATCAAAATGCCTGGATTTGTCTCCCTTGTAAGAGCATTTGCAGTTTGTGCCAGAGCATCTAGACACTAACGGGAATGCTTTTTGGCTGTAGTAACTTGAAACCTTGACGTTTCTCCGAGAGTTTTTCCTCTGTTTCTGTCTTGCCAGTGCGGAGGGCATGAATGCTGGTGGGTACGGGAACCTTCTGATGAACAGTGAGCAGCCTCAAGGCGAGTATGGTGTCACTGTGGCCTTTCTGCGCCTGATCACCACCCTTGTCAAGGTATGGTCTGGTCATATGATTTTGAAATAGTTTTCCTGTCCCCTGCTTCCGTAGTCAGGTTATGTATAGGCAGAACAGCTGTCCTAAAGTTACTGTGGCCATAGTTTCTGTGTATTGAGAACCTACTGTGTATATTAGTATGATAGTAGGTACTTAATTATGCAAATATATTTAGCACTCAGGAGGCTTAAGGGGTAGAACTCAAAGGTAATACAGTACCTGTCAAGCTGTTGTGACTGTACCCCATGGTAATATGTATATTTTATTTCACATCCCAGTTTACACCTGTGTGTGTATACTTCTGGAGCATAGTTTACAGTGCAGTGTTTTCTATATAAGAGGTACTATCATCTTTTTCATTCAGTTCCTTCCTTTTTCTTTTTTTAATTTTGAGATAGGGTTTCCCTGAGTTGCCCAGGCTGGCCTTGAAAGTGTGTTCCCCCTGCCTGAGCCCAGGCCTCTGTGCTCCCCCTGCCTCAGCCCAGGTCTCTGGGTTTGCAGACGTGCGCTGTTGTTCCAGTTCCCCTTTTCCTCCCTCCCTTCCTCTTTTAAAATTTTTTTTGAGTGAATTGTGACTATAGGCTGATCTCATAATCAATCAGTAGATCACAACTCTGAAAAATACTAGAATAAGATTAAGAGCAAGAATTTTGGAGTTGGACAGAATTAGGTTTACATTTCAGGTTGATAGCTTACTGACTGTATGACCTTGGGCAAGTGCAGAATGTCTTAGAACCTCTCTAAAATAGGAATATACCTCATGGGGCTAAGGGAGTCATACATGAAAAGCACTCAGCACATTTACTGCCTGTAGGGATCTGTGAATGCTTCAGAACATAGAAACAGTTTTATAAGAGATATATAGATGCAGATGTCTATATAAATAGAGAGTCTGAACAAGTACTGTTAGGACAAAAAAATTTTGCATGTCACATCTTGTATTCCAGTGATGGAGTTGCGATTAGGGACACCTGGTGATCATATCAGTGAAACTGGCATTCTTTGTCATTGAAAATTCTATATCTTTTGTTTAAGGTACCCTCCCTTCTATGTTCAGAGGTAGCCTTTATTCTTCTTTATATAGGCACCATCCTCCCCCCGCCTCTCCCTCCCCCTCGACATAGGATTAGGTCTTGTGTGTACTAAGCAAGCCCTCTGCCACTGAACACAACCCTGACACATTGTCTTTTAGTTACTACTTCTGTTCTAGAGAAATCCACAACATGGGCTCAATTGAAGTAGGGAGTTTTTCTGTTTTTCACTGAAGGGTAAAGTTTACCTAAGTTTTCTTTGGACTCATGTATACTTCTGGAGTTAAATTGTGAATAACTCTTCCTTCCACATCAGAGGCCTTCACAGAATGGTTTCCTACAGGGGCAGCTTGGTAGTACCCAGAGCCAAGGCCTGGTACCCTGTGTGATGTTTGTGCTGAAAGAGATGCTTCCCAGCTACCACAAGTGGCGCTACAACTCCCATGGTGTGCGGGAACAAATTGGTAAAGATAGTGGGCTTAGAGAAGTCCTGGGCAGTTTCTGGCTCCCTGGAGATCTTCCTTCTCTCCCTTTTGTGGGACAGTGGCCATCATGCAAGGCCACATCATTGTCATGTCTTTTCTGGAGTCTAGGTTGCCTGATCCTGGAGCTGATTCATGCAATACTGAACCTGTGCCACGAGACAGACCTGCACAACAGGTAATGAGGGGGTGGTTGCTAGAGTGCACCGCTCACCAAGGGATGGGTTTCTTTCCAGAGCACTCACCTTGGTTGAACCTAGAGCTTAGTAATCTCAACATGGTCATCATTTTCTACTGATTCAAACATTATTTTTCCCAGTAGAAAGAGAAGAACAAATGAAGTGGGAATGAGATGGGGTGGATTTTTGATGTGCTGTGTGCATGAGTGTGTAGGTACACTTTATCATTTTATGATCTGTTCATTGGAAAAATTCTCATTCAGTGCAAAATGAATCTACTTCCCAGAGGGTAGCTGTTGTTAACAGGCTATTGTTAGTGTGCATTCTAGGCGTTTCCCACTGGTTGTACTCACTGCTCTTTCTTTCTGTGCCACTCCATATGGATCTGTCTTGTTCTAATGGCTCCGTGTATTCCATCTATGGGTTAATCATGATTCGTTTCTGTAAACATATCTGTTAATTGATGGATGGTTAGGTTGTGTCTCAGGGTGGTCTTTGGGACCAAATCTGTTTCAGAGTGCCTGCGTCTTGGAGAGAGAGCTGGTCTGTGTATCCCAGTGTCTAGTTACTTGGGTCTGCCTCCCTATCCCAGCAGGACAGTACCGTCTGCTTCCAGTGATATGTGTGGCAATATCCTGTAACTCAACACTTCTATCTTCCAGTCATACTCCCAGTCTGCAGTCTCTTTGCATCTGTAGTCTGGCGTACACAGAAGCAGGACAGACTGTTATCAATATTATGGGCATTGGTGTGGACACCATTGACATGGTAATGGCTGCTCAGCCTCGAAGGTAGGACCCCCCCTCCTCCTTCCCCTTTTGTCTTTACTGTGCTTGCATATTTTAAGGCTTCCAGGAGCTTGCCTTTTTTTTTTTTTAATTGGGTATTAAATCCAGGGTTGCTTTACCACTGAGCCACATCTCCAGCCCTTTTTTTAAAAAAATTTTCATTTTGAAACAGGGCCTCACTAAGTTGCTGAGTTGGGCTTTAAACTTGCTATCCTGGGGCTGGGATTGTAGCTCAGTGGTAGAGCGCTTGCCTTGCATGCGTGAGGCACTGGGTTCGATCCTTAGCACCACATAAAAATGAATAAAGATACTGTGTCCATCTACAACTAAAAAAAATATTTAAAAAAATTTAAAAAAAAAAAAAAAAAAAAAAAAAACTTGCTATCCTCCTGCCTGAGCTTCCCAAGTCACTGGGATGACAGGCATGTGCCATTATGCCTGGCTGCAGTAGTTTAGGACACCCATTCTTCTAGGGCATAGCCTTTATATAACGTAGTGGCTGCTCTCTAGACTGGTACATAGCAAAAGGAATTGTTACTTCTCAGAATCTGTTGAACTCTGGGGTGGTTGTTAGCATCACAGTCATGAGAACACACATGGTGCAAGAGGATTTGTGTTATCTGATCATCTTTGTCTTCCATTTGGCACCCTAGTGATGTGGCAGAGGGCCAGGGGCAGGGCCAACTGCTGATCAAGACTGTAAAACTGGCATTCTCTGTCACCAACAATGTCATTCGGCTGAAACCTCCTTCTAATGTGGTGTCCCCCTTGGAACAGGCTCTCACACAGCATGGTATGGACTTCTCTTCCAATTAGCAACTTTATTCCCATAAATACCTATTTTAGTCATTTTTGGATATTGACACTCTTTTCTGATTAACTCCTTGGGGAACTTTGGGAATGATAGTAGCTCCTTTCCTAGTCTTGGAAACAGGACCGAATCGTATTTTATTTCTGTCTCTTATTGATGACAGAATAGCAGTGAGGATGCAGGCTTTAGGTCAGACCACCTTGGTCCAAATCCAGCCAGCACTGTGATCTTGGGCTTATTGCTAATAAACTTGGCCTCAGGTTTCTCATCTGTACATTTGGGATAGTAATAGTATCTACTTTATAAAAGCATGATGAAGACCAGGTGGATAACTGCATGTAGAAGTTGTTCCTGGTGCCTGTTGAACACTGCCTCTGAGTACTTTGCAATTCTATACTAGTTGTTCAATCCCTTTGTGACTCAGCTTACTCATTTTCGTTTCTTTTCTTTTTGGTACCACAGAATAAACTTAACTACTGAGCCACATCCCCAGCACCCTCCTCCCTTTTTAAAAAATATTTTTTAGTTGTCAGTGGCTCTTACTTATTTATATATTCATTTATTTATGTGTGGTGCTGAGAATCAAACCCAGGGCTTCACACATGCCAGGCAAGTGCTCTACCACTGAGCTACAACTCTACCACCATCCCCTGCTGGCCCTTTTTGCATTTTACTTAGAGACAGGGTCTTGATGAGTTGCTTAGGGCCTCACTTAGTTGCTGGGGCTGACTTTGAACTTGTGATTCCACTGCCTTAGCCACCTGAGTAGCTGGGATTACAGGTGTGCACCACCATGCCCAGCCAAGTCTACTCATTTTCAATAGATGGTTGGGTCATGTTTAAGATCTTCTCTAATTGTATGATTTGGAGATTTTTATGAATATTTTGTATTTCTATGCGATTCCTTTTTCTAACCTATTTGTTAAAGGTACCTATTTTGTTTAAAATGTATCTTAGCCTTAATGAATTGTATTGAACTGTTTACCGCCACCCCCAAAAAATATCCTGGCTGCTGCTTTGCTTCCAAGAAAAGAGAATGAGCCAGTCATCTAGATTCACACTGGCCTTCCAGATACACAAGACTAGAGTCTCCTGACTGCATTAGCCTTTTGGGACATCAGCCTCTTTAAGAGCTTGACTGGAATGCCTTTGGTGTCTTGACTATTCCTGTGCTTCTCCAGGTGCCCATGGAAACAACCTAATTGCTGTTCTAGCCAAGTACATCTACCATAAACATGATCCAGCTTTGCCACGTCTGGCCATTCAGCTGCTGAAACGTCTGGCCACGGTAGGATCCACTTAGCCAACCAGGACCCCAGGATATGGACTCTTTCTGCTACAGACCACTCTTGCCCTCTCCCAAGAGAAGCATCTGGCTAACTTGGACTTGAAGTAATGTAGAGAGACACACTCACACATGTACACACACACAGAATTAAATGTGTGTTTATATGATTTTTCCTGATTGCACAAGACATACACATTCATTGTAAAATGTTTGTTACATATAAATGTAACAGAAAATTATGATACCTTCTTGTTCCAAGAATCCCTGTGGGCAGAACAGGTTCATTCAATCACTTGAGATTTCTTCTTCTCTGTATATATTACACTTTTATAATTATACTTTTATATATATATATATTTTAAATATAATTATACTTTCATAATTATAATTACACTTTTTGTAATTATATCAATTACACTTTTGTTCTTTATACAAAAGGGGAGTTCCTCTGTACATGCTGGGATTTTTGGTATTAGGGTTAAACCCAGGCCTTACATATGCTAGACAAGTGTTCTGCCGCTGAGCTACATCCCTATCTCTTTTTATATTTTAAGACAGGTCTCAATTGAGTTGCCCAGGCTGGCCTCAAACTTAACAATTCTCCTGCCTCCATCTTCCTAGTAGCTGGGATTACACCATCCCAGCACCATCGTTACTAACTTTTTGTTTTTTGTTTTTTTTGGTACCGGGGATTGAACTCAGAGGTACTCGACCACGGAGCCACATCCCTAGCCCTATTTTGTGTTTTATGTAGAGACAGGGCCTCACTGAGTTGCTTAGTGCCTTGTGATTGCTGAGGCTGGCTTTGAACTCGCTATTCTCCTAAAGTGCTGGGATTACAGGTGTGCACCACTGCACCTGGCCACTTTACATCCTTTTGGAATGATTAGCCTTCAACAATTCACATTCCTAACATCTGAGTTTTACATCCCTGCACAGAGAGTTCATCAGTTTTTTTTGTGTTTAGTAAGCTAATAGACAAAAAATTATGATTTCAGCTGGGCACCGTGATGCATGCCTGAAATCCCAGCAGCTCAGGAGGCTGAGACAGGAGATTTGTGGGTTTAAAGCCAGCCTCAGCAACAGCAAGGCGCTAAGCAACTCAGTGAGACCCTGTCTCTAAATAAAATACAAAATAGGGCTGGGGATGTGGCTCAGTGGTCACATGCCCCTGAGTTCAATCCCCGGTGCCAAAAAAATAATTACGATTCATTTTTTTACTTCTTATTTGTTTAGCCTTTTTTTTTTTGAATGTGGTACCAGAGGTTAAACTCAGGGCCTCACATGTGGTAGCCATCCTCTGAGCCACATCCCCAGCCATCTTTTTATGTTTTCTGTTCCTCCTATAAATGTTGGGCCTCATCTGAGAGTTTTATGTGTGTATGCATCTCTCTCTGCCATGTCTGGAGCTCTCCAAGCTCCCTTCTACAGAAGCCCATTGAGGTTTTTCCAGAAACAGCTGTAAGACAGCGGGTCCTGGTCTCTTCCAGGTGGCCCCAATGTCAGTGTATGCTTGTCTGGGCAATGATGCAGCTGCCATTCGTGATGCCTTCTTGACCCGCCTTCAAAGCAAGATCGAGGACATGCGCATCAAAGTCATGATTCTGGAATTTCTCACGGTTGCTGTAGAGACCCAGCCAGGTCTTATAGAACTGTTTCTGAATCTGAAGGTGACAGACGGCAGTGATGGCTCCAAGGTGAGCCTGCACTTGGTGTGAGGCTGGACAGTGGCTCCCTGGGGGGTGTGGCTCCTGGCAGTGGCTGTGGAACTTGAATTCCCGCCTCTCCCCCCTTGCAGGAATTCAGCCTTGGCGAATGGAGTTGTCTCCATGTGGTGCTGGAGCTGATGGGTTCCCAGCAGCAGGATCGGTACTGGTGCCCCCCACTGCTGCATCGTGCAGCCATCGCCTTCCTGCATGCTCTGTGGCAGGACCGCCGGGACAGTGCCATGCTGGTCCTCAGAACCAAGTAAACCTCTCCTGGACTCACTGAACCTGAGTCTCATTGTCCTTTTCTGTAAAATGGAAGTAGTGGTAGCTTTTAACTACAGAGATGTCTGTGACTCTGTTGGGAATGTGCATAAACAGTGCTTATCACATAGCTCACTACAGGGGAGTCTTGTACTTTTCTTTTTAATGCTTCCACTAGCAGGTGTCATCTTTAAGATTCAACCACTCATGTTCTGTCTTTGGTATTCATTCTTCTTCTTTTGGTACTAGGTATAGTACACAGGGATACTTCACTACTGCTCCCGTGTTACATCCCCAGTTCTTTATTTTTTATTTTGATACAAGGTCTCATGAAGTTTCTGGAGTTGGCCTGGAACCTGTGATCCTCCTGCCTCAGCCTCCTGAGTCTCTGGGATTATAGGCACATGCCACCTTGCCTGAGAGAACCTATTATTCTTGAGAAACAATAGATGAGAGTGGCTTCCTCGAGCCATTAGACAGAATGAAACACCCTGTTGTCTGGGACCCTGTTGGCACAAAAGGAATGAATGTTAGAACAGGCTTACTGTGGGAGTTGCTGTCTTAATTTCCTCTCTATTCCTTTTTATAGAGTTTTGGGAAGTATATAGTGGAATGATCCTTAAGAGTTTTATAAAGAGTTAGGTGCAGTGGTGGACACCTGTGATTTCAATGATGTGGAAGGCTAAGGTGAGAGGACCAGAAGTTGGAAGCAAGCCTGGACAATTTTAGATTAAAAAGGACTGGAGGTGTTGCTTAGTGGTAATGTGCTCCTGGGTTCTGTCCCAAGGGTTAAAATAATTTTTTTAATCAACTCTTTAATGTACAGTTGGATTCTCAAGAAAATATAATTTTTATCTGTGGAACCCTTCATGTTTATGTAGGGACAGTTGACTTAAGAGACACATGTTAGCATGGGGACTGGTAAAATAAGAAGCGACCACCAAGGGGAGCCAGACAGAAGAGAAAGACTATGAGAGAGAAAAGGTGTGTTTTCCAATATTTGTTTTCTTCTAGACCCAAGTTTTGGGAGAATTTAACCAGTCCGCTGTTTGGAACCCTTTCTCCTCCCTCAGAGACATCTGAGGTAAGCTGTGGTAGAGGCTGACACGGTGACTCTAAGTCCCTTGAAGGACAGGCTGTACTGTGAGGTGAAGGTGAAGAAAACAGTACCTTCCCGGTGAAGATGCACAATGTTTGCTTCACTAGAAACTTCTTTAAAGTCTTGCTTTGGGACGGAAAGAGGCTTGGCTTGCTCTGGGGGGATGACACTGTGGTCTTTTCTTGTTTGGTGACTTTGTGGACCTGAAGCCCCTGCCCTTGTACACCAGATGCCCACTCACCTTTGACAGGGACTGTGCCTGCTTGTTATTTAAGGGTTTGGTTGCTGTTGTCGCGCAGCATTAGCGGTGGGGGTGGAAGGGAAGAGGTTTTTCATGTGGTGTTTGCTCTGCTTTCTCCTCTACAGCCCAGCATCCTGGAAACCTGTGCCCTTATCATGAAGATAATTTGCTTGGAGATATACTATGTAGTTAAGTGAGTCCTTCCCTTTGTTGAGATTTATTTTTTATTTTTTGGGGGGCACACTACTGGGAATGGAATCCAGGGACACTTTACCACTAAGCTATACCCTCAGCCCTCTTATTATTTGAGACGGGGTCTCAGTAAGTTGTCCAGGCTGGCTTCAAACTTGTGATCCTCTTGGGGTTGCAGGCACATGCCATCATGCTCAGCCCCTGTTGAGATATTAATTAAGGCTGGAGAGGGAGACTCTGGTGGCCCACCACTGGTGACATGGACACTTGTGAGTCAACGCAGAGGAGAGGGCTGGTTTAGAACCATTTATGGCGGGCCAGTGACCTCCCTGGACAGTCCATTGATGGCATAATGATTGTCAGGAAGGGTTATTGTAAAGCAGTCTTCATGTGACCAGAATATTATGGAGGAGGAGTCTTGGAAGGGCCTCAGCCTATTCCATTATATTAACTATAAAGTCTCAGCCCACACTTCAGAGGTGATCCTGGAGCCATCTGTCTGCCTTAAGTCCATATGAGGTGGCTCTCTCTGCCTTAGCAAGGATCTGCACCCATCACATTCTCGTCTGCTTTCAGAACCTAACCATGGGATTTGTTTTCTCTTAATATTTTAGGGGTTCATTAGACCAGTCATTAAAAGATATACTCAAGAAATTTTCCAGTGAGAAATGCTTTGCCTACTGGTCAGGGTATGTCAAGTCCTTGGCAGTTCACATGGCTGAGACGGAGGGCAGCAGCTGTACGTCCTTATTAGAGTATCAGATGCTGATCTCTGCCTGGAGGATGCTTCTCATCATTGCCACCAGTCACGTAAGGACCTCCTTGGGAAGTTTTTACTTTGGTAACTTGGCACTGATGTGTTGGGATGCCTAGCAGATGTAGCCCCCTCCCCCCTTTTTTTGGTACTGGAGATTGAACTCAGGGGCGCTCGACCACTGAGCCACATCCCCAGCCCTATTTTGTTTTTTATGTAGAGACAGGGTGTCACTGAGTTGCTTAGCGCCTCGCCCTTGCTGAGGCTGGCTTTGAACTCGCAATTTTCCTATCTCAGCCTCCCAAAGTGCTAGGATTATAGGCTTGCGCCACTGTACCCAGCTAGATGTAGCCTCTTTTGATAAGAATGAGTCAAAGTTTGTCTCTGAGTGGGGCTGAGGCTGTGGCTCAGTGGCAGAGTGCTTGCCTCGCACGAGAGGCACTAGGTTGGATCCTCAGCACCACATAAAAATAAGTAAACCAAATAAAGACACTGTGTCCATGTATAACTAAAAAATATTTTTAAAAAAAGTTTGTCCCTGAGATGCAAAATGTAACAGATTCTGCACCAAGAGATTGGGACTGATAAGGGATGGTTGAGAGTTTTGCATCTAACAGGAGACTCTTGAGAAGATTATAGAGAAGTAATTCAGAATTCCTGCAGCCATTGCTGGAGTCCTTCTGACGCTCCCATGGCCTGGCTTGCCCTGAGTGTCTCCCTTCCTTCATGTGTCTCTCTAGGCCTCTGGTGCTATGTTCCTTGTAGGTGGGCATAGGCTTGGGGACTGGCCGACAGGGGCTGAAGCAGCTGCAGTATCTCCCTCTTAGGTGTTTGTTTACTTTGGTTCTAGAAACTGCATTTTCTGGTATTAGATAAAAAAGTGAGACCACTGTCACTGTATTGTGTCTGGAGAGTCGGTTTTTAGAGAGAGTTGACATTCGGGAAGTTTGCATTGTTCTTGGCATTTTTTATGGCTCAAGACCATGCTGTGTTATAAGGACTTGGTGTGAAATTGTTCTTCTGGAGGGCATCTGGGTTGATACGTCAGCTTCATTAACTGAGCTGGGTGGGTGCCGTGGGCCCAGGCATCTCGTTCATCTCTGTCGCTTGTTCCTCAGCTCCAGGCTGCGTGTGTGCTCAGAGCTTTGAACCTAGGAAGTGTAGGTGTGAGAACATTAGCGACTGTGGACCCCTGAGTCTCCAGACACACCTCCAGGCTTGGCCACCTTTGGGAGCAATTGATTCCCTAGGGAATAATGTCTTTGTCACCTCCTTTTTAAAAAGCCCCTAATCCAGAGCAGTTCTTGAAAAGTAGCTCCGGGAAGCTTAGCTGTGACCACTCATTCATTCATTGAATGGTGGGGTGCTTGCTTTGTGCCAATTGGCACCAGCAGTGTAGCAGTAAGCAAGGCAAATGAAGTCTTTCATCGTGAGTATCCCATGGGGGTGTAGATTATAAACAAATTCACAAATGAAAAATACAGATTTAGGGGCTGGAGTTGTGGCTCGGTGGTGGAATGCTCACCTAGCATGTGTGAGGTACTGAGTTCAATCCTCAGCACCACATAAAAATAAATAAATAAAATAAAGGTATTAAAAAAGTACAGG
>CM053399.1:178920818-178937163 GCA_028644305.1 Xerus rutilus
CAAGCCTGTAATCCCAGCACTTAGGGAGGCTGAGACAGGAGAATCGCGAGTTCAAAGCCAGCCTCAGCAATGGCGAGGCGCTAAGCGAGCAACTCAGTGAGACCCTGTCTCTACATAAAACACAAAATAGGGCTGGGGATGTGGCTCAGTGGTCGAGTGCCCCTGAGTTCAATCCCCAGTACCACAAAAAAAAAAAAAGTACAGGTTCAGATTGTTAGTCATTGCTTTGAAGGAAGTCTAAGATGCTACGATGGCAAACACGAGAGACAGGAGTGGTCAGGGAGGCCCTCCCTGAGTTGGTAATGTTCCAGCCGAGACCTGTGTGTGCAAAAACCTTCCAAGGGGAAAGCCTATAAAGTAAAGAAGTCTAGGCAGATGGAATCGCAGGTGCCACGTCCAGAGTGGAAAAGGGTTTAATGTGCTAAAGCAGGAGGGCAAGGTGAGGGGCTGGACGAGAGTGAAGTGGGCAGGGTGATGGCATGGCTGGTGGGTCAGGGGCTGGCGGGCCATGTGGAAGTGTGGCTTGCATTTCCCTGGCACTGGGAAGTCTTTGAAGACTTCAAAGCAGAGGAAGTCATCTGGAATCTGGAAGAGGAGGTGAACTTGGGCTTGATTCTGACTGGATTTAAGGGTCAGCGGAGAAGCAACAAGACCCTTAAGACCCATTTTAATCAGGGACTTGTCAGCAACTAATTGCTGAGGGCCCCACATTTCTTGGCTTGTGAAGTCTGGAGCATTTTCCCAACTGAAACCTTTTTCTGTTCTTTGTAGGCAGATATCATGCACTTGACTGACACTGCAGTACGACGCCAGCTCTTTATTGATGTGCTGGATGGGACCAAAGCATTAGTAAGTGTGTCTGGCAGAGTCCCCTCTCCTCTTGGAGATGCTCTCCAGGTCAAGTAGCTCATGCCCTACAGGCCACACAGGTGGTCGAGTCAGAGGGCTCAGATGGGTAGCAGCCTAGGGCTCAGGTGGGCAGCCACCCAGGGTCCCTCCTCCCTTGTTGCACCCCTGTGAACTCACTGTGGGGGAAAGAAGGCATGAGGCCAAATGGTTCCCTGCAGATGGAGCGCAGGTCTTCCACAGCATCTGCTCACAGGAAAGCAGGCTCCTACCTGCTCTGCTGTCTCTCTGTAGCTCCTAGTTCCTGCCTCCATGAACTGCCTGCGCCTTGGCTCCATGACGTGCACTCTGCTGCTTATCCTCCTCCGGCAGTGGAAAAGGTGAGTGCTGGGCAGGAGAGAAGTCTAAGACCCCAGCCTCCTTGGCAGTGCCCGGCCTGCTCCTTCTTAATGACCCTTCGCCACCCTGGAAGAGGGACAGTGGGCCCAGACTGGCTTTTATCATAGAGAAAAGGAGGCATGACAAATAAGCAAGGGCGCAGTGGTCTTCCTGTGGCACTGGAGGTGGAGCAGGGCGTGCATGGCCTCTAGGTGAAAGCTGCCCCCGATGCTCACAGAGAGTTAGGTCCCGTGGAAGAAATCCTTGGGCCTCTAACGGAGATCCTAGAAGGGGTGCTGCAGGCAGACCAGCAGCTCATGGAGAAGACCAAGGCCAAGGTGTTCTCAGCGTTCATCACGGTGTTGCAGATGAAGGAAATGCGAGGTGAGGGGCCAGCCTGGGTGGGCTTCCCCCAGCCAGGGCCACGTGTTTTCCATGTGACTTTTGAGGTTTTCAATCTTATAATTCTTGCCTCAAGAAAGGTCTTTTTCAGCCAGGCGCGATGGCTCAAGCCTCTAACCCCAGCACTTAGGGAGGCTGAGACAGGAGAATCGTGCAAAGCCAGCCTCAGCAATGGCAAGGCGCTAAGCAACTCAGTGAGACCCTGTCTCTACATAAAACACAAAATAGGGCTGGGGATGTGGCCCAGTGGTCGAGTGCCCTTGAGTTCAATCCCCAGTACCAAAAAAAAAAAAAAAGAAAGAAAGGTCTTTTTCGTTTGCAACCAGAGAAATGGAAACATTGAGCTCTATATATGTACTATGACTTGAAATGCATTTAAATAAATTAATTTTAAAAAAAAAGAAAGAAAGCAAGCTCTTTTTCTGTCCCGCTCATCTTTCCTTCCCTCCCGTGGAATGACACTCTTTAGCACCTACTGCATTTCCAGCCCCTGCCTGGGAAGGAAGCCTTGGTGTGCAGAGCTGGCCTGAGTGTGACAGTGTTCCCTCCCCATCTGCTCTGCAGTAAGTGACATCCCCCAGTACTCCCAGCTGGTGCTGAATGTCTGCGAGACACTCCAGGAAGAGGTGATTGCACTCTTCGACCAGACCCGCCACAGCCTGGCCTCGGGCAGCGCCGCAGAGGACAAGGACAGCATGGAGACCGACGACTGCTCTCGGCCCCGGCACCGGGACCAGCGTGATGGGGTGAGGAGCGAGCACCCTGGCAGGCTCGCGCTCTCACTGCCTGCCAGCTCTGTGGTGGCCCTGGGGGCGCTAATAAGAGGGATATTGTCTCCACTGTCATGGCCTTTGCAGCCTGGGGAAGGTGGTAGTTGCCATTGGGGTGCAGCCTGCTGGGGAAAAGCAGTGAGAATTTCAGCTTGGCTCCAGCCTCGTCTGGCGACTCAAGAAAAAGTGCCTTGCCAGCCACACATGGTGGCGCACGCCTGTAATCCCTGTAATCCTGGAGGCTCAGGAGGTGAGGCAGGAGGATTGCAAGTTCAGAGACACCTTCAGCAAAAACGAGGCGCTAAGCAACTCAGTGAGACCCTGTCTCTAAATAAAATACAAAATAGAGCTGGGGATGTGGCTCAGTGGTCGTGTGCCCTCCCCTGCCCCCCACCGAAAAGTGCCTTGCCAGCAATGGCTTAGTGGGTGTCAGGCAGGCCCCAGGAGGCAAAAGGTGCAGGAAAGATTTGAGCAGCGAGATGGGTACATTGCCAGTCTTGGGTCAGAATCTTCTGGTGACCCGAGGAAAGGCTGGTGTGAATGAAGTGGGGGTGGGATGGTGGCAGTTTTGCTTGCCAGGGTCTTTGATCTGGTGCTGAAATGACACAGAAAATGATTTAGGGATCTTAAGCCAAGGAGAGAAATGGAGTGAGGGGTGTGTCTCAGTGGCAGAGCCCTTGCCTAGCATGCCTGAGCTCCTGGGTTTGAACCCCAGCACACAAAAGCACACACCAGTATGCTTTCTGTGATGTGAGAGTGGGTAATATTAGTGGAAAACTGCAGCTGCGTGTAGGCCGAGCAGGGCACAGTCAGTCTATAAAGTCTGTCTTCCTGTGGGTTGTGGTCAAAAGTGTGAAAAGCCATTGGTATCAGGATAGATCTGAGGATGGAGGATGGAGAACTGGGCGGCCTGTGCAAGTGGTGGATCAAGAGGTGAAGTCAGCCGGGCGTGGTGGCTCAAGCCTGTAATCCCAGCACTTAGGGAGGCTGAGACAGGAGAATTGCGAGTTCAAAGCCAGCCTCAGCAATGGCAAGGTGCTAAGCAACTCAGTGAGACCCTGTCTCTACATAAAACACAAAATAGGACTGGGGATGTGGCTCAGTGCCCCTGAGTTCAATCCTCAGTACCAAAAAAAAAAAAAAAAGAGGTGAAGTCACTGAGACGCTGATGGGCAGAGCGGGTGCCAGGCAGAAGGTGACACCGACGAGGCTCATGATGGCAGTGTTGGGAGCAGTGAGGGAAGAGGCAGAGGTGGCTCCATCAGTTTAGGGATTGCTCATTTGGGTGGACAGACTTGCCATTCCTTAGAGGTGGACATGGAAGTGGGCAGGACGAGGAGAAAGCATGAGCTGCACCAGTCACACGCAGGTGTGTGTACAGGTCTCGGCCACTAGGCCAGGACTAGCCAGGCCCCTCCTCCTCCTCCTCCTCCACGGACCCTACCCTTCCCTTTTTACCCATCTTTGCCCCTGGACCCTAGCAGGTGTGCGTCCTGGGCCTGCACCTAGCCAAGGAGCTGTGTGAGGTGGATGAGGATGGGGACTCGTGGCTGCAGGTGACTCGCAGGCTCCCCATCTTGCCCACCCTCCTCGCCACCCTGGAGGCGAGCCTCCGCATGAAGCAGAACCTGCACTTCACCGAGGCTGCGCTGCACCTTCTCCTCACCCTGGCTCGCACCCAGCAGGTAGGCCAGCCCGCGGGGAGGAGGCGCGTCCCTGCTTGGGCTCTGATGCTCCTAGAAGCTGGGGCTGGCCTGAGCTCGCAGGCTGCCTGCAGGCTCAGCTCTAGTTTATGGGACAGTGCAGACTCCCAACTCATTCCTCGTCTGTCCTCCCAGGGAGCCACAGCAGTGGCTGGGGCCGGCCTCACCCAGAGCATTTGTTTGCCCCTCCTGAGTGTGTACCAGCTCAGCACCAACGGCAGTGGGCAGGTGAGTGCCAGGAACCTGTCAGGACCCTGGGTTGGCCTCCCGCACTTTCAGGCAAAAAGTGCCCTCTCCTGCCTTGCCTCTGTGACCCTGAAGTTGCCCTCCTCTGCGTTGCTCATTCAGTGCCCTGATGGTCTGGAATCTTCCCTGCCCTCAGTGGATTTCAAATGAGATAATTCAGCCACTGAAAGGCAGCTGAATATAGGTTCAAATGTACAAGACTGTGGGTTTGGTCCTAGCACCAAAAGCATCACCTGGTCCCTGTACACGCTAGTAGCTTTGGAAGCTGGGATAGACACTTGCTGTCAGCATTGTGAGGAGGAGCAGGACAAGGACCCGGGGGCCAGGTTTCCAACTAGGGCAGTTATTCTTTTCTTTTTTTTAAAATATTTTTATTAGTTGTTGATGGATCTTTATTTATTTATATGTGGTGCCAAGAATCGAACCCAGTGCCTCGCACATGCCAGGCAAGCGCTCTACCACTGAGCCATGACCCCAGCCCCAGTTATCATCCTTTTCCTCCCCAAAATAGTGTGTACTTGTGACTTCTCTACCCCATGCCCTTAGCCCCGGGCCGGGAGGAGGGCGGCAGGTGGTGTGGTCCTCGGCACCCAGCCCTCTGCACGCCTCAGTCACCTCTAGTGTAGCAGCTGTCTTCAGAAGAGTGCTTTTCACCCAGCCTTTCGCCCCTGTCAGAGTGGGCCCGTATTTGTTTCCAGGGCAGGGATACATTCAAGTTCTTACTGCTGGCTAGTGGCAGATCACACTAGAACTCAGAATCCTGTACCTCTCTGCCAGTGCTCTCTGCATCTGCTGACCTTGCCTGCTTCCCATGCCCCTGATGGCCAGTGGTGCCTGTGCCCACTGCAGGAGCTTGCCTCTCCCAGCAGCCAGCCCCAGGGAGGCCCTGCTGCCCTCTCAGCTGGATTCCTGTGGTCCTGCCTCCTGAGCTTCTCTGCTGTTTTCTCTTAGACACCCAGCACTTCTCGGAAATCCCTGGATGCCCCTTCCTGGCCAGGTGTCTACCGCCTGTCCATGTCCTTGATGGAGCGGCTGCTCAAGACTCTGCGCTACAATTTCCTGACTGAGGCCCTGGACTTCGTGGGCGTCCACCAGGAGCGGACCTTGCAGGTGAGGGGCTGCTGCCTCTCGGGGACTAAGGGCTCAGTGGCTGAGGGTGTGGATGCAGATATGTTTCTGAGACGCTATAAGGTTTCTGATCTGCTCAGACAGAAGCTGCTGTTGTCACGCTGGGCCACCGTGTGCTGCCTTCTGTAAGTGGGCAGGCACACTGGGTTAGGCCCCTGAGCTGTCCCATCCTCCCCTGCTGTCCCCTGTCCTTCCAGTGCCTCAACGCAGTGAGGACGGTGCAGAGCCTGGCCTGCCTGGAAGAGGCGGACCACACTGTGGGCTTCATTCTGCAGCTGTCCCGCTTCAGGAAGGAATGGCACTTCCACTTGCCTCAGCTCATGTGTGATATCCAGGTGCCTCAGGCATGGCTTCTTGAAGAAGTCTGGGGGTGGCTGAGGGGCAGGGATCTGCTTCTCCAGTGAACTGCAGGCTGATCCTGAGTGTGAGCTCATGCTTGGCTGCACAGGGCTCAGGTTGCTTACTCTGAAGTTTTCCCTCCACAGTGAAGGACAGTGGGTGGGTTAAGAACTTGGGCTCTTCAAGATAGATCCAAGTTCAGGTCCCTGAGGAATAGGCGAGAAGCTGCAGGCAGTGGGCAGGGCAGGGCGTCCACAGGTTCTGGAGACAGACAGGCTACTGACCTGATCACAGCACCCCTTGCCCTTAGCCCTCTGTTCTTCTCTATTTTATTTAATGACTTAGTACCTTACAAGGTGCCTTTGCAGAAAAGCAAACCTGTACTCTGGCACGTTTAGTGGCTGCAGAGACATTAAGTGACATTATCAGTAGGTGGACGGGCCCCAGCACTGAGAGGCACTGACATCACGTACAACCTGTTTGGTTGGTCTAGGCAGTTGGCTGGGGCTGCTGCCAAGAATTCCCCACCCTCCCCCGTGTGTCCAGGTGAACCTGGGTTACTTGTGCCAGGCCTGCACCTCCCTCCTGCACAGCCGCAAGATGCTGCAGCACTACTTACAGGTAATGAGTCCCAGCCCGTCTGCCTACAGTGCTCACCCCTGGGCTCCCATTCATTTCTTGACTCTTCCCCAGAACAAAAATGGGGATGGCCTCCCCTCGGCTGTAGCTCCCAGAGTTCAGCGACCACCCATCACCCCCACTGCTGCTGCTGCTGCCCCCTCCTGCTCCTCTAAACAGCCCACTGCTGACCTAGAGGCCTCAGAGCAGCGAGCCTTGCACACCGTCCAGTATGGCCTTCTGAAGATCCTCAGCAGGACCCTGGCAGCCCTGCGCCACTTCACCCCAGATGTCTGCCAGATCCTGCTGGATCAGGTACCAGCCACCACCTCCTCACATACCAGGCCCAAGGCGGCCTTGAGTCTCCGATGCTGTGCTCTGCTGCACTAGAGAGCCACCCAGGTCTTGGTGGGGTCCTGGGACATTCTTCTTTGCCTTGCAGTCCCTGGATCTTGCTGAATACAACTTCCTGTTTGCCCTGAGCTTTACCACTCCCACGTTTGACTCTGAAGTGGCCCCCTCCTTTGGGACCCTCCTGGCCACAGTGAATGTGGCCCTCAACATGCTTGGAGAGGTAAGTTAGGTGCTGTAGAACTCTGCCCCTCCTCCACCCAGCTCTGCCCCTCAGTCTAACACTTCCCAGTGACCTGGGGTATGTTATCTATACTCGAGCCTGCTCTCTTAAAATGAGCTTGAGGGGGCTGGGGCTGTAGCTCAGTGGTAGAGCGCTTGCCTTGCATGCATGAGGCACTGGGTTCGATCCTCAGCACCACATAAAAATAAATAAAGATATTGTGTCCATCTACAACTAAAAAAAATTAAAAAAAAAAAAAAATGAGCTTGAGGGAGCTGGGTGTGGTGGCGCACGCCTGTAATCCCAGCACTTAGGGAGGCTGAGACAGGAGAACCACGAGTTCAAAGCCAGCCTCAGCAATGGCGAGGTGCTAAGCAACTCAGTGGGACCCTGTCTCTACACAAAACACAAAATAGGGCTGAGGATGTGGCTCAGTGGTTGAGTACCCCTGAGTTCAATCCCCGGTACCAGAAAAAAAAATGAGCTTGAGGGGACCCACCTGTGAGGATTCAGTGAGGTAACCGTGCAGTTGCTCAGTGCAAGACTTGCCAAGTAGGATGCTCTCATTAACTGGGGGGCAGGGGCGGGGCAGCAGTTGTTGATTTTTTTACACTGATTGCTTCCCTTTCTCCAGCTGGACAAGAAAAAGGAGCCCCTCACCCAAGCTGTGGGGCTTAGCACACAGGCAGAAGGGACCAGAACATTAAAGTAAGACCTTCTGGGACTTGCTAAGGGCCTGGGGCAGTCACGGTTGCTGCTCTCTTGGTTCAGTGGCTCACCCACACCTGCCAGCTTGGCTCTCTGCAACACTACCAACCTGTTCCTCCTTCCAGGTCTCTCCTGATGTTCACCATGGAGAACTGCTTCTACCTGCTCATCTCCCAGGCAATGCGGTACCTCAGGGATCCAGCTGTGCATCCACGGGACAAACAGCGGATGAAGCAGGAGCTCAGCTCAGAGTTGGTATGAATGGATAGAGGCTCTGATTGGAGGGCCAAGCCCCAGGAAAGGGGTCCTGCCCGCCTGGCTAGCCACCTGGAGGTTGGGGATGATGGCCCTGGGTACTGGGCCTCATCGAGCCTCTTTTTTTGTAGAGCACACTGCTCTCCAGCCTTTCACGCTACTTCCGCCGAGGAGCCCCCAGCTCCCCTGCTGCTGGTGTCTTGCCCTCACCCCAGGGCAAGGCTGCCTCCCTCTCCAAAGCCATCCCTGAGAGTCAGGAGCCTCTGATCCAGCTGGTGCAGGCTTTTGTCCGGCATGTGCAGAGATAGGGCAGTGGCGTGCTGCCTACCTGCCGCTCTCCCAGCCTACTCAGCAGAGGGCTGCTACACCGATGGGCTGCCTGCCACTGAGAGCAGCCCTCATCACCCTGTCCGAAGTAGCACGACTCCAAACACCCACCTGCTGACATTATTTTTGTAATAGACAAGAGGTCAACAGCAGGGGTGGGGAGCCAGGGGTCCACTGTGCTCAGGCCTCCTGGTCAAAACCCCCCAGGGGTGGTCCTGTCCTTCAAGCATTCCCCACAGCACTTGGCTGGCCAGGACGGTGGCCGGCAGCACAGGAAGCTGTGTGTGTGTGTGCGTCTGTTTTCCATCATCTGTTCTTGCAGTTTTTTGGTAATACTGTGGTCTATTTATACAAATATTAAAATACTGTTTATAGACAACTGAGTGCTGCCTGCCTTCCAAGCCCCTGGAGGACAAGCCAGCTCTTCAGCTATGGACAGGCTACCTTGGCCTGGGACCCACCTGGAGAGGCAGTGGCTCGTGGAAGGCAGTCGATGCATAGGTGGTTGCCTTGACGATGCTCCCTTGCTGGCCTGCCTGGGTCTGCCCAGGCCCCTGCTCAGCTCGCTGCCTGGCACTGAGCACAGCCTTTCTGGAGCTCAGCTCCTTCCCATTCACAGCTCCAGAAGCCCCAGCATCAGAATGCTAAGCCTGCTGATACCACACTTGAGGTCTCCAGGGGAAGGCTGACCTAGGTTTGAGTCCTTGCTTGGCCACTTGAAGAATGAGGGGACTGAACTCTTTTCGCTCGTCCATAAAGTGAATGCTGAGCTTGGTGGAAGACACACAGACGTGTGCTTGGCTCCACGCTTGGCCCACAGCCGTCAGCTACTTGAGCTCTAGTAGTTGAGCAGATTCAATGACAGTCTGCCCCACAGTCTAAATTTAGGGAAGTTTGTCTTAGAAAAGTTGTTTATCATGCAGCATAAAGCACGGGTACCACGCTGCCCTGAGAAGCGAGCCCTGCGTAGGAGGGCAGGCTGTGAAGGACTGGACCTTCTCTCTGCCTAGTGCTCCAGGAACAGCCCGCCAGCAGGGCAGCTTGCTCCCTCTAGGCTGCCCCCACCCAGAGTAGGGCTAGGGTAAGTCTGTCCCCACCCCCAGGGCCAGCCCAGCCTGCACAGTGGACTGACAGGAGCCTTGGCAGCTTGCACACAAAGAAGGATTTATTATTTGCTGTTGGCTAGAAAGCAAGCAGACAGGCAGAAGTAAAAATACCAGTTAAAAAGTGAGTGTGCAGAAGTGAGAGCTGCAGCCAGGTACTGGGCTCGAGCTGCTGTGGCAGGAGGGGACAGGGTAGCACCGGGTAGCTGCTGCTCTGGGCCTGACCCTGCCTCCTGCCAGAGCTCTGCCTGCCTCACTGCTGTCCCACTCCCAGCCTTTGGCAACTAAAGGCAGGTGTTTTCTTCTTGCCAAGGGTGCCCCAGTGCATCCCAGGCCCACCTTGGTGCTGAGCAGTGTCCCTCCCTCCCTCAGGAGCTGGGAGGGCTGAGGTGCATGTCGGCTACAGGCAGGGCCAGGGCTCCAGAGCCACAGATCAGAAGCAGGGCTGGCAGGGAGCCAGGGGCCATTCAGCCTCTGGACTCCCTCACAGCTGGATGACCAGGGGAATGGGCAGGATGGGCTTCATCTCCACCCTGAGCAGCTGTGTCACCAGCAGACAAGGTAAGTGGTAGGGCTGTGCCCTGAGCAGGGCCTGCTTAACTGAGAAGTTCCAAGTAGGTGACAGGGACTTTGCCCTTCTTGTTGCCTCTCTCACCAATGAGCCAGTCAGGGTCCATGCCAGGCAGGCTGTAGACGGTGATGAGCTACAGAAAGACAGGGAAGCTTAGGGCAGAACTGGCCCCGGGACTAGATGGGGACAAAGCTGTCATCTCCCAGGGCCCCTACACCTCCAGTGGTGGCCTTCATCTCACTCTACCAAGACCTGGCAGAGAAGTGCTGTTTCCTTGGGAGCTGAAGCTACCTCCCCTTCCCTGGCCCCTGGGGTCCCACACTTCACCAGGGCCCCTGAGAGACTCTGACAGCAGCCGTGGGGCTGTCGGCAGTGCTCCCAGTCTCCATTCTCCAGTGGCTCCTCCGACAGCCCCTGCCCGCCCCCTCGGGCACCAGGCCCACCTCGTCAGCCAGCAGGGCTAGTTCACTGCTGTCCGCTGCTTCATAGTCATAGAGCACCCGGGCCTTGCGGGTCCCACTGGCAGAGGGGGCCACTTCCTCCAGGCAGAGCGCTGCCTCTCCCGGAGGGGCCAGGCTGGCCACAGTGGGCACCACAGGCATGGTGGCCGCAGCGGTGGTGGGTGAAGTGCTGCTCAGGGGCGGGGAGGCAGGCTCTGGAGTGCCCACGAAGGTACCTGGAAATCTGGAGGGGAGGGGGTGTCATCAGGAGCTGGGCCCTGTAGGAGCCCCATGTGCCCCACAAGATGACCCAGCGGCAGGGGCCCCTGCCCCGCTCCAGGAAGCCCCTGCCCCGCTACTTACATGGCAGCCTGGGTACTGGCAGCACAAGGGGAAAGCAAAGCAAGCAGAAGAGTGAGACAGCCTGTCCCCTTGTCCCTGCTGAGGCCCCTCTCCCCTCGAGCATTCTCTAAGCCACTCTCAACCCCAGGGGACTCAGAGGTGCCCCAAGGACAGCCACTCGAGGCTTGCCACATAGGAGGTGCCCAGGCAGGGCTCTGGGCAGAGCCCTCCCATCTGGCTCCGAGTCACAGGCTCACAGGAGAAGGCTCAGCAGGAGGAGCTGGGCCACGCAGGGCCTGGGAGCTAGGGGACCCCTGGGACTCCAGAGTCAGGCCGCACCTGCCCAGCTGCTTCTGCAAGTCCAGCATGTGGCGGTAGCACTGCGCGTAGTAAGTTGTCTGAGACTTAACAAACTCATGCAGGCAGCGGAGGTGGTTCACCTGCGGGAAGAGGCCCACAGTGGGCAGGGTCCGTCCCCACCCTGTCCTCAGACCCCGTTCCCACCACCTGTGCCGCTAGGGGAGGCTGGAGAGGCCCAGCCTCTGGACTGGCCTTTTGCACAACGCCACCACTATGAGTGTGCCAGTGCCACCTTCTGCATCTCAGGAAGGCCCAGGTGCTGCCGCTGGTGGGCGAGGTCAGCGGGCACCAGGGCACTTACGTGAGTGCTGCTGATGCCCTCCAGCAGGAGACGGGTCACTTCTGCCTGCCTGTCAAACTCTGTCTGGGCCACTCGGAGCTCCTGTTCAGCCTAGGCAGGGTGGGGCAAAGCGTGGACAGATGAGAGCCAGCCTCAGCCACCCTCCCTCCCAACCAGCCTTCCCCTGGCTCTCCGGTCCCTCTGGGTTCCTTGGGGATGTAGACATCTGTGTCCTGTCCCCTACTCCTCTGACTTCACAGCCAGAACCTTGACCCATAGAGAAGCTACAGTCCACTCAGGTGGCTGCAGTGCAGCACCCTCCCCCTTCCTGGGGAAGACCCACCCAGTGAATGTTTCCCCAGGGCCTACTTGTGTTGAGGCCCCAGACACCATGGAGCGAGTGCCTCCCACGGGGAAAATGCACCCAGAGAGGTGAAGAAACCGCCCCTGCCAGTGGCCCCTGGAGGTGTGGGGCACAGCCCAGAGATAGAAACAGACCCCCGTCTCCACCTTCTCTGGTCCTCCTCCCCCAAGCCTCCAGACCCCAACTCACCTTGTCTACCTCATCATTCCAAAGCTGCGGAGACCACAACAGCACCAGTCAGCCAGGGAGGGGGACAGCTCAACCCCAGAGCCCATGCCCTGCCCCAGCTCCCCAACCCTGCCACCCTGTCCCCTTGCCTCCCCCACCCACTCAACCAGGAGCCGAGGCTGGGTGAGGCCTGCTGGATGGCAGGGAGCAGACAATCGGCCCGTCTAACATGCCACATGCAGGGAGGGGACAGCCAGCCAGGACGTCCTGCCTATGTTTCTCCTAAAGTGTCAGCCCCCCAACTCTGACGGGGTCTCCAGAGAGACCAGGTGTCCCCACCCCGCCCTGACTCCTGGCTAAGGCTGGAGGGCTGGGAGGCAGGACATGTGACCCGGGCCAGTCACAGAACCTTTCTGTCCTCCGGCAGAGAAAGGCAGCCTCGGGCCTGAGTCACACTGGGGGTCAGTGGCAAAAGAAAAAAACAAGGCGGCCTCCACCCTCCAGGATGTTTCTCCTTCCACTCGGCCCAGGGAGGGGGACGGGAAGTGTCATCCAGAGTCTAGAGAAGAAAGACCCCCCTCCCCCCACCATGACTTAGGTGATCCCATGGCTCCCCCACTGTGGAAATCTGACCCAGGAAAACACTGATGTGGACAGCAGAACCAGGCTGGCTGCCAGATGGCCACACCAGGGAGGAGCATCCTCATGGACACGCTGCCCAGCATGGGGTCAATCAGACTAAACTACAGGGGCAGCTCAGTGGACAATTCCCAGCCACAAAATGACCGCATGAATCATACAGTAGCATGCTGAGGACAAGTGAGGGGGCCACCGGCTGGTGTGGGAGGGGGAGTTGAAGGAGGGCGACATGTGCAGGGCGGTTGTGACCGGCATGAGGGGTGCTGACCTCGCTCCTGCCAGACTGGCGACCACCACCTAGCTCAAAGCTGTACAAGACCCCAAGACAGAGCGCAAGGCCTCTGGTCCAGCGTGCCTGCTCCCTCCAGGCCCCGAGCCAGCGTCCTCAGGACATGCCCAGTGTGGATCAGGCCTCTGGGCCTGGGCTCAGCAGGGACCCCACCTGCCCACCCTGCAGGTGCCTCCTTATGCCTCAGGTCACCCCCATCACGTTGTGAGGACGTGAAGGCAACTGGGGGAGGGGGTGCCTCGCCGACCTCCTGGAGCTGGGATGAGGCTGTCCTCAGTTCCCTGGGTGGTCCAGGGCAGCATTTTGCAGGGAGAAGCAAGTCTAGCGACATGGTCACTGGGCACCAGGCCACAAGCAGAGGCAAGGGCTGCTTCTTCCCTAGTGCTTTGACCTGCCTTCCCCCAGTCTGTCAGGATGGCCTGACCACATGAACAGCGCCCTGCCTCACCTGCTGGCTCCTGGTTCCTGTGCAGTCAGGGACAGTGGCAGGGCCATGGGGGGAGAGGAGGCCAAGGGGTGGGGGGCGCTTACCGCAGAGGCGCTGGCCGAGAGAATGTAATTACGAGGTCTAGTCTCCTGAAAGTCAGGCACCGTCTGGCAGGGAACAGAGTTCATGGGGGGGGAGGGTCACCCTGGGTCAGGGCTGGGTGGGGGCCAGGAGGCTGCCCCAGAGTCTCCCACAAGGAGATGCCAGAGACCCTGGCCCTGGGGACAGGAGAATTCAGACAAAAGCCACACAATTCCCTTGTACCCACTCCACCAGCTGGAGATGAGGTGGGCTTATAGGCCTGGCGAGTCCAGATGAGGACTCAGCAGGTGAGTGTGCTGGGCAGCCCAGGAGAGGGGGCAAGGAGACAGCCCGCAGGTGCTGTTGGTCCTCGCGAACTGGTCTGGGCCGGCCCCTCCCTGGCCCACAGTGGCATTCAGAGGCCCCAGGAGACTCACAGTCCCCTACACACAGCCCACCCCTGCCGTAGCTTCCCCGACCCCAGAGTGTCTGCACACACGCCTCTGGCTCCTGTAGAGGGGGCCAGGACCCTCCCCCACAATGAGAGTGGACAGATGGATGCAGAGATGGACAGAGTGACAGGCTTTCAACATTTGCAAAAAGCTTGCAGGCTGCAACACCTGCGTTCCCCCAACCAGGGACTCTGCGGGGCAGAGGCGTTGGCAGGGAGACCAGCTAATTGCAAAACGCCCAAGGACGTGCCCTGGGCTGGCCACGGCACTGGGGCCCGCGGCAGGACGGGCAGGCCAGAAGCAGCACAGCACAGGGACAGGTATACTCACATCTCCCTCACACTGAGCCAAGTGACCCAGAGCAGAACAGAAAGGAACAAAAACAAAGAGTTAGTGAGTCCACAGCGCAGGCGGGAGCAGGCCCCCGGCCCCGGGGGATGCCAGGTGGACAGGCAGGAGGGTGTGCGCAGCCCGCCCACTGGCAGAAGTCCTGACACGCGCGACTGTGTGTGTGTGTCCAGGGACTTGAGGCCTCTGGGACGCTGCTATGTGGCCTAACTGGGGCCCCCTGAAGAGAGGAGAGGTCACACCACTGCCCTAGGGACAGGCTCCTCTGGCCTGCCCGAGAAGGAAGAGTTTGTTTGGCATGAGACTGTCCAGCCCAGAGTGACGGGGAGAGGGTGTACTGCTCAGGTGACCTAGAATAGGTCATCCCAAAAGCCACGCATCACCCTTCAAGACTAGCGTCACTGTGCCCCTGCCTCCACCCTGGTCTCCCTACACCTGGATGAGCAAGACCTCCCTGGCTCTCACCTGAGGCAATGCAGACCTGGCTGTGGCCCAGGATGCCCTGGCCACACCAGGAGGGGAACACAGCTGGCTCATGGGCAGCTGTGAACCCACCTCGGCCGCATGAGCTAGGCCTGGCCTTTCTTGGCTAAGAGCCTGGGGAGGCACAAGTGGCAGTGTCCTTAGCCCTGGGCCTAGGAGTTCCCTCCTCAGGGCTCGGGGAAGCCATTAGGTCCCCTACACTCCCAGGTGCCTGGCATGCCGAGAGTGCACCTGTTCTCAGGCTCGGTTTCCCACTCCTCACCTAGCCCAGTCAGCCCAGCGCATGCCACACCAGGTCCCACTGGTAGGCAGCAGGGTGGCCCAGGCCCTGTCCCTCAGACAGCCCGAGCAGGTGGGCTGTTCCCCTGGCACGGGGAACCTAGGGCCCAGCATTCAAGCAGCAGGTAGGGAGTTAGTAGGGGGAGCCATGCCCAGGCAGAGCCAGGGACACAGAGCAGAGCATCTGGGGGGAGGACGGGGGCAGGGCAGGGCATGCGAGAAACTCCAACTGGCTGTCTGGGAGGCTGTGAGGTGACCCTGTGCCCAGGTGGGCACTGCTGGTCCATTCACCCCATAATCATCAGCCCTGGGACCCTCAGGGCTGCCCTGGGGGTGGGAGAGGGACTTGACCCAAACAGCCCGCGGAGTCCAGCCCCCCAGCCAGAAGAGGGAGAGAGGTCATGCTGAACACCAAGTTCCCACAGGCCCCACCCCGAGGCTCCAACCATCTGGGCGGCGAGGCGGGGCACCTACCGAGGCCTTGGCTTCGGCAGCCTTGGCCTTCTTCAGCCGCGCCTTACAGGCATCCAAGTCCAGCCGCCGGTTCTGGAGGAGCCGCCGCTCCTTCTGCAGGGCAGGGACAGGGAGGAGTGAGGCCCCGGCCAGCCCTGGGAGACCCCTAGCCAGGGCAAGATGGGCCCGTGGGCTGTCAGGGAGACAGGGAAACTGAGGCCCAAGATGGCAACTCACAGGCTACAGGAGTCAGCCCTGGGGAGGCCCCAGGAGTCCTGGGTCCCCAGCACGGGGTGACAGCCTGTGCACAGAGTTCTGAGCAGGGACTGTGGTCCCAGGCCCCTCACCGAGATCGTCTTCCAGTCCCCTTCCAGGAAGTTGCGCAGGGGTGTGAGGAAGCTGACGGAGGCTGTGTGAATGAAGTCCCGCTCCGCAGCCCCCAGCCGCTTCTCCGCTTCAGAAACCTTGATTAGCGTCTTCCCTAAGGACAGGGGTGGCAGGTGAGCATCAGGCAGGGCCCAGGCTGCTCTGATCCCAGGTGGCAGGGGCAGCTCAGGAAGAGACACTGAGGACCCAGGGTAGAACGGTTTGCCTGGCCAGTGGAAGCAACCTCCACAGCCATCAACTGGGGGTGACACACAGTGGGACATGCCAAAGACAAACACCAGAGCCATGAGAGGCCGGGGATGGGGCTGACCGTGGTGGTGCCTGCCTATGATCCCCGTGACTTGAGAGCAGTTCAAGGCCAGCCCCAGCAACTTAGTGAGACTCTGTCTCAAACAAAATTTAAAAAGGGCTGGGGATGTGGCTCAGCAGCAGAGCACCCCTGGGTTCAATCCCCAATAAAACTGGAAAAAAAAAAAAAAGCTGGGGAAGACTTCCAGGACCATAGAGAGGAGTAGACTAGACATACCCTCTCCCCAAAAAGTTAACATTAATTGGAAACAAATGTCAAAAAAACATCCATTTCCA
>CM053399.1:178942964-178970322 GCA_028644305.1 Xerus rutilus
CATTTGCCATCTTTACACCTCTGCATCCACATTTCAAGGAGGCTGGTCAGGTCCCCTCTCCAGTAGTGAGTGCCTTTGTCACTCGTCTGGTCAGTGAGGGGACACTGCTCTGCACCTAGGTGCTCTTGGGGTAGTGTTCCCTGGGGCAACATAACCCAGCCACCTCTCTCTTTCCTGCAGTCTGCATTCTCACAGCTGCGGCTGACCCCAGGCCTTCGCAAGGTTCTCTTTGCCACAGCCCTGGGGACTGTGGCCTTGGCCCTGGCGGCCCACCAGCTGAAGAGGCGCCGGCGGAGGAAGAAGCAGGTGGGCCCTGAGGTCGGAGGTGAGCAGCTAGGCACAGTGCCCCTGCCCATCCTCATGGCCCGGAAGGTCCCCTCAGTGAAGAAAGGTAAGTGTTCCGTGGGGGAGCATTGACTTGGTCGTGTCCCAGGGGCCACCAGTAACTGTGGGGTCTTGGGCTGGTGCCTTCCTGTCTCACAGCCAGGTTCCCGGGGTGACAGTAGAACCTTCTTTCAGTTGTCGTAAGGGTCCGGCGGACAGTGTGCCTGATGTATGTGTCCTGCTGGTGGGGGTTCTTCTGGGTGTCTTGTTATCCGAGGACCCTTTGGGAGCACCCAGTGCAGTGGGGGCTGGTGGGCGTGGCTCCTGGGTCCAGGGAGGGCAGTTTCCCCAGGAACAAGGAGGGCCGATAGCTCTTGCTGTAGCTCCCATCCCTCTTTTTAAAAAATTAAGCGATAGCCGGGCGCGGTGGCTCAAGCCTGTAATCCTAGCACTTAGGGAGGCTGAGACAGGAGGATCGCGAGTTCAAAGCCAGCCTCAGCAACGGCAAGGGGCTAAGCAACTCAGTGAGACCCTGTCTCTACATAAAACACAAAATAGGGCTGGGGATGTGGCTCAGTGGTTGAGGGCCCCTGAGTTCAATCCCCAGTACCAAAAAAAAAAAAAAAATTAAGCGATAACTTGCAGTAAGATCCACCCTTTTGGTATAACCTTCTGAGCTTTGGCATGCTTATGTAACACTGTCAGCCCGCAGCCAGTAGCTCTCCTATCATCCCCTCATTCCCCCAGTCCCTTCGTCCTCGGCCCCTCTGCCCTACTCCTGTTCCTGGCAGCCTCCCATCTATCTTGTGGCTAGCTGGTGTGGGTTTAGAAAACTCTTATGGCTCCTTGTAATCTAGTAAACAAAGCTGTCTGCCACACGTGAGTGTCCTATCAATCTGTTCCAAGGCAAGGTAAACTTTCTCATAAACTTTCACCTGGGGAAAAACTTTTTTTTTTTGGTACTGGGGATTGAACTCAGGGGCACTGGACCACTGAGCCACATCCCCAGCCCTATTTTGTGTTTTATGTAGAGACAGGGTCTCACTGAGTTGCTTAGCACCTCGCCATTGCTGAGGCTGGCTTTGAACTCGCGATTCTCCTGTCTCAGCCTCCCTAAGTGCTGGGGTTACAGGTGTGCGCCACTGCGCCTGGCTGGGAAAAACCCATTTTAAGGAGCAAAAGCGTCCTTCTGGGAAGTTTTTTTTTTAAAATTTTGTGCCAGGGATTGAACCCAGGGGCACTTAACCACCGAGCCACATCTCTAGCCCTCTTTATATTTAGAGATAGGATCTCACTAAGTTACTTAGGACCTCGCTAAATTGATGTTGCTGAGGCTGGCTTTGGACTTGTAATCCTCCTGCCCCAGCCTCCCAAGCTGCTGGGATTACAGAATGCGCCACTGCGCCCGGCTGGAAGAATTTTATTTGTAAATTTTCACTGCAAAATAAAGTTTTGTCTTTACAATTAGGAAAAAAGTCTTTAGCCTGATATGGAACAGGGCCCTGAGAATTGTTAACAATAGTCTTGTCACCTTGCAGTGGCCCCTCGGAGGTCTGGACCCATGTCCACACCAGCCTCTAGTCTGCTTGCACTGTGCCACCACCACCACCCCAGTTCACCTTTGACCCCTTCCCTTCTTTACCCAGGGCCTCATGTGTGCTAAGCGTGTGCTCTACCACCGAGCTACACCCCAGCCCCTACTTTTCTCACTTAAAAAAACCTTTTCTATATTTTAAAATGTTTTTGTCTTTTTTTTTTTTTTGGTACCGGGGATTGAACTCAGGGGCACTCGACCACTGAGCCACATCCCCAGCCCCATTTTGTGTTTTATGTAGAGACAGGGTCTCACTGAGTTGCTTAGTGCCTCGCCCTTGCTGAGGCTGGCTTTGAACTCGCGATTCTCCTGTCTCAGCCTCCCTAAGTGCTGGGATTACAAGCGTGAGCCACCGCGCCCGGCTTAAAATGTTTTTGTCTTGACTCCTTCTTAGAAGGAGGAAAGTTCTAAATCTTTCACACAACCACCCACACAGGGAAGCAGAGTGGGGAGGCAGGGAAGCGGCCGGACCTCATCTCGGCTCACCCCGCAGGTCTGGGGCTCCCCCTGTGGGTGTCGTCCTGACGGGGTGGCAGGGCTATGGCTTGAGCAGACAGCAGAGCCCTGTGTCCCTCGACTCAGTGCACACACCGGAGGGCTCTGCTGTTCCCTGGCCCAGAATGAGAATGTTACCCTGCTGTCAACGAGGAGGGCCAGGGGTGGGGGTCATGCATGACCTGCCCTTCTGTTCTCACAGGCTGCTCCAGCCGGAGGGTGCAGAGCCCCAGTAGCAAGAGCAACGACACTCTCAGTGGCATTTCCTCCATCGAGCCCAGCAAGCACTCAGGCTCCTCCCACAGCCTGGCCTCGGTGAGGAGCTGGGAGCGGGATGGCCAGGGCCCCCAGCACAGCCCGACTCTGCCCTCGGGAGCTTCTGCACTGGCAGGGAGATGGGAGAAGTTTCAGTTCATTCACTCCTTTGCTCATCCACGCATGCAGGCTCAGAGATGGCCACTGGTCACTGGCTGCAGCCACGAGTGGGAGAAAGGTGGACAGGTGCACAAGAGAGGTGTGTTGGGGAAGGCACTTGTCTCTGAAAATACCTCCCTTCCTTCACTTCTCAGACACTGAGCGAGCACCTGCGTGGTGACAGGGCCACTGTTAGGTGCTGAGGATCGAGAGACAGATGAGACAAAGAGAAGCTTGTGTTTTCCTGGAGCACGGCTTTGGCTCATTCACTCGTCTAGTTAATAATTCATTCAGCAAGCTCGAGCCCAGCACTTACCCTGGGGACAGGGGTGAGCAAGGATGCCCACAGCCTCCCGCAGGAGGATGGTGGCCGCTCCTGTGGATGAGAGACTTGGCACCCGGTGGGCACTCTTGCCTTCCGAGTCTGACTAGTAGAGCAGGGACTGGGAGCAGGTTTCACAGGAGGCTGCTAAGTCCCAGGCTGGGCCTTGGCTGGGTTCCTCCTGCGTTGGTGGCTCTGACTGGCATTGTCAGGCACTCAAGCTGTGAATTCAGGTCATTCTTAGGGTTGAACACTGGGCAGGCTTGCAGGATGGTTTTGGGAGGCCATGGGGGTGGGCTCAGCAGGGTCCTGGAAAGGGTCTACGGAGGCCTCACTCCTTGACCTTGTGCTTGGCACCCAGATGGTGGTGGTGAACTCGTCCGGCCCCACGGCTGCATGCTCGGGACCATGGGACGTCAGGGGGATGGAAGAGTCTGCGCCCACCACCGACGGCAGTGCCGAGAGTCTCTATGCACAAGGTGCATCCCGGAGGCTGGCCTCAGCTGGGCGGGGTGGGAGAGGGCTGCTCGGAGCGGCAGGGCTCGGGCCCTGTTCCAGGTGCTGCCCCGAGCCCCCCATTAGTGGTTTTCAGCCCTGTTTGAGCAGGGCCAGTGTCCAGGAATACACCTGGTCTGCATGAAGGACTGAAATCTGAGCGACTCTGAAGAAGAGCTTAGGACTCAGCTCCCCAGGCCTGCTGGGTTCTCGCTTTTTCTGTGACCACTTGCCCACCTCGGTGCTGCACCCCTCTTAAGCAAGGCATGGGAGGCGGGGGCCTGATTTCCCTCCTGCCTGTCCCCAGGCATGGAGCTCTTCGAGGAGGCGCTGCAGAAGTGGGAGCAGGCCCTGAGCGTGGGCCAGAGGGGGGACAACAGCAGCACCCCCACGCCAGGGGACAACCTCCGGAACCCAGAGACCACCTCAGAGGCCCTGCCAGAGGTAGGTGGTCCTCCCCGCATGTCTTGCTCCCCATCCCCGCCATTTGAGAAGGTTGGCGGCATGGATGTCCGGGTGGCCGCACTGTCTGAGGTGACAGCTTTCAATCTTGGCCTGCAGCTTCCCATCCACAAGGGGGTGTGAAACAGTTCACGACCGTGCTTGGCACAGTGCCTGGCGCTTGGTAGTTCCTCAATGAATGACCATTAGACCCTCCTCCAACCCTGAGGAAAATGTGCATTGGTGACGGCCTGGAAGGAAACGGCTCCATTCAGAGGGACCGGCTCACGGGGCCTTTGTTTTTCTTTTTTGTTCTATTTTGTTTTGTTTTTTTTGTACCAGGGATTGAACTCAGGAGTGCTCTACCACTGAGCCACATCCCCAGCCCTATTTCGTGTTTTGTGTAGAGACAGGGTCTCACTGAGTTGCTTAGCGCCTCGCCATTGCTGAGGCTGGCTTTGAACTCGCGATTCTCCTGTCTCAGCCTCCCTAAGTGCTGGGATTACAGGCGTGCACCATCGCGCCAAGCATCTTTTCTTGAATGTATTCTTTTGGGACACTGTCTAGGTGGTTTTCTGGGGTGAATTTTTTTTTTTCAATATTAGGAAAGAAAATAAAGTTAAAGGCTGCTTTTTTTTTTGTGGTGCTGGTGATTGAAGTCAGGACCTCATACATGCTGGGCAGGTACACTACCACTGAGCCACATCCCCAGCCCCAAGGCTTCTGTTTTGTATAGTAAACATTTCTGTAAAGAGAGCACTGAATATGTGTCCGAAGATGGATGTTCACTGAAGTTAAAGAACACAAAATCCTGGAAACTACCGGTAGCTCATCAACACGGCCTGGAACACCTGTAGCCACTGCAAGCAGCAAGGGAAAGCTATGTGGACTGATTCGCCCAGGGTGTGCCACCGAGTGACAAAAATAAGCCACAGAACTGTGTGCCCAGCACTGCCCTGTGTGTGTCAGCTTTGAACGTGTATGCTCAGTAGAGAGTGCTGATGCGTTCATGCATTTTCATTTTTCTCTGAATGGATGCACAGGAGATGATCATTTACTATGGGCAGAGGCCTGGAGAGGAAGGTGGGAAAGACTTTAATTTTGCTTTGCAGTACTTTTCTTTTCTGTTTCAATTTTTTTAGGTTTGTGTTGGTGCAGAAGATGGAACCCAGGGCCTTGCCATGCTAAGCACATGCTCTGCTACTGAGCTGCACCCTCAGCCTCTCTAAGTTTTGTAATGTTGAACATATCCTTATGGCAAGGTTTATATAGGGAGTGATGTTGTGGGCTGTTTTTTTTTGGTACTGGAGATTGAACTCAGGGGCACTCGACCACTGAGCCACATCCCCAGCCCTATTTTGTGTTTTATGTAGAGACAGGGTCTCACTGAGTTGCTTAGCACCTCCCCGTTGCTGAGGCTGGCTTTGAACTTGCGATTCTCCCATCTCAGCCTCCCAAAGTGCTGGGATTACAGGCTTGAGCCACTGCACCCGGCTGATGTTGGGGGCTGTTTTTTCCCCTTCATGCCTTTCTGTATTGAAAAAGATAAAAAGCAAAACCAAAGGCTCCTGTCCTGCTGGAGAGAGGACAAGGGACAAGTGAGAGCCCTCTTTTCAGGAATGGCATGATGGCATCCATAGCCAGCCAGGAAATGGCAACAACTAGAGGCATTAAAAACAGGGAGTTTCCAGAGACTTGGGAGATGATTGCACGTTCAAGGTCAGGCTCAGCAGATTTAGCAAGACCCTCAGCAATGTACTGAGAGCCTGTTTCGAAATTAAAAACTAAAAAGGACTTGGGCTGTGGCTCACTGGTGAAGCACCCCTGGGTTCAATCCCCATCCTAAATCAGACCAAACCAAACCAGACCGGAACTTTAATCCAGGGACTCAGTTGCCCAGACGAGGGAGGAGCTGAGGGATGTGGGAAGAGGTGGTGGCCCTGAGCTCAGGTCAGGGCTGTTCTATGGGAACTGGACCCAAAGGGGGAATGACCCACAGTGAACATGCCCGCTCAAGGTGGTGGGATCCAGGCTGAGGCAGGACGGGGAGGGGAGGATTTTTGTGCCCACTCCTCTGTCCCTCCACCTCTGCCTCCAAGCCTCACCTGCGTCTCCCATTGGCCAGGAGCCAGCAGGTGGGGGTGCTGGCAAACAGTTTGCAGAGCTGGATTGTGCCTGGCACAACTGCTCATGGGTTGAGGGTGCACCTGCCCTCTGCCCAGCTGAGGCACGAGCTCAGAGGCCTCCTGCCACGTGAGTGTCTCTGCAGAGCCAGGGGCAGCCATGAGGGCAGGGCAGTGCCTGGGGCGTGACGTGGAGGGCCCAGTGCACCGGCCCTCGCTGCTGGTCCATGCAGGTGGATGGTGGACACCTCAGCCATCTGTCGGGGGAGGGCATCGAGAGAGGCAGCTTTGTTTGCTGATGCATTCGTTGCTCAGGCAGCATCTTTTTTTTTTTTTTTTTTTTAATATTTTTTAGTTGTAGATGGACACAATATCTTTATTTTGTTTATTTATTTTTATGTGGTGCTATGGACCAAACACAGTGCCTCACCTGTGCAAGGCAAGCGCTCTGCCACTGAGCCCCAGCCCAGCTCCTAAAGCTGCACCTTAGGATCGTGGCCTTTGCACTGTTTTCCCCCCTGTGGAAGCAGTGACAGCCGCCCTGGAGGTCAGTGAGGACCCCAGAAATCCCTGAGAGGGAAACGGACAAGCACAGCCCCTGCCCCGCAGCTCATGGTTGTGGTGTGGGGCAAAGGCCCTCCTGGGCGCTGGGCTCTCAGTGGGACAGGGTGCTTGTCACTGAGGCCTCATCTTTCCCAAGGAGTGGCCACCTTGGGCCCTCCCAGGCACGTTTCTATACTATAATTTTTAAAACAGCTTTATCCAATAGAATTCCTGTGCTATAAAATTTATACACTCAATTCGTATAATTCAGTGGCTTTTAGTACCTTCATGGAGTTGTCTGTCCATTGTGGAAATTGCTCCTAGAACATTTTCACGAAGCCCCTTATACTTTAGCGGTCAGCCCCACGTTTCCTGACCCCCAGGCCTGCACAACCCTGAGGCTCCCTTCTCCATCTGTAGATGCGCCTGTTCCGGACAGTTTATAAGTGGAAACATGCAGTGTGTGGTTTTCTGTTGTTGGCTTCCCTCGTGTAGCATGTTTCCAAAATTCCCTGCTGAATGACATTCCAGCATGTGGATGTCCATTTTATTTATCCATTTGATTGATTTTTATATATCACTTGATGGATGTTTGAGTTATTTGCATTGTGACTGTTGTAAGAACGCTCTATGAGCATTTGTGTATGGGTGGTTTTTTGTTCTTTGGTGTTTTTTTTTTTGATATCGAAGATTGAACTCAGGGGCCCTCGACCACTGAGCCACATCCCCAGCCCTATTTTGTGTTTTATGTAGAGACAGGGTCTCACTGAGTTGCTTAGCGCCTCGCCATTGCTGAGGCTGGCTTTGAACTCGCGATTCTCCTGTCTCAGCCTCCCTAAGTGCTGGGATTACAGGCTTGAGCCACCGCGCCCCGCTCAAAATTTTTAATTCTAAAGTTCAGTATACTTATTTTTAAATTTTATCATTTATACTTTTGGTATCATATCTAAGGAACTTTTGCCTCCTCTGAGGTCATTTTGCAGTGAAGTAGTGGGCGGGCTGCTGCCATAGCTGCGGGGCTCTGCTGGCCACACAGAGTGGCCCTGGCCTTGCTGCAGAACCCAGCAAAGTGGCCCGTGGGTCTTAGGTCCCACAGGCCTGGGCCTGGGTTCTAGCTGGGTAGCCTGGGCCACTTGACTTCCATGAGTTTTTTAAATTTTCTATTCTTTTTTTTTTTAATACGGGGGATGGAACCCAGGGCTTCACAAATGCTAGACAAGTGCTCTACCACTGAGCTACAACCACAGCCCTTTTTAAAAGTTCTATTATTTATTTATTTATTTGCTTACTTACTTACTTACTTTTTGGTACCAGGGATTGAACTCAGGGGCACTCGACCACTGAGTCACATCCCCAGCCCTATTTTGTGTTTTATGTAGAGACAGGGTCTCACTGAGTCGCTTAGTGCCTCGCCGTTGCTGAGGCTGGCTTTGAACTCACGATTCTCCTATCTCAGCCTCCCTAAGTGCTGGGATTACAGACTTCAGCCACCGTGCCCGGCTTATTTTATTTTTTTAAATGGGGTCTTACTAAGTTCCGAGGCCGACCTGGAACTTGCCATCCTCCCACCTCAGCTTCTGGAGTCGCCACCATGCCCTGCTCTCTCTTTGGATTTTTTCTGTGAAGCTGGATCTCAGTGTGCCTGCCTTCGAGGGATGCCTCGAGGCTGAACCGTGAGGTCCCCAGTCCAGGGCAAGCCCTCTCAGCCCTTTCTCCTCAGTGGCCTCAGGCCTGAGTCGGCTTCTGTCTCCCCCCAGGGTCCAATCACTTGCAGGGGCAGCGCTGGCCGTCTTGGTGGAAACAGCAGTCGGCCGGCTCATGCCTGGCCCAGGGTCCAGAGCTCCCAGGGTTGGAGCAGCAGTGTGAGGCCATGGAGGTCACGAGGTGCTGTGCAGCAGAAGGCAGTGCCCAGGGGCCCGCACACTGCAGACCCACCTCCCCGCTAGCCAAGACGCTCCTGGGCCTCTGTGCAGCGTCCCTGCCTCCTGCGTCCTCCCGGACAGCCTTCCCTCTGCTGGCCAGCCTTGTCATCCGCCAGCATGGTGCTGAGGTTCCTGCACTCTGCACCCTAACACCACAGTGACAGCTATGCTAGCCACTTATCACTGTGACCAAAATACCTGACACAGGCAACTTGGAGGAGGAAAGGCTTATTTTGGGGGTGCTGGCAAACAGTTTGCAGAGCTTGCCATTTCTGAGGTTTCAGTCCATGGGCGGTGGGCACTGTGGCTTTGGGGCTGAGGTGAGGCAGACCGTCCTGGCGGAAGGGCTTTGGGGAGGAAATGTGCTCAGCTCATGGCAGCTGGGAAACAGGGAAGAAGGAAAGGGCCCTGGGCACACAAACTGCCTCCCAGGACACATCTCCAGTGACCTACTTTTTAAAACTGGGCCCCACACCCTGAAATTTCTACCACCTGCCAAAATGCCATTGACTCGAGTCCAGTGGGTCCTTGTACTGGTGAGGACGGCCTGCGTGATCCAGGCCCCTCTCGGAGCCCCACCTCTGAGCCCTCAACACATGAGCTTGGGGGCTGTGTCAGACCCAAGCACAACAGCTGTCTCCTGGGTGTCCGGCTGTGCCCTCACAAGGCAGTGCTGCTGGCCCCATCCTGCAGGGCTCCCTGCAGTGCTTTCCCAGGCGCATGTGAACAACAAGGGAGTTCCATCCCAGCTGTTCTGGGCTCGGAATTACTCTCACGGTAACAATAACAATGACAGTAATTATGAGAGCTGGCAGCCACGGGTTGTCACCGTGGGCCAGTATTTGTGTGAAGTGCTTTGCGTACCTTGTCTGGTTGAAGTTTTTCCTAAAATTCTAGGAGGTGGGCATGTGCATTTCCATTGACAGATAAAGAGACTGAAGCTCAGAATGGGGAAATTATTTGCTGAGGGTTGCACAGTTTGGAACGGGTGGTGCCAAGATCCAAACTCAGCTGTGTTAGGCTGTGGAGCAGCGCTGTTCTGTAGAAAGCCCTGTGTCACAGTGCTGTCGAGACCATGTTAAAAAGCAAAAAAAGCCAGGCATGGTGGCACTCACCTGTGATCCCAGCAGCTTGGGACATTGAGGCAAGATTGCAAGTTCAAGGCCAGCCTCAGCATCTTAGTGAGACCCAGGGCATGTAACTGAGTGAAAAAACACCCCAGGGTTCAATCCAGTACCAAGAAAAAAGCAAAACAAAATTAATTTTAATAATATGCTTTTATATAACCTAATATAGTATAGCCAAAATTTGGTCATTTCAGCCTATAGTCGACATAAAGACTGTTGAGACATTTTGCATTTCCTTTTGGTACTGAGTGGGGCATCCAGTGGGCATGCGTGCTCAGGGACATCTGTTGGGACTGGCCAGTTCAAGTGCCCATGGCCCTGTGTGGCCGGTGCCCTCTCGGTCACGACCAGCAGGTCACGAGCTGGTGCTCTTGGTGCCGGGCCCCAGCACCTTCTCCCCTTTCCCCAGGGGCTGGACGGGGGAAGAAGCCTTTGTGTGGGGAGGGGGCAGCCATGCTCTGACGGTCACGGCTTTCCCCACAGCCAGAGTCGCAGCGCAGGGAGTTTGCGGAGAAGCTGGAGTCCCTGCTGCACCGGGCCTACCACCTGCAGGAGGAGTTCGGCTGCACCTTCCCCTCGGACAGCATGCTGCTGGACCTTGGTGAGGGGCCCAGCACGGCGACGGGCCGAGGGTGGCAGGGGTGGAAGTGTGGAGGAGCGGGAACCAGGGGGCTCCCTCAGTGCCTCGGACAAGTCACGACTCCCGGGCCCGCTGGGAGTCTGGCTCTACACGGCCCAATCTTTGTTGCTCAGATGAGGAGCTGAGGCAGCCCCTTCGGCAGGGTCGGCAGAGCAGGACGAGGCTCCAGGAGCCCCTGGAGCGCACCTGCGTAGCCCCTGGGGAGCGGGCCTTGGGACCTGTGTCAGCACGTTCCTGAGCTCCGAGGCCTCTGGGTGGCTGTGTGGTCAGGTTGGCCCACGCGGCCGCTGGTCCAGAGCAGGCAGAGGGCTTAAGAACAGACGGGGTTTTTTTGCCCCATGGAGGTAAAGCAATGTGATACCATGAAGAGGGAAGCAAGTTGCTCTGCCAGACGCATGCCGTCCCCTTCCTTCCCGGGTCATGCTCGGCTCCATGGGTCAATATTAAACCCCAGAGCACTGGGCTCCCTGGCTGTGCCTCTGGGACTACTGGGGCCTAGACTGGGTTGGTCAGGCTATGCACCTTCCCCGGCTTCTCCTCTGGCTTCTCCCCACATGGCCCCAGTGGCTCTGCCTGCTGGAGGCATCTCTTTTCCACTGGCCTCCCTGGCTGGAGGGCCTTCAGGTGGCCACCACAGGTCTGTGGACTTTGCTTATTTGTTCAACTAGACCTTTTCTAAGAGCCTTTGAAGGACCAGCACCCTCAACACTTGAGCATGGGAATGCCAGGAATGGCCCACGGCCTCCCTCAGGCTAAGTTCCTGCCTGTCAGAGAGGGGAGGCAGCTTGCCCAGGGCTGCACAGTGAACTGAATGCTTCCTGCAGAGCCGAGGGCCACCAGGCCTCAGGTCCAGTGGTGTGACCATGGCGAGTCCCCTTGGCAGTCTAGTGTCCACACCTACCAGTGTTCCCTGCAAGCATGTTGTGAGGACCCTGGAAGGACGTTGGAGGCCAGGTGGCCTCCGCTGCCGGTCCGTGTGCCGGGACCCTTCTGGCTCCGCGAGGCTCTCTGTTCAGCCCTCTCCTGCTCTTCCAGAGAGGACCCTCATGCTGCCCCTCACTGAGAGCTCACTGCGTCTGCGGGCTGACGACGAGGACAGCCTGACCTCGGAGGACTCCTTCTTCTCGGCCACTGAGGTAACCGAATGGGGGATCAAGTGGGCTGGTGGCACGAGGCTCCCGTGAGGCCAGCCTGGGGTGCTGGGCTGTGGGAACGAGAGGCACTTCCTCCAGCTGGAGCAGAATTTGGCAGAAACAAGTATTGCTCCCTGGGGACTCTGACTTGCTGAGGACGGGGCCTGAGAGGCCAGGCATCGCGCTTAGAGCTGAGGCCCCACCCCGAGGGCTCCAGCGCACACTCGCCTGTCCCGTCCCTCCTGTAGATCACGGGTCTGCTGCTTGGCATTAGCCTCTTGTGTGGCCTCATGTGTTGGACACCGTGTCCTTGCCTAGGACAGGAGGACTTGAACCCAAGCCTCCTATCTTGTGGACTAGTGTTCCCTCCAATCCACTCTGAGCAGGGCGCTGGCCAGGCCCCGCGGGTAGCCTCTGCTGGCGGATGGGTGGGCGGGCGTCCTCGCCGCATGGGGTGCTGCCCACAGGCTTCCATGGCCCTCCCGTGTTCCTTCCCCAGCTCTTTGAGTCCCTGGAGATGGGAGACTACCCGATCCCACTGTCCAGGCCTGCTGCTGCCTACGAGGAGGCCCTGCAGCTGGTGAAAGATGGGAAGGTGCCCTGCCGCAGCCTCAGGTGAGGGTGTGGGAGGGGCGGCAGGCGGTGGGGGAGCCCTGCCACATGGAGGAGGTGGAAGGGCTGCTTGTAGCTCCCGCCCCTGTTAAGAAGTCTGGGTGGCCCTGAGCACCAAGACCAGCAGGTCCTGCAAATAACAGTCACAGGGCTGGGCTGTGGCTCAGTGGCGGAGCGCTTGCCTAGCACGTGTGAGGCCCTGGGTTTGATCCTCGGCACCACATAAAAATAAATAAAATAAAGCTATTGTGTCCATCTATGACTAAAAAAAGTTTTAAATTTTTTAATAGTTACAGCCGGGCGCAGTGGCGCAAACCTGTAATCCCAGCACTTAGGGAGGCTGAGACAGAATCGCGAGTTCAAAGCCAGCCTCAGCAATGGCGAGGCGCTAAGCAACTCAGTGAGACCCTGTCTCTACATAAAACACAAAATAGGGCTGGGGATGTGGCTCAGTGGTCGAGTGCCCCTGAGTTCAATCCCCAGTACCCTCCCCCCCAAAAAAAGAATAACAGTTACAGTAACAGTTAACCATTGTTCTAAGTTCTCAGAGGGTCCATCCCAGCAGTACAGTGGACACAGTCCCTACGCCTTGTCCTGACAACCCTTTGTAGTAGAGGTTGAGAACAGGCTGTGGGGACAGAGCCCTGGCTTCTCTCCAGGTTCTGTCCTTTGTAGCACTTGGTCCTGAACAGGTTGATTCCCGTCGGCTGCTTTTTTTGGTCTCTTTGCCAGCAGTGATTAACTTTTCTGTAGAGTATAAAACTCAGTTTTTCTGACGATGGCTTGCAAATTTGTGTGTTCAGAAGTTCACTGATCAAAAATGGTTGAAAGCTCTGGTTGAATCCAGAGTGATCTGGGCAGGGCAGCTACAGCATGTGGATACGTCTGCCTGATGTGCTGCCCTCTGGAAGCAATTTGGCCATTTTGGTCCTTTGCCAGTGAAGGCTGCAGGCTGGTTGTGGCCTAAAGGAGGCCAAGGTCATCCCAGCCCCATGATCAGACCTGCTGCCTGCGCATAGCACCAGGGAGGCTGGCCTGTCCTCAGAGAGCATCCCGTAAACGTCTGCCTCAGGCTGTGGGAGGCCAAGGCCTAGAGGGAGGCGTCACAGTGCCAGGCGAGGCTAGCAAAGCCTCCCACTCCACCCTGGGTGTGCCCTGCCCCCCCACTCGACTTTGCTGAGCAGGCAGGTGTGATGCTGTCTGTTCTCCCCTCAGGACAGAGCTGCTGGGCTGCTACAGTGACCAGGACTTCCTGGCCAAGCTGCACTGTGTGCGGCAGGCCTTTGAGGTGGGTGTGGTCCAGGGCCCCTTGGGGAGGGTAGAGCCAAGGGTGAGGGGCAGTCGGCTGGCCTGGCCATGTCGCGTGCACATGGCTCCCTCTTGGCCAGAGCTGTCCCACGTAGGGCGCCTCCTCGACAGAAGGGTCACCTGCCCATCGCATTGTGCTGCCTTCTGTGTGGGCTCAGGGCCCCGGCCGCTCACCGCCTTCCCCTCCTCACTCCACAGAGGCTTCTGGAGGACCAGAGAAACCAGCGGTTCTTTGGGGAGGTTGGCCGGCAGATGGTGACAGGGCTGATGACCAAGGCCGAGAAGGTAGCCGGGGTGGGGCTTTTTCTCAGGTTTTCTTCCCTATAACCTTTTTTCCTCACAAACTTATATTCAATTCTGGTTTGCTTTTTTTTTTTTTTTTGCCATAAAACAATTTAAAACCAAGCAGAGGAGGAGCTTTGACTTTTTCCTGTGGGCAGTGTGGGAAGGGTTGAGGTTTTATTCCCTGTGCCAATTTTGAAAAAATAAAAATCTGTATTGCTTTTTATTTCTGATTCCAACATAGTATAGTTTTACAAAACTTACCAATTATAAAATACAAACTGTAAAATGTCCCCTGCATCCTGCCTGCTCAAGGGGATTCCTCCATTCCCAAGGGAAACGTGGCCCCTGCCCATGGTTGGAAGTGTGCCCCTCCTGCTGGCGGGCACGGATGCTCTGACCCTTGGACATTGCTGTCTAGTTTCCCATCCTTGGAACCCTCCCAAGGCCTGCAGCCTTGCTTTGCTGCTCACCCATGGTGGCACCTCAGGCCCTGGCGTGAGTTACTGACTGCATAGCGTTCCATGTCATGGGCTGCGCTACTCTAATCGTCCTCACTCGGGGCCAGTGTCATGAGGTCTCTGGCCAGGCTCTTGGCAGGATGTTTTTTTGGTCCTGGGGATTGAACTCAGGGGCACTCAACCACTGAGCCACATTCCCAGCCCTGTTTTGTGTTTTATGTAGAGACAGGGTCTCACTGAGTTGCTTAGCGCCTCACTGTTGCTGAGGCTGGCTTTGAACTCACGATTCTCCTGTCTCAGCCTCCCTAAGTGCTGGGATTACAGGCGTGCACCACTGTGCCCGGCTTGTTTGTTTCTTTAATGAGTTGGGTCAAAGCTTTTGAATAGGCCTTTCCCTGAGTCCTCTGCCCACGTGCTGGAGTAACAATTTTGAAGTCCACATGTACCCTCATCCTGCATCTGCTGAAGACCCCTCACCCCTCCTGTCCACTATGTGCAGCCTGAGCTCTGTTTTGTGGTTGCCGCTGGGCACCCCTTACTCTGCCAGAGCGGAGGGCCCAGGGCTTCTGGTGCCTGGCAGACCCTCCGCCTGGTCGGACCTTCACCTGTGCTGGTCCCTGTGTGCCCAGCACACTGTTCCTCGATTTTTTTTCTTTTTTTCTATTGCATAAGATTGTTTTTATTGACAGCTGGCTCTTTACATTTGAATATTAATTTTCTCATCTGTGTATTTCTAGGAGCTAGAATCACATCCAACCAAATCTTTTTTACTAAAACAATTTTATGTGAAACACACATAGAAGAGTGTGAAGAAGTACGCGTAGGACTTAATGAATGAGCCAGAGGTTCACGCTGGCTGTGGTGGCTGTGGTGGCCTGTACCCTGCTCAAGCCCGTCCTCCTCCCCTCTCAGTGAAGCCCACGAGGTTCAGGGCTGGTGTGCTGGGTGATTCTCCCAGCACCCGCCTTTCCCCAGCAGTGAGCTCTTTAGCTGCTCCTTGGAGCCCACTGCAGTTCCTGTGTGGCAGATGAGCGGGGACCACCTGGGCACTGAGCGAGTGAGGCCTGGAGCGGGGCTTTGAAGCCAGGTGGGCCTGGCCCAGCCTGTGCCCGCAGCCTGCTCTCTCTGGCCTCCCCAGGAGGACGAGTGAGTGAATGAGGAAAGGCTAAGCAGGTGCAGGAGCAGAAGAGACGGCCCCTGAGGGACGTGCCTCTGCCAGCCTCTGCCCCAGTGCAGGACGGAGGCTTTGTTATCATTAAGAAGTGCCGGGGGCGGGGGGTGTAGCTCAGTGGTAGAGCGCTTGCCTCACGTGCGTGAGGCACTGGGTTCGAGCCTCAGCACCACATATAAATAATAAATGAATAAAATAAAGATCCATCAACAACTAAAAAATTTAGAAGAAGAAGTGCAAGAGGGGCTGCAGATATAGCTCAGTGGGCAGAGAGCCTGCCTCACACGCACAAGGCCCTGGGTTCAATCCCCAGCACCGAAAAATAAATAAGTAAATAAATAAAAAATAAAGAAAGAAAAGATTATAGGTCTGGGATGTAGCTCAGTGGTAGAGCACTTCCCTAGCATGTGTGAGACCCAGGGTTCAATTCCCAGTATTGCAAAAAGAAAAGTTAATTAAGAATAAAAAAGTTAAAAGTGATTATAGCTGGGCACAGTGCTATACACCTGTAATCCCAGTGGCTTGGGAGGCTGAGGCAGGAGGATCGTGAGTTCAAAGCCAGCCTCAGCAACTTAGAGAGGCACTTAGCAACTCAGCAAGACCCTGTCTCTAAATAAAATATAAAAAAGGGCTGGGGATGTGGCAGAGTGGTTGAGCACCCCTGGGTTCAATCCTCAGTACCAAAAAAAAAAAAAGTAATTATAAAGTTGATGGATGCTCTTTGTAGGAAAAACTAAGAAAAACAAAACATATCAGCCAGGTGCTGTGGTGCACACCTGTAATCCCAGTGGCTTGAGAGGCTGAGGCAGGACTGCAAGTTCAAAGTCAGCCTGAGCAACTTAGTGAGGCCCTAAGCAATTTAGTGAGACTCTGTCTCAAATAAAAAATGGGCTGGGGCTGGGGCTCAGTGCCCCTGGGTTCAATCCGGCGGGGGGGGGGGGGGAGAGCACAAAAAAAGCAAAAAGAACAAAACAAAAATTCTCTGATTCCACCGTTCACAGTTTGGTGAGCATCCACCTGTTGCCCCCCTTTCCCATGGTCCTTATAAATGTCATCAACCTGTCCATGCTGCTGTGTCAGCTACACCCTGCCTAGCTCTTGAGCATCACCTGAGTGGGCTTAACAATGGACTCCCCGCTGGAGGAGTTAGCCCACGCCTACTACAGACCTGGCACTTCCAGCCTCACATCAGCAACTGTATTATAAGGCCAGCTGAACCACAGCGTCTCAGAGAGGGAAGGACGCCTGGTAGTGCTGAGAGTCTTAGTACTTAGTAGCATCAGCAGTTTTGACTGATCGATTTGCCATGCTGGGGATGGAACCCAGGGCCTTGCACACACTAGGCAAGTGCTATGCCACTGAGTGACGCCCCAGCCCTGCATTAGTTTTACACTGTGTATTGAATGCTTAGGTGCCAGGCACTGGACTGTTTTAGAGGCATGACTTCACCAGCTCCCCCAGAATAGCCTTATGAGTGTGGGCTGTAGCTTCTCGTCTCACCACTGGGCCCAAGGTCAAGGAGATTTGCATCTTATGCCACCTAACTAAAGCTCAGGTCCTCATGCCTCCCTCCAGTGAGGTCGTGCTGTGGCTGTGCACAGGAAGGCAGCAGGTGCTCTCTGGTTCTCTGGAGAGGCCCACGGCAGCAGGCAGGAGATGCGTCCTCACCTGGTCTTCCCCAGGGCAAGGCCTCAGCCCTGCCTTGGCGTGTCTCCATCCACAGGCCAGCCTGTCCCTGTGGATCTTATCCAGCTGGGTCTTGGGGCCTCTCCCACAACCAGAACAGGCTGTGCTTCTCCCCACAGAGCCCCAAAGGCTTCCTGGAGAGCTATGAGGAGATGCTGAGCTACGCCCTGCGGCCTGAGACCTGGGCCACCACTCGGCTGGAGCTGGAGGGCCGCGGGGTGAGTTGGTCTGTGCTCCACTTCCTGGGGCCCCGTACCTGAGGTCTTTGGGGATGGGGGAAGGGTCTGCCAACCTCCGCCTCTATTCCAGGCAGCTGAGATGACTCCATCACTGCTCAGAGCCCTGGTTCCTGCTCTGCCCCAGGCATGGGCCATGAGGGAGGTGGCCCCAGCTGCACCCTGTTGCAGAGCAGAGGGCGAGACATACACCCCTAGTGCAGTGCACCCAGGCCCCGCGCCCCGGCCTGCATGCGCCGTGGCTCTGAGCATGGCCTGTGCTGCCCGCAGGTGGTGTGCCTGAGCTTCTTTGACATCGTGCTTGACTTCATCCTCATGGATGCCTTCGAAGACCTGGAGAACCCCCCCTCCTCAGTGCTTGCTGTCTTGCGGAACCGCTGGCTGTCAGACAGCTTCAAGGAGACGGTGGGCCACTGCCCCACCCCGAGAACCCCACATCACAAGATCTCGGAACTCACCTGGCCCCCTTCTCATGCCATCCCTGTTTGGGGCACCAGGGCTGGGCACCCACCCACCAGCTGCTGGGTCTGGGATTTATTCCCGGGCATCCCAGGACTTCCCTCCGCTGGGTCCAGCACCAAGGGTGCACACGTCCTTCCCGCAGCGTGGGTCCCCCAGTTCAGCCCACTCTGTGCCGGCATTACTTCCATCCAGCAGGAATACCTCCTATTAAATTGAAATAGAGGGAAACAACCAAAAGAAGAAATGAGGCACCGAGGGGAGGGAGTCTGCAGAGCCAGCAGGGACCTCCAGCAGCCGGGGTAGCCTCAGCAGTCACCGTGGCTCCCTGACCACCAGATGGGCTGGGGCTGCATCCTGGCCACTATACAGCAGGAAAGCCAGGCTCAGGGAGGGCAGCACCTAGTTCAGGGCCCCCAGCAGGAAAGGTTAAATTCCTGAGTTAGGGGAGAGAAAGTAGAGCTCAGCACTGAGCCGCGAGCCATCTTCCTCCCCTGGGTGGGGTGGGCTAGAGGTAAGGGTTAGACCAGGCAGGGTGGCAGGGGCTCTGGGTTGACCTTTTTCTGACACCGGGTGCGTCCTGTTTCTGCTTTAGGCCCTGGCCACGGCTTGCTGGTCAGTCTTGAAAGCCAAGAGGAGGCTCCTGATGGTGAGTGGCCATACAGTCCCCAGGGAGCCTGGTACTGGGGCCCTGGACTCCCCTGGCCTGGACCCTGATCCTTGGGCGAGATAGGCAGGGAGGCCTCCTGGAGCCCCGACTCCACTGCGCCGCAGCCTTCTCCCTCCCTGCGCTGCCCACCAGTTCCGCCCTCACCCTTCCCTTGGCCTCGAGCTCCCCATGGGTCAGTTTGGTCCTTTTTGTCTCCTCCCCCAGGGCCCAGCACAGAGGAGGCCATCAGGAAGTGTTCAGGGACTCAGCAGAGGGGAAGGGACATCCTGGGTGGGCTGGCTGGGTCGAGGTGGCCTGGCAGAATGTCCAGGGAGCAGGCAGAGCCCCTCCCATGCAGCAGGTGCTGTTAGTTGTGCTCTCTGGTGACAACTCAGCTGCCATCCACGCTGTCTTCTGCCCACTGGGCTCTGCTGCCCAGCGGTACCAGCTGCCACTGCTCTGGGTACTTCCTTGCTGAGGCCACCAGAGCCCCGCCTCACAGGTCCAACAGCAGCCTCCTGCCCCAGTGAGAAACGGTCTTGGAGCGCATGCTGCTTGCCCGCGGTCATCTAGCCATGACGTCACCAGCCCTCACGTGCCCCCAGGACCTAGTGGTGCTCACCCTCCCCGACCCCAGTGTGCTTCCTCAACCCTGTCGCCCCGACAGGTGCCTGATGGCTTCATCTCCCATTTCTACTCCGTATCGGAGCACGTCAGCCCTGTCCTGGCCTTTGGCTTCCTTGGACCCGAGCCCCAGCTTGCGGAAGCCTGCGCTTTCTTCAAGGTACACAGAGAGCACCCTTCCCTGCCACAGGAGCCCTGGAGGGGCCAGTAGTGCAGTGAGGTCCTAGCCCACTCTCAGAGGCAGGGCCAGCGGGAGCAGCAGGTGGGAGAGGGTGGGTTGGGCCCCTGGTGGTCGAGGAAGGGACCTGGCAGGTGTGGAGGACATAGTTGAGGGACCCAGGGCCAACACCAGCCCTGTGCCCCCAGCACCAGATTGTGCAGTACCTGAGGGACATGTTCAACCTGGACAATGTGCGCTACACATCGGTGCCAGCGCTGGCGGATGACATCCTGCAGCTGTCCCGGCGTCGCAGCGAGATCCTGCTGGGTTACCTGGGGACACCAGTGACCGGCAGCATTGGCCTGAATGGGGCACTGCCCCGAGAGCACGGGCCCCCGGCAGAGCTGCAGTAGCGGCAGCACAGGCAGGGGGGGAGGTGGCCGCCTGAACTCGCTCACACAGACGGCGAGAGAGGTGCCCCTTTCTCCCTTTGGGTTGGCACTCAAGGGCCGTAGTGGCCCCGGGCAGTTGCCCCTGAGTTTGCCCCTACCCCTTTCATCTGGGAATCCCCAAAGCCCAGAGGGCAAGTGTCCCTGGACAGGGTTGGAGCCTGGAGAGACCCACCCGACTGCCCTCAGCTATCCCTGGGGAAGTAGCGCCCGGGGCCACGGGCCAGTGGGAGAGGTGGCGTCGGGGAGACTTGGGACAGGAAAAGCCAAGGCACTGTGGGTTTGGGACCCCAGAAGCTCTGACTACCCCAGGGCTGTGTGCAGGTGGGCTGGGACAGTGGAGGTAAGGGACAGGAGTGGCACAGCTCTGTGTGAGTGTCACGGTGTCTTGCACTAGAAGCTCCCTGCGACCGCGCGGTCAGTCCTAGAATCCAGGCCTCCCCTGGTCAGTCCAGAAGGCCCCCCCCGGCTGCCTCCCCTGAGAGTTTGCAAGTGCGCGGGTGGGGGACAGCACCTAGCGGCAACAGGTCTGGACATCCAGAGGTGGACAGAGGGCTGGGCATAGCTCAGTGGCCCAGGGCTTGCCTGGAGTGTGCAAGTCCCTGGGTTCCGTCCCCAGCACTGCAGGGGGGAAAAACAAGGTTTTCTCAAGACAGAGGTGGGCCTGCACCCCGTGCGCACTCCGTGCAGGGACTGCCCTGATAAACCCAAGCACCAACCTACAATGCTGTTCTCCCATGTGCCCGAACCTGCCAAAGATGGTCATTTCTCCTTCCACCCCTGCCACTGCCTGGGATGCAGGAGGCGGTGCTGGGCGCCCTGGGCCCCTCCCACCTCCCCCGGGAAGCCAGGAATCCCCTGGGTGGTGCTAGGCTTGGAGCTGGGGTCCTGACCACGGGTCACTCAGGGCCGTCACCTGTGCTGCTGTCAGTAGCCCCAGGAGTGAGGGGCCGGGGACCATGGTGGAGGATGTCAGAAGATGTACATGGCTGGACCAGATCCCCCAACCTCATAGGACAAGAAACTGCCTGGCGTTTACCTTCAACGTGACGCACAAATGCCCTGGGAGTCGATTAGGGGTGCAGAGCCAGCCTCGGGGCTGGTGCCACCGTGCTGCTCCTGTAGGAGAATCCTGCTAGCGTCTGTCCCGCGGCTGCAGGTTCCCGCTGGCCCTGCAGACTCGTGGCTCTGCCGGTGTTTTGCCTGAGCTGGAAAGTTTTATTTATTGCCTTAACACTTTATTTGGAGTTTCTGCCCCTTCCAGGTTCTGAGACCTGCAGGAGAGGGGGACTCCTGGCTTCCCAGCCTGGAGTTAAGAGCACTGCCCGGGCACCAGATCCCTATCCCTGGGATGGGAAAGGGCTCCCGGGTCGGGAGGGCACACCCAGGAGGGGGGACTGGTGAAGGGTGATGCTGGGCATGCCTGTCACCTCTGAGCCTGGTCCCCAGATCACAGGGCCCATGGGCACTAGTGTGGCTCTGGCCCCAGACCTGCCTCCCAGCCTTCCACACTCACATTCCGTTCTTTTGCACTTACCCTGCGCTGTGAATGTAAGCCCCGGGCCGGGCCCGCCCTGATCTGCCCGAGTCCCAGGAAGTGGGTTCCTGTCTGGCCTTGGTTTACACACGCGCTGCCTCCAGCACCGACCTGCTTCCAGCTTCTGTGTGGTGGAGCGTGTGCATCGACCGCGAGTCCAATAAATGACTGACACCGTCTCCTCCTGCACTGACATGGGGACTGGGTGGCTGTTGGCTTCTTGGCCAGAGCAGGGGACAAAAGGGGAAACAAATCTGGGGAGGGCTGTAATTCCTCATCTGACAGGCCTGCGTCCAGGGTAGTGTGCGATGCTCGCCAGCAGGGGGCACTTGCACATGCACTCACCTTAGCGCCATGGCAGGAAGGCCACCTCTCTCTGGGCCTTAGTTTCCAGGTCTGCAAGCTGTAGGCGCTGGGCCAGGCAGGGTGAGGCTCACAGGCTTCCAGGCTCAGTTTCTCTAACTGCCTGCGCTAGGAGAGCCCAGGCAGGAGCAGGGGCAGGGAGAGGTGAGGGGTGGGGGGGCAGCAGATCCAGCCCTGCAGGTCTTCGGGTACTCACGTAGGCATCTGAAAATCACAAATTGTATTTGAAAATTCCTTTTAAAAGACTAAGTCCCAGTGATGTGGGAGACCAAGGTAGGAGGAACAAAAGTTCAAGACCAGCTTGAACAATTTAGCGAGATCCTATCTCAAAATTAAAGAAAAGGGGCTGGGGCTGTAGCTCAGCGGCAGAGCGCTTGCCTCGCATGCGTGAGGCCCTAGGTTCGATCCTTAGCACCACATACAGAGCAATAAAATAAAGACATTGTGTCCATCTACAACTAAAAAAATATATATATAAATATTTTAAAAACAAACTGGGAACCCACTGTGGTAGCACATGCCTGTAATCCCAGCAACTCAGGAGACTGAGGCAGGAGGATGGCAAATTTGAGGCCAGCCTCAACAATTTAGTGAAGCCCTAAGCAACTACCAGAATTAAAAAGTGGGGGTGTGGTGATGCTGGGAATGTAGCTGTGTGGTAGAGTGCTTACCTAGCATGCAAGAAGCCCTGGATTTGATCTCAAGTATTAAAAAAAAAAAAAGTTACAGAAAAGTTTTGGGGAAAACAAAACCTATGAGAGTCTGGGGTTGCAGCAAAGCTCAGGAGTAGAACACCTGCCGAGAATGCACAGAGCCCTGGGTTCAATGCTTGGCCCTGCAAAACGAAGCAAAACCTACAAAGAACATCAATAAAACTAGTCTCTCTAGTCAGTAATATTTATCATATTATTTTGTGTATTTTTTTCCCTACTCCTTGTTTGTGGTTGTGGTACTAGGGATTGAACCCAGAGCCTCACACGTGCTAGGCAAGCACAGTATCCCTGAGCTTCCTATTTTATTTTGAGACACTCAGTTGCCTAGGTTGGCCTTGAACTTGAGGTCCTCCTGCCTTAGCCTCCTAAGTAGGAGGGCCTACAGGTGTGCGCCACCACAGTTGGCTTCTTTTCCAAAATATTTTTAGTTTTCAGATATGGACTTGACCCATGAATACTTGAAGCAGATCATAAGGTAGTTCAACATGGCCCTCACATCTAAGTTAGACCTAAAATATTAGTGACTTTCTAGTATCTTTGTTGTGACTCTAAAAAGAAGAGCTTTTCTTTCTTTTTTTTTTTTTTGGTACCGGGGATTGAACTCAGGGGCACTCGACCACTGAGCCACATCCCCAGCCCTATTTTGTGTTTTATGTAGAGACAGGGTCTCACTGAGTTGCTTAGCGCCTCGCCATTGCTGAGGCTGGCTTTGAACTCACGATTCTCCTGTCTCAGCCTCTGTAAGTGCTGGGATTACAGGCTTGAGCCACCGTGCCCGGCTAAAAAAGACCTCTTGTGCTCATTTGCAGTATGTCCCCCAGGCCACCACCAATCTACGTCCTAGGCTTGCCTTTTCTGGACCTTTCCTATAAATGGAATCATACAATACGTGATCTTTGGTTTGTACATTTTTCAGATAGAATGCTTTTCTTGAGGGGCTGGGATTGTGGATCAGTGGTAGAGAGCTTGCCTTGCAAGTGTGAGGAACTGGGTTCAATCCTCAGCACCACGTGAAAACATAAAGATATTGTGTTCATCTACAACTAAAAAAAAAATAAGAAAAAAAGGAATGCTTTTTTTGAGCTCCACTCATTTAAAGGCATGGATCAGTATTTTATTTTTTGGTACTGGGGATTGAACCCAGGGATGCTTAACCACTGAGCCACATCCCCAGCTCTTTTTCATATTTTATTTTGAGACAGGGTCTCACTTATAGGGCCTCACTAAGTTCCTGAGACTGGCCTTAAACTCACAATCCTTCTGCCTCAGCCTCCTGAGATGCTAGGATTACAAGCATGCTCCACCACACCCAGCCAGTGTTTTCTTTGTTGCTGTGCAGCATTCTGGAAATGATTTGTTCCCTGCTCGTTCAATACCTTCATGAATTCATTGGCTTTGTTGTTTTTTGGTACTAGGGATTGAACTCGGGGGCACTGGACCACTGAGCCACATCCCCAGCCCTATTCTGTGTTTTATGTGGAGACAGGGTCTCACTGAGTTGCTTAGCGCCTTGCCGTTGCTGAGGCTGGCTTTGAATGCCCAATTCTCCTGTCTCAGCCTCCCTAAGTGCTGGGATTACAGGTGTGCGCCACTGCGCCCAGCTGAACTCACTGGTATTTAATTATTTGATATTCTGCAGTCAGTTACAACCACTCTTCTGATACTTAAACAGTCACACACTTAACCATCAGGAGCTTCTTCAAATGGCTCCCAGGTCACTTGGACCCCTCCCGTCAGTCTTTGGGTCCTCCCACAGAACACAGCATGGTGTTGCAGGAAGCTCAGAATCTCACCTCCAGACTCAAAAGGGGGCTGTCTGGTACGACCTGGGCCCAGTTGAGTCACCAGCAGAGCTGTCCAGTGGAGCGCAGGCAAGGACACAGGCCCACAGCACAGAGCAGAGGTTTCGGTGCAGGTCTGGGGGAGGGTGTTGCAGATGTAGGTAACTGTGCCCAGTCCCCTCACTAATGGTAGGGAGACCTGGAGGGAAGCGGGGTTGGCCAACCATGGCAGCTGCAGCACGGACACTACGGTCTCCTGAGCCCAGCCTGGCACTGCAGGCCCCGCTCCTTGGCACGGTACTCTCATGGCCGGAGAAGCTAGTGTGGGCCTTCCCTTCACGTCCTGTCCCGGCCTCTTCTCATGTGCCTGTGGAGGACAACAGTCATAAGATTCTGCAGTACACAGAGCTGAGGCTTGGGCCCATGTTGTGGCTCAGCTAACAGTGGTAGGAAGGACACAGGGGGACAGCACAGTTGACTGGCCATTCCCGTGTCCACCATGTGTTCATGGGCCTCCTGCATGCCAGGCGCTGCTCAGGTGTGGTACATGCAGCAGCCACCTGCTCACCCTGGCTTTTTTTTGAGACAAGGTCTCCTTATGTTGCCCAAGCTGGCCTTGAACTCCTGAGCTGAGTGATCCTCCTGCCTTAGCTTCCCAGGTGCTGGGACTATGGGTGTGTGCCACTGGGGTGGGTTCTCTGCTCTTTTTTTGGCACCAGGGATTGAACTCAGGGGCACTCGACCACTGAGCCACATCCCCAGCCCTATTTTGTGTTTTATGTAGAGACAGGGTCTCACTGAGTTGCTTAGCGCCTCGCCCTTGCTGAGGCTGGCTTTGAACTCACGATTCTCCTGTCTCAGCCTCCCTAAGTGCTGGGATGACAGGCTTGCGCCACCGCGCCCGGCCTATTTTGTGTTTTATGTAGAGCTTCACTATTGCTGAGGCTCACTTTGAACTCGTGATCCTCCTGTCACAGCCTCCCAAAGTGCTGGGATTACAGGCATGTGCCACCACACCCGGCTTCTGCTCTGGCTTTTGAGACAACTTTGAGCATCTCTCCCCATCTCTCCACTGAGTAATGTCACAGTGGCGGCTAAAAAGTGACCCCAGGAAAGTACTTATACCATGGAAATCAGCAAATGCCCCAAACCAAGGGAGGTTGCAGCCTGGGGATGAGCCTGAGCATTTCTGTCTCAAGGACTTGGCCCGAAACAGACAACCCCAGCCCTTGCTTTCCAGAAGCTTTTTTTCTTGTGTGTGTGGGGGGGGGGAGGTACTGGGGATTGGACCCAAGGGTGCTTTACCACTGAGCCACACGTCCAGCCCTTTTTATTTTTTTGATACTAGGAATTGAACTCAGGGACACTCAACCACTGAGCCACATCCCCAGCCCTATTTTGTGTTTGATTTAGAGACAAGGTCTTGCTGAGTTGCTTAGTGCTTCACTGTGGCTGAGGCTGGGTTTGAACCCATGATCCTCCTGTCTCAGCCTCTGGAGCTGCTGGGACAGCAGCCATGCACTACTGTACCTATTTATTTATTTATTTATTTTATTTTGGTACTAGAGATTGAACTCAGGGGCACTCGACCACTGAGCCACATCCCCAGCCCTATTTTGTGTTTTATGTAGAGACAGGGTCTCACTGAGTTGCTTAGCGCCTCGCCATTGCTGAGGCTGGCTTTGAACTCGCAATTCTCCTGCCTCAGCCTTCCTAAGTGCTGGGATCCTTTTTATTTTTTGAGACAGGGTCTTGCCATGTTTCCCAGGCTGACCTCAGCCTTGTGGTCCTCCTGCTTCAGCCTCCTGATTAGCTAGGATTGTCGGTGAGTGACATCGTGCCCAGCTTCCCAGAAGCTATTCTAAGAGACAGGCCATGGATGCCTCTTCTGGGAGTGTCACTCCTAGTTTGAGACTCCTAGTCTAACTGCATCTTCAGGACCCAGGAGTTCTGCAACCTCCCCAGAATGGAAGTTTCATGAGGGCAGGCATCCTTGACGCTCACTCATGGCACTGATGAGGAGCTCAAATACTCCTGAAACAGCGAGTGAACCTCTGCTGGGTGGTGCACACCTGAAAATTCAGCAACTCAGAAGGCTGAGGCTGGAGGACGGGAAGTTCCAGGCCAACCTCAGCAACTTACTGAGACCCTGTCTCAAAATAAAAAGGGCGAGGGGTGTGGCTCAGTGGTGTGCCCCAGATTCAATCCCCAGTTGGGGTGGGGAGGAGGAGGAAGTGCAAAAGCCAGACATGCCATGAACAGTGTTAGCTGTTAGAAGTCCCGCTGTCCTCAGCACCAGCAGCGCCTGCAGAGCGTGGGTGGCCAGACCCCTGCTGACCTCTTCCCTGTGGAGCCTTCCTGTCCCTCTTGCTCTCACCCACCACTGCAGCCTCAGGACACCTGCTGTGGTGCTCCCTCTGCCAGGAAAGCCACTGTGCATGACTGCCACCCCCTTTTGAGTCCCCTCATCCTTGTAACCTCCTCAGGAACATGCCCTGGTGGGCTCTGAGAAGCCTGTGTTTCAGGGACTTGCTTCTCTGGGCCTACTTGGGAAGGGCGCTGCAGCCCAGGCCCACGATAGCTGCCATGTCCCAGGGAACTATTCTTGGAAGCTCGGGGCCACTCCTCACACCTCCTGCTTCTCAGAATCTAACAATGACAGTGCCTGAGGCAGCTGAGGGACCAGGTGAGGGCAAGAGCAGCCAACCCAGAAATGCCCGCTGGGCGGGGGAGGGAGGGAAGCCAGCAGAACCGAGCTGGGGACAGGGGCCTACCTGGCCCCCTGGTGGGTTCTGAGTTGCCTTCTACTCAGGTGAGCCCATGGTTCTGGCATCAGCTGGGAGGCAGGCAGGCTGGCAGAGTCAGCCATTCTGATCAGTGTAATTCCTGTTGATTCCCGCTCCACCTCACAGGCGCTGTCATTTAACAGGCACTTGTTCTGGGTCTGGCCTGAGACAGGTTCAGGGATGTACTAGGCTCTCTCCACATGTTGCCCAGGGCTTTTCTGATGTGCTTGTCACCACCTGTCATCACAGTTACTCAGGAGGCAGAGGCAGGAGGATTGCAAGCTAGAAACCAGCCTGGGAAGTTTATTGAGATGCTGTCTCAAAATAAAAAGGGCTGAAGATGTAGCTCAGTGGTAGAGTGCTCCTGAGTTAATCCTCAGTATCCCCCTCCACACACCCACTCACACACGTAAAAAGAATGCAGAGGCTAAGGCTCCAACCTGGACCTTCTGGGTCAACCTAGGAGGTCTTAGTGAGACCTAAGAATCCATGTTTTCTTTCTTTCTTT
>CM053399.1:178970422-178996067 GCA_028644305.1 Xerus rutilus
AATCCCGTGAGGTGAGGGCTGAGGTAGAAAAGGGGAAGCAACCATGGAAGTCCAGTGGAGGCCCTTCACTTGGCCATGGAAACCTTTAAGGGTGAACAGACGAGGCTGGGGTTGTAGCTCAGCGGTAGAGCGCTTGCCTCGCATGCGTGAGGCCCTGGGTTCGATCCTCAGCACCACATACAAAGCAATAAAATAAAGACATTGTGTCCATCTACAACTAAAAAAAAATATTAAAAAAAAAAAAAGAGAAAAGGGTGAACAGACACTTAAGCCATACTTGGCCAGGCAAAGTGGGGCCTGTGGTGTGCATTCCAGGCAGCAAACTGCATTCGCCCAGGTAAGGAAACAAGAGCACCTTACCTGATCTGTAATTCAGTCTAGCTGGAGAGAGTGTAAGAGAGAGGTGGGTGTCTACATATGCAGGTTTACTCAAGAATGCTTTGGAGCTGGGATTGTAGCTCAGCGGTAGAGCGCTTGCCTTGCATGCGTGAGGCCCTGGGTTTGATCCTCAGCACCACATACAAAGCAATAAAATAAAGACATTGTGTCCATCCACAACTAAAAAAAAAATTTAAAAAAAAAGGGCTGGGGTTGTGGCTCAGTGGTAGAGCGCTTGCCTTGCATGCATGTGTCACTGGGTTCGATCCTCAGCACCGCATAAAAAATAAATAAATAAAGATATTGCGTCCATCTACAACTAAAAAAGTTAAAAAAAAAAAAAAAAAAAAAAAAGAATGCTTTGGAGCACGGTGGCGCACGCCTGTAATCCCAGCACTTACCGAGGCTGAGAAAGGAGAATCCCGAGTTCAAAGCCAGCCTCCGCAAGGCCGAGGCGCTAAGCAACTCAGTGAGACCCTGTCTCTACATAAAACACAAAATAGGGCTGGGGATGTGGCTCAGTGGTCGAGTGCCCCTGAGTTCAGTAGCCCGCCTCCCCACCCCACCCCAAAAAGCAATGTTTTGGGAAAACAGGGGTAGGCGGAAAACATGCTTCCAAGATGCCTCATTAAGTAGGATCAATATGACTGAACCAATAAGTCCTTGTTAAATGAGTGGAAGAAGTCCTAAACTTCAATTAAGCTTCCATTTTTTAAATAGTTTTTTAGTTGTCAAGGGATTTTATTTTATTTTTTGGTACTGGGGATTGAGAATCGCGAGTTCAAAGCCAGCCTCAGCAACAGGCGAGGTGCTGAGCAACTCAGTGAGACCCTGTCTCTACAGAAAACACAAAATAGGGCTGGGGACGTGGCTCAGTGATCAAGTGCCCCTGAGTTCAATCAGGGTACCAAAAAAAAAGTGGTTCGGACCCAGTGATGCCGAGGTTTACTTTCTACTTCAAGCACGCGCTCTTAGCGGTGAGCAGGTCCTGGCAGACCGCAAACGCGCTCGGGTACCGGGAAACCTTCAGAGCAAATCCCAGCCGAACCAAAGCTCCCACCAAAGTTCAACACGCCCCCCAAGCTAGCGCTTGATTGGTCCGTCCTGCCCACACTGTGAGCCATGCTCACCTTCTGATTGGTTGTCCTGCTCTCTGTTCTGTGTTGGAACCTTCCCTCTTCCTAATTGGTCAGGCAGCTACCTCCACTGGTCCCGGATTGGGTGCCGGCTGGGACGGCTCGCAGGCTCCTAGAAGCCCCGCTCTCTGATTCGCCTCTCGGATCAGCCACACGCGCCTGCACGCTGAATGGCTGCGCCAATACCTGTATCGGTCTCTGATTGGGTGCGTGGCGCCTTCCCGGCGTGATAGGTCAGGACCACCGCCCCCCTGGCTCCCCATTGGCTGCTTGGAGAAACCCGGTCTCCGGGTAAGATGGCAGCGGACGGACAGTGCTCGCTCCCCGCTTCATGGCGGCCGGTGACTCTCACCCACGTCGAATATCCTGCAGGTAAAAGGCGGCCCCGGCCCCAAAGACACCCTCTCGGGGCCGGACCCTCAGCCCTGGGCGCTCCGGCCTGCGCGGGCCTGCGGAGGGGGCGCGGAGGCACCGGGGTGGGAACTGTCAAATAGTGAGCCGTGGAGGGGCTCGGCCGGCGCGCGCGCCGCGCAGGCGCAGTGGGGCGGCGATGAGCTGGGCGAAATTGTGAGCCTCTTGCTCGCGCACTCTGCGGCTGCGCGCACGGGGCGATTCCCCAGGGTCCCGCGGCTCCGGTGGGCTGTAATGGGGCTGGGGTCTGTGTGAGGCGGGGAAGGATCACCGGCCTGGACCTTGGCCTTTCTTCCCCACCTTTCTCGAAGCCAGAGAGGCCGCACTGCCTTCCCGGCGTGCAGGGAGTGCCTGTTTCCTTGGGATAGCGCTTTGGACTGGCTGTAGGAGAAAGAGCTCCCTGTTGCGGGGAGTGTGCAAGCCGAGGCCAGGCTTGTGAGTTCTCGTGGTGCCGCGCCCTGAGCAGCGCACACCGAGGGCACCAGGCGAGCAGGCAGCCAGCCCGCCCCTGGGATCCTGACTTAGGCAGCTTCTCAGTCCACACGCTTCTAGGAGGACAGGGCTTTCCAGTTGGGAGGTCCATTAGCGACGGTTCGGGAGGCAGTCTAGTAGATAGATTGCAGAGCTTGGGCCTTGGGGTCACACGTAATCCGGGCTCCAATTCAGGCTGAGGCCTTGAGCAAGTGCTCCCCCCCATCCCGCTTTGGCCACTTCATCCCTAAAGTGCCACTAAGCACCGTGCCTCCCTTCTGTGATGATGTGTGAATCAACCGAAGGCAGGAATCAGAAGTGCAGGCACTGTGCCTAGCACAGGGTAAACATCCCCAGAGTACCTGATGTCACCCGCTTTCACAGGACCTTCTTTGGGTAGGATGTTTGTGTGCTGAGTGAGGCTGGGGACCCCTCACTGAGCCCTGGTTGCTCAAGAAAGGCATGCTATTTCTGCTTTCTTGGGCAGGGGCATGAGAACCTGGCTTTGCTGAGGGCCCCAGGGCTGGATGCCAGAGAACTTTGACTTGTGTTCTGGGCTGTACTGGGGTGGGGCAGCCCTGCCAGGTGCTTCGCCTTACCTGCCTACCCACCATTCGATCACTGATTGAGCCAGTATCCACTGAGCACTCTCAAGTGATAACCCCTGGACATTCTGGTTTAGAATGATGAGCGGGACTGGTTGATAGGTCCCTACATTCCTGTTCTGTGGAAGGAGATCTCTGCCTTATAGGAGGGAAACCGGAGTGGGGAAGGGACTTGACCAAGGCACCTTCCTGATATCCCCTCCCTGGCCTCAGAGTAGCTTTTCAGAGAGCTTCGGTCTCATGAGGGAGAAGGAACTTGGCGGTGTACACACCAGCTGTGATGAGGGACCTGGCTGTGCCTGCAGGGTCTAGTCCCCTATAGATGCTTCCGGAATCCTCTGCACTCCAGTGCCACTGCCTACCCTGAACTTGCTTCCTTCTTCTGTCATCTGACGGTTTTTAGGCATGGTGAAGTGACGAGCCTGTGCTGGGCTCAGGGAGCAGTGGCATATAGAAAGACTGTCCATCCTCTCGTAGGCCCTGAAGTGGAGGGGGAGACACACACCAGGCCAGCGGCTACGTCAACTAGCAGATCATAAGATGTGTCCCGATTACGGATTCCCTGTCCAGACTGAGAGCTATGCAAGGCAGGGTCTTGTCTTTTTTTGCCACTGTGGTGGGTATGCGTTTATGTTGTTGAGTTCACCTGGCAGCATCCCAGATGGGGACCACAGTGTGTACAAGGCCAGAAGTAGGACAGAGAACAGTGCATTCTGGGGACTAGAGTGCGGTCCCCGGAACTGGAGCAGAGGGTGGAAGGGAAGCAGGCCAGGATTGCCTGGGGAACGTCCCCCAAGGGCAGTGGGAGCCATGGAACGTCCCCCAAGGGCAGTGGGATCCGAGAGTGCCTGGCAGCATGTCCAAGAAGGTCCCAGGGTGGCTCTGGTCTAGGACAAGCTGAGGAGGTAGCTGCAGGTTCGGGGCACCAAGCTCCCTGCTCTGTCCTCACAGCTCAGTCCCGGGCCTGTCGGCCAGGCAGCAGAGGGGCCCAGGATCTCAGCGCTGGGAAGGGGTAGGTGGGGAAGCAGAGGCCCAGGAAAGAGAAGAGACTCAGACAGCACCAGCACCTGCACCTGGGCTGCCCCTCTGTTCCCTCAGGCCAACTCTAAGCCAGATCCCTGGGTATGCAAGTAAGGCCAGGTGAGTGCACCCACCTTCCCAGGTTTGGAACCCACCCTCAGCCCTCTGTGGGCACCTTGCCTGCTGTTTGAGGCCAGGCCAGTGGTGTGGGCCACTTCCCACACTGAGTTCTCCCAGCCTCTGTGTGACCCCCAGTGTGGAAGTATCCTGGGGACCAGGGACCAAGTTGCTGTCTCTCAGGCCCCATCACATTATGTCTGCACAGTCAGGCATAGGTACTAACACCTGCACGCCGTGGCTCAAGCGAGGTAGTCCTTGCCTGAGTTCTGTGGATGGCATGTCCTGGCCCAGGGACTAAGCCATCCCTCTGACCCCAGATAGCCATGGCCACGTCGTCTCAAACAGCAAAAGTAGCTTTGGGGTTCATCCTTGCCTTTGGAGGAAGGGGAAGGTGACTCTTATTATCTCTTGGCTTCAGAATCTCAAGGGGCCAGCGGTTCTCATACCACCTCCATCCAGGCTTGTCAGGACTGTGAAAACCAGGTAGTCGATGGGTCACGATTTCTTATAGGCAGCCACTGTCTGGGCTTGGCTCTGTCGGAGCTTTAGTGTGGACTCGTCTGTGAGAGTACAGAGAGCCTCAGCCTTCCCTGGAGGCCTAGGGCTTGGCTAGGGCAGCAGTGGCATGGTGCTATGCCATTTGGGCTGCCCTCTGTGCAGGGACCTGCCTCTGTGTCAGACCAAGCAGGTTTCACATTGCTGCTTTGGCAGGGTGATGGGTATGGTATTTGGACCAGGCCAGATCTTTGGATTTGTAAGTCCCCCTCTTTCTGTGTGTGTGTGTGTGTGTGTGTGAGAGAGAGAGAGAGAGAGAGAGAGTGTGAGTGACTTTGGGCAAGTCACATAACTCCTTCTGGGACTCAGTTCCTTCATCTACAGCATGGGGACAGTATAAGCTCATGGTGTGTGACTTTTAGTGGTCAGGACCAGAGACACTTGTTGTCATACCTGTTTTACTAGGTTGGCATGGGTGATTGGTCTACTGGGCATCTGCACTGCCTCGCCCTGGGCTCCAGGTCCTGTTGGGACCTCCTTTCTGGTTCTGGCCCCACTTGACTTGTAGGGCTGGCTCCTGTTCCCATGCCTGCTTCTCTGTCTCCCACAGGTGATCTCTCTGGCCACCTCCTTGCCTACCTAAGCCTCAGCCCAGTTTTTGTCATTGTTGGCTTCGTGACCCTCATCATATTCAAGCGGGAGCTGCACACAGTGAGTCTGTCCCCAGCTCCGTGCGCTGCGCTGCACTGCCCCGCCCCGCCCTGCACTGCCTCCCCTCCATGCCACTTCCGGTCTTGAGGCTGGTGCTCCTGGCTGGTCTAGATTGTTCAGTTGTTGGCCTGGGAGGTCCAGTCAGAAGCCACAGTCATTGTGGCTGGGCAGGTACACAGGCTCAGCTGACTGACATCTTCCCCTGACAGATCTCATTCCTCGGGGGCCTGGCGCTGAACGAAGGGGTCAACTGGCTGATCAAACACGTCATCCAGGAACCACGGCCCTGTGGAGGTAGGGCCTGGGCTACGAGGGCCTGGGGTTCCCAGGTTGGGGCGTTGCCGGGAGGCCTGCGTCCTCTTGTGGTGCCCTGGTCTCCTTTCTCCCCCAGGCCCCCACACAGCCGTGGGCACCAAGTACGGGATGCCCTCCAGCCATTCCCAGTTTATGTGGTTCTTCTCCGTCTACTCCTTCCTTTTCCTGTATTTAAGGTGAGCTTCTATCCCAGTGGGTGTGACCCTGAAATGGCCCAGGACGGGCTGTGCCCTTTAGACAACCTAGGGGTGGAAAGAGCTGCAGCTGAGGCAGAAGGTTCCAGGAGCATTTGGATGGGGCTAGGGGCTACTTGGGAGGCCTGGACCACAGACTGTGGGCTGAGGCTGGCTGATGGCCTGTTTTCCCAGAATGCACCAAACGAACAATGCCAGGTTCCTGGACTTGCTGTGGAGGCATGTGCTCTCCCTGGGGCTCCTCACTGCCGCCTCCCTGGTCTCCTATAGCAGGTACGAGGAAAGAGGAGCCCTTGCCCTCCACACTGCCCGCTACGGATCCTGCTGGACTCACTGTGGGTCCCCTCCCAGGTCCTGTAGGGAGGGTCTGGGAAAGGGCCCCCATTCCCCTTCCGGCCTAAGATTCTGGGGATACCCCTGTGTGTCAGCCATTAGTTCCCAGCTTCCTGGGGGAGCTCCTTACAGACAGATTGTTAAAGGGCTGGATGGGAGGGAGGCAGATCCCAGCTGAGTAGCCTGGTCACTTCCAGAGATGGGGAGCAGCCTTTGGGCTCCAATGCCCTGCCTTCCTTTGGAGGTTGGGCTGAGGCATATTCCTAGGAGCCTGCCCTACCTGTGTGTGACATCACATGTGCATACAAGGTCCCTGGGAAACTGACCGTGAACACAGGAGATTATGTAAGCCTGTCCCTGTCTGGCTCTCATGAACTTCCCTTCTGGCCTTGGCCCAGGGTCTACCTGCTGTACCACACCTGGAGCCAGGTGCTCTATGGGGGCATTGCTGGAAGTCTCATGGCCATCGCCTGGTTCGTCTTCACCCAGGAGGTCCTCACCCCGCTGTTCCCCAGGATAGCAGCCTGGTAACTGCCTCCTGTCCCTCCACCTTCCTGGCCTGTGGCACCTGCCCACTCCCATAGGTGTGGCCATCAATGGGCGGTCCCCGGCACCTGAGCTCAGCCTCAGTCTCCCGGGGAGGACCCAGTTCACAGCCACTTGCCTGGCATCCACCTCCTTTAGGGTCTTGCTGCAGGGTTTTATGGGGTCCCCCCACGCCCGGAAGCCAGAGTACCATCCTTTGTCCTTGCCTAGGCTCTCAGGGCTTAGAAAACAGCCAGAGTCATACACAGTGGTGCACACCTCTAATACCATGACTTGGAAGGCTGAGGCAGGAGGATCAAAAATTCAAAGCCAACCTCAGCAACTTATCAAGACCCTGTCTCAAAGTAAAATCCAAAGGGCAGGGGCTAGAGCTCAGTGGTAGAGTGCCTGTGGGGGTTTAATCCTCAGTACTGCCAAAAGTAAAGGAAGGAGGGAGGGCAGGGCGGGCCGGAGTCCTGCTGGGTTGTGGGTAGTGTGGCTCTGTAGGCAGCAGGGGAGGGGGTAGCACCAGCCCCAGGAACTGGTCGGGCATCTGGCTTGGTGGCAGGCTCATGCTCTGACACAGCTGTGGCTTTCCGGGTGTCTCTCCAGGCCTGTCTCTGAGTTCTTCCTAATCCGGGACACGAGCCTCATTCCCAATGTACTCTGGTTTGAGTACACGGTAACCCGGGCGGAAGCCAGGTAAGCCAGGGAAGTCACCACCGTCCCCTAGAGCCGGAGCTGGCCTGCTTCTGTTACATGGCTTTATTGAATTCTGTGGTCCTCATTTTACAGATGAGAAAACAGGCTCAGAGAGAGGGAGTCACTTGCCTGACATCTTTCAGAATGTGGGGGAGGGAGCTGGGCCATGAACCTTGCATTTAACATCTGCAGCCCTAAACAGGAGAGCTAGTCCACTGAGATCTCAGGGGTCCTGTGCACGGCCCTCAGGGCTGTTGATGGAGATGCCTCCTGGCGGCCAGGCCAGTGGGCTCGCCGAGGTAGGGCAGCCTTCAGTCGCACAGCACGTCAGGCAGTGCTGGGCTTTGGATGCTCCTGACTCACGCTCTTCCACTCAGCTCACCCCAGATCCTGAGTAGGGTGTCTACTGGCTCCTCCCAGGGTTCAGAGGGGAGCTGAGGCAGGCCAGGCTCCAGAGGAAGCTTTCCAGAGAGGAGCAAGAGAAACCGAGGGGTGGGGCAGAGAGGGGTGTCCCAGCAGCTAGGAAATGTGTTTAGTACATCAAGGTCCAAATTACCCTAACAAGCTTAAGTGTAAAGCCTGAGCTCCGTGAGAAAAGGGGATTGAAAGGGGCCAGGGCAGGGCAATCCCATTAATAGCAGAAAGGCCCCAGCTGGCATGGGCTGTGTGCTCTACCTTGCTCCACACTGGTCCTGCCTTGCCCCTTCCTGCCTGGCTGGCTGCCACCTGGCTTCATTTTCCTGTCCTCCACAAGGACCTGTCTGTGCTAGGCTGTGAGGTTGGGTGGAAGCAGCCACAGTTCCACTCTCCGGGCGCTCACAGCTGCAGGGAGACTCGTGGAGGGAAGGGCCCATCAGTGTGGTCCATGCCAGGGAGCCAGGCCCAGCGGTTCAAGGGCTTGCAACAGGAACTGACCTGGGGGCAGGATAGTGCAGGACAGCATCCCCGGAGAAGGAACAGTGGGCCTGTGGGGGTAGCGGTGGGGAACAACACACGCAGAGCTTCTGAGGCGGAAAAGTTTGCTGAGCTGCTCAGCAGATAGGCAGGTGTCATAGGAGCCCGGGGAGCAGGAAGGGCTGGGGCCACATCACACAGTGCCTTGTGGGCCATGGTTAGGTTTTTAGATTTTAACCTGGATCCTAGACAAGCCCTATTCTCCTGAGCCTCAGATGGGGCAATTCCCTGCTCTGATTAGGGCCCTGGGCACATCGTGGATATAGGCACATACCAAACCAGGAGGTCGACAGTCCCACACTCTGCAGTCTGCTTTGCTCACACGCTCCCAGGTGTAGAGCTGCTGCTTTGTGATTCCATTTTGGTGATAAGTGAACCCGTTAGGCTGACCTGTAAGGGAGTGCTCCATGATCAACTGGAGTCAGCTAGGTCCCTCTTGTCCAGGTCTCTGCCTTGCCGCAGTCTCCCGGCCCTCTTCTGGGCACCAAAGCTGAGGTATCATGATGTAGTCCAGCAGAGACTGACCCTGTCCAGGTCCCAGTCCCAGGACAGGAGCTCTGATTGGCGCAGAATGGGTCAGTCACTGCAGCTGCTGTATGGGCATTTGTCCATTTCATTGGAACTGTGAGTGGGGAGGGGACACCTCTGAACACTAGGTGTCCCCACATCTGACCCTGCCCTATTTTGCAGGAACAGACAGCGCAAGCTGGGGACGAAACTGCAGTGACTGGTGGGTAGGGCTGGGTCCAGCCTCCAGACCTGGCCTGCACGATGCCTTGCAGGGTGACGGATGACTGGCAGAGGGCTGAAGCAGGGACCTCTACGGACCTGAGTCACCGAGTGGAGCCTTTTTTTTTCTTATTTTAATTTTAATGGACAAGGTGGACCAAAGGGCCAAGCCAGCCCCTGAAGCAGGACCCTGGGAGGGCCTGCTGCCTGGGGGCCACACGGCCGGAAACCTGTACTCTGCTGCCAGCCCCCAGCAGGCAGAAGGTGCCCTTGGCATGGCACCATGGTATGGGGTAGAGGACAAGGGCTTGCACCTCTGGTCTTGGGCCAGAGATTCCAGGTGACGTGAAAAGTGCACACTATTTATTTTTTGATTTTTGTCAAAGGCAGATGGGAGTTTGGACATGGGGCCTGGAGAGTCTGCTTTGCAGTGGCTGTCCTGGGTATAGAGGGGCCCGCGCCCTTTGCCCCGAGCCAGAGGCACACTGCCCCTTCTTGGACCTGAGGGGCTGTGGGCCAGGAGAAGGGAGCGTCCTGTGCCCTCCCTGCCGCCATTGCCATTCCAGAACCTGTCAGTGTTTCATTTGGGGGCAGGGCCCAGAGCAAGCGCGGCTGGCGCCTGCCGTCATCATGTTCTTCCTGTATCAACCTGACACCACAAGGGCTTTCTCTGGTCTCCTGCCCCCAAGATGACCAAGCAGCCTGCACGTGTGGGTGAGCACACCCAAGCTGCCACCCAGCAGCAGCCAGTCTTCATCCCCTCGAACAACATGCAGAGGAACCCAGAGCCACGCAGGAGGAGTCTGGCAGCGAGGGCCTGATCCTCTGCCCTCCTGCTCTGAAGATGTCCTTGTCCTTCCCACCTCACCCCAGCAGGCGGGGAATCTGTCCAGGTGTGAGCTCACAGATCCCATAGGCCCCGCTTGGAGGAGGGCTCTTCCTAGGGAACATGCGTGGAGGAGAGGCTTCCAGACTCCCAGAAGTTCCCAGAGCTGACCCAGGCCCCTGGGGACCTGTGTTTGTCCCCCACCCTTTTCTTTGTGGAGGGTCCTAATCTGCTGCTGAAGCACAAGTTTTTGGTGCTTTCTTTTCTCATTTGTTAAAGGCAGTGTCCAAAGCCATTCCAGATGCCAGGACCAGGGCTGGTTTCTAGGGAGGTAGGTCAGTCCCCATGTTTTCCTCCCCTTCCCTTAGTATTTTTATTTTTTACTTTTTGCCTGAGATAAGTCAAGTGTAAAGTGGTTTAAGAAAAATCAACAAAATTGTTTACTATTGTTTTAAAATAAAATCTTAAACTCTGGTGGCTTGAGCACATGACTGAGCTCATGTGAGGAGGCTGGGGGCAGCTGTGGCGACATGACCCTTAGGGCAAGGATGTGAGAAGACCACAAAATCATAAGCATCCCTGAGACACCTACTGAGACACCTCTCCTCCACTAGTTCTGGAGAACGAGCCAGTGCCCTACCCGGGAGCTGCACCCCAGGCCCCAAGGCAGGGGTTTGAAGGCCTCTGCAACATTTCCCACCGGGGCCTCCCAGCCTTCGGCTCCAACCCTGGAGCAAGACCTACCTCTCTGGTCCCACATCCTGTGTAAGCTGCTGCTCTCAGCCTTGGGGACCATTACTGTTTCTCAGTCTTATTCTCCCTCCCTGGTGCTGGCTGGCTCTGGCCCCGCTCTTGGAAAGTTGGGTTCCATCTTCATGGGGCAGCTGGTAAGACTGGGGAATAGTGCTTGCCTTTCCTAAGGCAAGAGGAACATCATCTCCACTTTAATTCCGTATTCCTGGGTGTGTGGACGGGTGAAGATCTAGCTTTGGCAGAAATAACTGCACATTGAGCTGGTTGTTTTTTTTGTTTGGTTTTGGTACCAGGGATTGAACTCAGTTGTACTCTTATCACTGAGCCACATCCCCAGCCCTATTTTATATTTTATGTAGAGACAGGGTCTCACTGAGTTGATTAGTGCCTCGCCATTGCTGAGGCTGGCTTTGAACTCGCGATTCTCCTGTCTCAGCCTCCCAAAGTGCTGGGATTACAGGCATGTGCCACCGCACCCGACTTTGAGCTACGTTTTTAAAGGCCTTATAGAAGTGAGAGGAACCCAGGGTAAAACCCAGGGCTGGGCCAAGCTGGAGAGTCTGGTCCTTTATCCTTAAGCTGAGATGCCTAACAGCTACACCCTCAGGGGAGGGGGAATCAAAAGTAACCTCTAATCACATGGGTGTTAAGGCTGGTGAGGTCCCCTGGGGCCACTGAACCTTGACATTCAATTAAGCCAACTTCAGACTGGTAGTGACTCAAGAGCCTTCCTCCTAGATTTAAAATTAGTTACCAACTTTTTTTTAGGCATTGGGCATTTAACCCAGAGGCACTTTACCATTTAGCTACATCCACAGCCCTTTTTGTTTTTGAGACAGGGTGTCTCAGTAAGTTGCTTAGGACCTTGCTAAGTTGCTGAGGCTGGCCTCACACTTGTGATCCTCTTGTCTCATCCTCCCCAGTCAGTGGGATTACAGGCATGTGCCATTGTGCCCAGCTAATTATCAAATCATTTTTAAAATCACCACGGAGCCCATGGTCGGGCCTCCACCTTTTGTTCCATGGGGCTCTGGGCAAGTGGCATCCATCCAGCCTTACTGGGAAAGGAGGAAGAGGAGGCCACTAAGTATCCACCTTCACAGGTGGAGGGAAGATCTGGTCAGGCCGTAGGGGCCCCAGGGTCCCAGGGCCGGATCAGTGCCTGGTTTGCCTGTCCCTTCTTGTGCCTCCCTCACCTGCTGAGTCCACTTCCCCCCAATGGCCGCCTTCATCTCTGTCCCCTGCCCTGGGACAGCTGGGTGGAGGTGCTGTGGGATCAGGGGCTCAGCTACACAGGTTCCTCAGGCTCTGACCTAAGAGAGATAAGTGTGTCCTCTTGGAATTTGTTCTGCCATTTAGTGTCCTGATGACCTTAACTCTGAGCCTGTTTCCTCATCTGAAAAATGGAAAACCACAGGCCATACCTTCAGGCGATGGTCATAGGTTAGTTGGGCCATGAATCACCTCACAGGCTTGCTGTCCTCCCAGCCCCAGCCCCTGGGCGCCTGCTCTTGGCCTTCATTCCACAAGTGCCCACTTGACTCTGGCAGGAGACTCCACCTCTACTAGGTGCGTGGGGTTGAGGGCAGGTACGTGGTTCTGGCCAGGTGGCTGCTCCCCGGGCCACTCCCAGCAGGTGTTTGCCCTGGCAGCAGCTAGGCTGGGGTGAGCTGGGCCAAGCACGCCTGCTCTGCTGCCAGTCCTGCTGGGCTCTGTGGAGGGTAGCTGGACCAGCCTGTGGGCCCTTGTGTGTTGGCCATCCCACCCCGCCAACCAGATCAGGGCCTCATGGTGCCTCTCAGCTCAGGGGACTTGGGAAGGCCCAAGCCAGGACAACGGGGTGGAAAGCTGGTGCAGAAGGTGGTCCCGGCACCACTCTTGGCCCAGCACCCTGAGGTCCCGGTGGGCTGTTAGCTCCCTGACCCCAACCTGAGGACTCCTCTGGGGGCCCTTTGGGGCCCACTGCCTGCTTGGACACCATTTTCCAGACACAGGACAGCTGGAAGAAGGCATCTTACCCCTGCCCCACCAAAGGCTTCCCCAGCTGAGACACCTCTTTGCCAGCACATCTCCCCTTTATTAGTTAATTACCTGGTGTGTTCATGTTCTACAGCTGTGAATATGGTTCAGGGGTCATGCTGCATGGTAGCAAGAGGGCCAGGGGTCATGAATCACCTTATCCAAAAGACCACGGCAACCATGTTGGTGGTACCTCAGGGGTCCCTTAACCAGGACACCTTGCTCCCGGGCTCCTCAGCTATGGGGAGTTCCAGAGCCCCTCAGCTCCAGATAATCCTTTGTCTTCAGGTCCTTGGGAGCTTGGAGAACAGGCTTGACTATGGAGATGGCAAGGACTGGCCAGAGCTGAGCTAGGAAAGAAAAGGAGCTTTCTAGTCCCTACTATGGTGCTGGGCTAGCCTGGCTCCCTTTTCCAGGGATGATTCGCTGGAGGGCTGGGCCTTAGGTCCTGCTCAGCTTCTGAACTGAGCCCCAGCCCACAGAAGGCACTTGCTTGGGCCTGTAGGTCCCCCTAGAAGATGTGTTCCCTGGCTCAGTCAGATCTGGGGGGCCAAGGGCAGAGAGAGCAAAGGAATTGGGCCCTGGTGGATGGCCATCCCCAGATGGGACTGGCTACGGCGCTAGCAGACCTGAGCTCGGGGCTCAGAGCTTGGCCCGGGGGTGGTTCTGAAGAAGGGTGCGCATGTCCAAGAGCGCCCTCTCCAGGTAGTGTGCCATGCGGGCAGCGTTGGTCTCAGCGCAGCTGTTGTGGGCAGTCACAGAGAAGTTGATGTGTGCCTCCATGGGGTTGTAGCAGATGCCGTATCCATCAGGAACCACAGGCCCAAAGAACATGACACAGTCTGTCTTGGCAGGGACCTGGGGGCGGTGAATCAAAGCTCTCATCCCCAGTCCATGGTTTGCCTCCAACCCTGCCTTTCTGTCTGCTCCCACCCTGCTCTGCTGGAGACACCACCTCCTCATCTCCAGCAGAGGGGTGCTCCCTTTTGTCCTTTGGGTTACAGTCATCTCTCTGGAGGCTTCCTAGGCATTTCCTAGGGAGATCTAGCTGCTCCTTCCTTAGTCCTCCCCACTCCCAGCACTTCCCAGGGGTCAATCATTTCTTGTGCGTCCCAGAGAGGGAGCAGGCATGGTGGTGTGTCCCCTGCTACTCCAGCACCTACCATAGGTTGACACAGACCAGGTGTTCATTTCTATCTGACCAATGAATGAATGAAGCCAATTCTCTTAAGGGGCCATGACACCTTCTCAGCTTGCCTGGGCTGCTGTGTTGCCCCCGGCCCCACCTCCTTGGGGACTTGAAGCTTTGGCAGTGGCCCACCTGGCTGGTGGAGAGGTTGAAGTGCATGGCGATGGCATAGGAGGTGTCCATGAAGATATCGGGCATGCTCACCAGGTCCTCGATGGCCTGTAGCTTCAGGCCCAGCAGGTGCCGGTCGAAGGCCTCCCCACGGATGGCCTGTGGGAAGTGGCTGTCAGGAGCAGGCGAAGGCCGGGAGCAGGCTTGGGCTGTGCAGCACTGCCCCTGCCAGCTCCTAGCCCCTGGGAACCCAAACCCATTGTTGCTGGGCTCCGTAGACACCCTCAGCATCCGGCAAGACCCAGGGGCCTGTGCTAACTGTGGAACTGGGACGAGGGCAGTTACCAGGCCCATCCTTAGTTTCCTCAGCTTTTTTTTTTTTTTTTTTGGGTACCAGGGATTGAACTCAGGGGCACTCAAACACTGAGCCACATCCCCAGCCCCATTTTGTGTTTTATGTAGAGACAGGGTCTCACTGAGTTGCTTAGCTCCTCGCCGTTGCTGAGACTGGCTTTGAACTCGCGATTCTCCTGTCTCAGCCTCCCTAAGTGCTGGGATTACAAGCGTGAGCCACCGCGCCCGGCTTTCCCCAGCTTTAAAAGAGGCTGTTGCTCAGGCAGGGAGTGCTTCCAGCTAAGGGTTAGCAGCCATGTAGTGCAGGGATAAGAAGAAAGATGGACAGACAGGTGGGGGGTGTTAAGGGACAATAAGTAGTGACAGCGGGGCTGGCTCACCCGGTCAGTGTAGGCTCGGTGGGCTTGCACAGCCTTCCGCAGCAGCTCCACCTTCTGGTGCTCCTGGTGGGTGTGAGGTCAGAGAGAGCTGAAGCACCGCCCCTCCCCCGCCTACTTTGTAGCCCCCTCCACACACAGCACTATGTTCCCAGCTCCTTCAAGCCCATCTCTTCAGTCCCCAGCCAGGGCCCTGACATGGGGATGGCTCCCTTTCCCTCTGGCTACCAGAAAGCTCAGAAGTAAATCTCCGCTCCGTCTTCTGTTGGATTCCCATTGCCCACCACAGGGCTGCAATACCACACATGTGCAATCAATGTGCGTTGACAGAGTGAACAGGGAAGGAGATGGCTCGAGCCCAGCTCACTCGCCCTTGCTAGATCTCTCACCGTCACACTGGAGTCATCCATAGCCTTGACAAAGGCCAGTGAGTCCATGGAGGCAGAGCGGATGGTGTCAGTGCGTCCCAGGTGAAACATGCGCAGGGAGGCACTTTCATATGTGGCACACGCCTGCCCGTAGATCCTGGGTGCAAGACGTTGCTAATCACACCCCTGGAAGGTTGCACCCTGTCCCCAGGTCTCTCCCTCCTCAAGAGCAGGAGGCAGGCACACCTGTAGTAGGCCAGCTGCAGGGCCATCTGGATGAAGGCATCAGGGCTCAGCTTCTCCAACTTGGGGAAGTCCTTTCCAAAGTGGTGGAACACCATCACTGTAATGTCCAGGTCCTGGATCATGCTGGCGAAGGGGACGCAGGAGGGGCAGGTGAGAAGCAGGCACCCGGCAGCCCCTGCCAATCCCAAGGAGGAACCCAGAGCAGCCTCAGCACAGGGACAGGTGCAGCGACAGGCCTGTTTGGAGCCTTGGGCTTGAATGCTGGCCTGGCCCCTGCAGGACCTACATGCTGAGGTTCTGCTTGGCCTTCTCGATGTCACTCTTGATCTCAGGGGTGATGTTGAACCGCAGCTTCCTGGGCATGGGCAGGGGCACCATAGGGGACCGCACGAGCTCAGGCTTCTTCCTGCATGGGACATGGAAGGCTCAGGCTCAGGTTGGTGCCCCAGAGCCTGAGTGTGTCCCTGGACCTGGGGACAGGTCCCTAAAGTGGTGTGGAAGGGTCCCTAAAGCTCGGGGAGCAGCTCAGGGACACTCAGATTTGCTTTTCTGGAAACTGCCTTTGCTCCAGGTTCCATGCTGCTAAATTCAGGGATGCAAGGGACTTGTCTAGGGCCACACAGCAGGAAGTGGGGAGCCAGAATTTCAGCCGGCTCTAAGAACAACGTCTTCTGCCTGCTCCCTTTGAAGAAGCAGATTCCCAGGTGAAAAGGAGAGTGACAAACCCCAAAGTTCCTATACCAGGAGCTGGAAAACCAGAGTGTGACCACTCACGTGTACTCGATGACGTGGTCCAGAAGGGCGACGATGGGGGGTCCCTCCGCTGCTGCATGCTCATAAACCAGCCCACAGGAGCCATCTTCTGCCACGATGAACTGCAGGGGAGGGACTCTGTCAGCCCCAGGTCAGGAGGGTGGCTCCTGACCCAGCCACCCAGGTGGGTCTCGTGGGAAGGGCCTCTCTGAAGTCACCTGCAGTGGTTGTGCTGTTTCTTACTGTTATTAATGACAACTAACACTTGTGAGGTACCCTGGCCCTGCCAGCCACGCTGTCCTAAGCACATCTCATGCTCAGCACAGCTCAGTGAGGCCTAGAAAACACCCCTTTGGAGAGTTCTGCCCCCACCATGTTACAGGCACAGGGAGGAAAAGTTGCGCCCAGGACTGTACCGCCCTGCCTGACCCCAGATCCCAGGCTCTCTGATGAGCCCAAGGGCTGTTCTGGAAGTGACAGTGGTGTGCAGGCCTGGTAACGACAGGTCGGCTGTTGGGTAATTATGGTGGCATGGCGTCCAGCCTGCTAGCTTCCTGCCCGCTTCACAAGTGGGAGTCTAGGGATGCCAGGTCCAGCGGGGCAGGAAGTCCCTAGGCCACAGTGGACTCAGCTCTGGGTGGGTGTCTGGGCCGTGGCCCCGCCAAGTCTTCACCTGCAGTGTCTTGTCAAACCAGCGGTTGCCACTGTTTAGCTTGCTGCCGCCACCGTGCAGCATCTGGCCAGCCACATGGTTGCGGTAGACGTCCTCTGAGACCCTGGGCACGGGCCTGTCCAGGCACACAGTGAAGATGCTCTTCTGGATGGAGCGCACGGACTCCCGGTTCACCTTGTCTGTGGGTAGCAGGGGTGGGGGTGCAGGACAGGGCTGAGTCCCAGGCCTGTGGCCTCCTGCCTGGAGATCTTCTGGCCTGTTTGCACCCCCTGGGGATGGCAGCTCCCTGCACTGGGGTCTTCCAGGGCGTTCACCGAGTGCTGGGCCCATGTTCGGAGCGTCAGTCCCAACACGCACACCTCAGCCTTCCCCGTGCCCTGCAGGGCAGGGCCAAACACCTGACCACTGCAGACACTGAAGTGGAAGCTCAGGGTCACACCAGGGGACTAGTGTGGCATCAAGGATCCAGAGTGGGTGGTCTGACTCTATGATGATGCCTTGACCAATATGCATTTGGAGCCTTAGGGGGACCTATGGGGACAGAGGAGTATGGAGTCAAAGGTGGGCTCTGCAGCAGAGGACCTGGACTCTGATCCCAACCTGCTACTTAACAGAGAGAAACTGGCCTAACTAAACCAAGCCTCAGTTTCCTCATCTGTAAAATAGGCCAATGACACTCTGGGTTGAGAGGATCCCGTGAGATATGTGGCTGCTCCAGCTGGTGCTGGCCCTGCTCACTGTGCAAAGCGGCCCTGAAGTATGGCCTCAGTGTGACCCACCCTGGAGGCACCTTTGATGAGGGTATTGTAGGCTTTGGCCCATGTGTTGCGATGGTTGGATGTGAGGATGCCCACGGGTTCCTTATTGGCTTGCAGAGACGAGTTCCAGATCTTCTCCAGCTGCACAAAGATCTGATCCGAGGTGAGGGGTGTGCCATCGCTGTGGTACACGTCCAGCTCAAAGAACTGTGCAGACACAGGCAGGGGCTGGGGGATCTCGGGCAAGAACAGCCCTGACCCACCTCTCAGCCTCCTCTAGGCAGCTTGGAGGTCACAGCCAGCGTTGTCCCAGGGCCCGGCTGAGGGGACGGAGTCAGACTCAGGGGAAGAGAGAGGAGAGAGGAAAGAGATCCTCGATCGCCCTCCTTAGGCTGGGCAAGCCCACAGCCCCTCCTGGCCAGGGTGCGGAGTTCCGGGGCTGGTGAGCACCTAGGCCTGGGAAGCTGCCTCCTGCTGCAGGGCAGGGCTGCGGTAGGGACACTCACCTGGTAGTTGTGCACCACAGTGATGTGCATGGGTGGCTTCTTGGTCTTTATGAAGTTGACAACTGAGTCCTGCTTGGGGCCTGGCACGCGGCAGGAGGACAGGATCTGATAGTACTGGTTCATGCACAGTGGCTTTCCTCCCAGATACTCCACGGGCAGGGTGTCACTGTGGGGGAAGAGGGACATTGAGGAGCCACTGGGCAAGTAAACAGGGAGGAGGCCAGGGTGGACAGGAACCTGCTAGGTACTGCTAGGGGCTGGGCCAGTCAAGTGGGGGCTCACACAGTTAGGGCCAGAAACCCCTGCATCCCTACTCACCCTCAGCATGACAGGGGCCATCAGGGTTGGGCAGGGGTCAGGAGGCCTGTATTATCCCTGCTCAAGGGTCCAATTTATCAGCCAACCGGAATTTCCCTCCCTCCCACCTTCTGGGCTTCAGTTTGCCACAGGGGAGATGTGGCAGCAAGTCAATCTCTGGGGTCTTCTTTCTGGGATGGGGCAAGGTCACCTGTTGCTCTCAGCAGCATTCCAATCCCCAGAATGCGTGGTCTCCAACCTCCACTGAGGCTGGGCCAACAGGAAATGAAAATGACTGGCCTCTGGGCCTACTAGCACCCAAGCTGACACGCTGGGCTAGGGGTGGCCATAGGCTCAGGCAGGCCTGGGCAGGAGTGGTCAGGGTCGGGGCAGGGTTGCTTACTTGTCAATCATGGCCTTGAAGTCCAACACACCCTCGATGAGTTTGGCAGCAAACCTGGAGGGGTTAATCAGAGATGTGAAGCTGTGTGGACCCAAGGGAGGCCCTGGGGCCAGGGACAGGTACAGGGGGGAACCTAGTGAAGGGGACCTACTGATTCCTTCCATCCGCCTCCTCCACTGCTTATAGAAAGCTGGGGGCTCAGGCAGGGATCTCTGAGCCCCTCCAGGCCCCTTCGGAGCCTCCTTCCTCACTCTCTAGAGGGAAGGCCGTCAGCAGGGCTCAAGGAGAGGCTGGTGGCCGACAGCCTGGCAGGACTTGGGTGCTGATCAATGGCAGCACGTTAGTGGTCAGTGGCATCGGGGTCCCCCACCAAGCATCTGAGGTCAGAACCACAGGCTGGGGCTAGGAGGAGGTGTCACAATGCTGTGAAGCATCAGGTATGGAGGGACCCAACAGTGTGTGTGTAAACAGGAGGGCAGTGGCTCAAGGTGTCCCCTCTGCTATGTCCCTTCCCCTCTCACAGACTTTGTGGGGCCTGGGGCCACTGCTCTCACTTGGCCTTCCTTCTTGGATCATCTGGCTTATGAAGAGGGGTTTCCTGGTCCACACCAACTTGCCCCTATACCAGGGGCCTGTCCTGACCTCAACATGGGGACCACTGGCTGGAGTTCCTGGGCCTGAGTCCCAACCCTTTCCCGAGTGCCCTTGTCCTTTTTTGTGGAGCTGGGGATTGAACCCAGAACCCTGAGTACGCTAGGCAAGTGCTCTGCACTGAGCCACGCCCTCCTTTCTGACCCTGGCCCTTTAAAAGAAGCAGGTGGCAGCAGCGAGTGGCTGGCTCTTGAGCAAGAGATCCCTACTGCTGGTATTTTTATCTCTGGTAGGACTGAAACATGGGCCAGGGCAGGTGACATGCCGAATGTGGAAAAGGGGACTGTGTACAAAGGTCACCCCTGTAGCCAGCTGAGGAGATTGGGAAGGAGAGGACTCAGTCCGAGGTTCGAATCTCTGATCCTGGAGGCCCTGCCTCCTACCCTGATTAATGATCTTGGGCAAGTCCCTTTACTGCTCTGAGCCTTGGTTTCCCCTATCTGTCGAATAGGGATGATGTTCCCCATTTCACAACTCTATAGGGATACAAGATCAGGGTTGGGGTCCTTCCAATCTCCTAGGCTTGGACTTGAGGGTGCTGGAAACCACACAGCCCTGCCTGCTGCCTCCCTGCCGCACCCCAACCTCAGCCACTCACCGGAGTTGACCCTGTAGATCCACAAAGTCCTGCTTGGGCAGCATGACTCCAGGACTGGAGTAGATGACCACAGGCTGGCGGAACTGGAGGTAGGCTGTCTTAAGCCACCACTCAGACAGCTGGATGAGGACCACAGTCTGGTCAGGAGCGGGGCAGGGCACCAGATACCCCTTTCTCCCCAGGGCCAGGGACCTGGCTGGCCCCGTGCCCTCTGCCCCTTCTTTGTAGCCCAGATTTTTCAAGTGAATGCTGAGGTCCAGAAACCTTCCCCACCTCTGTAAACCTACCATCTTCCCCTTAGCCTGGGCAACTGACACTGCCAAGAAAAAGGGAAAAGGCAGGGGATGTGGTGGCACACGCCTGTCATCCCAGCGGTTCGAGACGCTGAGGCAGGAGGATCGTGAGTTCAAAGCCAGCCTCAGCAAAAGCGAGGTGCTGCAACTCAGTGAGACCCTGTCTCTACATAAAACACAAAATAGGGCTGGGGATGTGGCTCAGTGGTCATGTGCCCCTGAGTTCAATCCCTGGTACCAAAAAAAAAAAAAAGACTAGAAGAAAACCTGGGGTGGTGGGGTGACAGGAAGGTAAATGATTTTGGTTTTTTTGTGGTGCTGGGTATTAAATCCAGGGCCTCCTACATTCTGTGCAAGCACCCTCCCACTGAGCTATATCTCCAGCCCTTTATTAAAATTTTATTTTGAGACAGGTTCTAAGTTGCCCAGGCTGGTCTCAAACTTGTTATTCTCCTGTCTCAGCTTCCCAAGTAGATGGGATTTTCGGTGTGTGCCATCACACCTGGCTCAGTGAATGAGTGTGTGACCATCCCCAGCTCAGAAGTGTCCAAGGAGACAGGGATCTGGTGTTAGGACAGCTCACAGGTCCTGGTCATCCTCAGTAGCCTCAATTTTCTTGTTGTCAGACCAGAAAGTAATCTTTGGTCTCAAGGTCAGAGCAATCCTGACCAGAGGGCTTACTGCAAGGGTAATTACTGTGCCAGTGACAAGATGGGGATGACACTTGTCAGGATCTGTCCTCTGCCTGGGGGTGTGGGCGGTGTCTCTGGGGACCAGCCATGGACATGGTGTTAAAGGCTGTCTTGGAGCTGTGCACACTTCTAGGTGACTGTCAGCCTGAGACTTCTGTGCTGATCACATCCCCTCTCCAGCACCTACTGCCCCCACCAGTGTGCACCAATCTCTGCAGATCCCTCAGACCCTGGAGACCCAGGCCTCCCACTGTGCACCCCTGTCCCATTCCAAGCAGCATTAGGAGACACCTCCTCAACACACACCCCCCTGGGGGACTGCAGGCCTATGGCGCCACACCACTTGCCTTGGTTCCTTGGCATGAGGGAAAGGGGAGGTGACATGCCCCGGGATGAATACTGGGTGACTGCTGTCAGCTGACTCACAGCCTAAGGACTGGGTTCCTGAGTCACCCAGGTCTTCCTGTGTAGCACAGAGCCTCCTTCAGAGCTACTGTGAGGCTCTGGGCTTTGGTCTACCTCTCTTATGTGCAGGGAGGGACGGACAGAAGCTCCCTCCTAGCCAGGGTTCTGCACTGTCCTAGGGATCTCGGAGCCTTGGGCTGCAGTTTGAGAGATGTGAGAACCCATGGGTACGGGTGTCAGACTGCTTCAGGGTATAGGGGCAGTGGCCTACTCCTTCAGCCAGAAGCTGTGGGTAGATGGAGTCTGGCTGACACAACTGGAGAACCACCCTCCCAGGTCCTACCAGGGCCAAGGCCGGACTCCAGAATCCAAGGCCCTGACCTACCGAACCAGTAAATGCTGCCCCTGCACCAAGTCCCACCTGCCTCTTGCCTCTGCTGAGCCCTGGTCAGTCTCTACACCTCCCACCTCATGGTGCAGTTGGCCCCCTGAATCTGCTGGTTCCATGTTCACAGATCCAACAACCCAGCATAGAGAATATTTGAAATAAAAATCTATGTCTCGGGCTGGGGTGGTGGCTCAGTGGTAGAGCGCTTGCCTAGCACATGTGACCCACTGGGTTCGATTCTCAGCACCACATATAAGTAAACAAAATAAAGTCCACTGACAACTAAAAAAAATTTTTTTTAAAAGTTACTATTTAAAAAAAAATCTACGTCTGTACTGAACAAGTACAGACTGGTTTTCTTGCCTTTATTCCCTAAGCTACACGTTGCAACCACTATTTACGTAACATTTACATTGCAGTTGGTGTTATAAGTCATCTAGAGGTGATATAAAGCACCCTGGAGGACATGCATTGGTACTATGCAAATACTATGCCCTTTCCTGTAAGGGACTTGAGCACCCTCAGATTTTGGTATACACAGGGTCCTGGAGAGGACCCCCTATGGATACTTAAGGCCAGCTGTACTTCACAGGGACAGAACCCAGCCCTGGCTGGCCCAGTCAGCCTCCCTTGGTCATCTCCATCTTGGCAATCCCCCTGCCCCTAGCTGCTCTAGATCGGGACTGCATCAGTACTCACCCCATCAGTACTGCCATTCAAACGATGCTGAGCCTCATGACCCTCTTCTCCCTGCAATGCCAGGCCGAGGCCACCAGCATCTTTCTGGGGGCAAAAGTGCCAGCCTCCCGTTGCCTCTACTCACGCCTGCTTCCCTCCCAGCAGCTGGAGCCACCATCTTTCTCTCTCTTTATGTTGAAGTGTAAGACCAATGTAGAGGAAGGCACAGGCACCAGAGCAGACATGCGCCACACCAAACACGCGACACAGCAGCCGCGGAACAGGGCAACGGACCACTGGCACCCGCATTCCCTGCCCGAGGCTATCTCGCTGCTCTCAGTCCATGTTCCTTCTACCTGACTTGCCCCTGCTCTTCACTCCACTCCACGCTCTGTCCCAGGCTGCTGTCACCTTTGCCCTACACCTTTGCCAACGCCTCTTCCTCCTGCCTTTCCTGCTCACCCAGTATAAACACACTGCCGTTCGCCAGCCTGCACTCTCATCGCCTTTTTTCTTTTGCACACTGGGGATGGAACCCAGGGCCCTGTGCGTGCCAGGCAGTGGCTCTCCCACTGAGCCACATCCCAGCCCTCATCACCTTCTTTTATTTCCATGGAATTTCCTTGCCTGCAATGACCTCACCCACTGACCTGCATCCTGTTTACCCCCTTTCTCTCCTCTGCACTGCGTCAACATCAGCTCTGAAAGGCTGGCTACCATGTCTTTCTTGCGCACCCAGCACCTGAGTGTCAGGCCCAGGTAAGTGCTCAGCAAATCCTACGGTGCAAACAAGTGAAGGCTTGGGGTGTGCTGCTGGCAAGAGGCCATAGTGAGGGGTGCTCAGGAGGACTCAGAGCCTTTGGGAGCGCAACCCTGCCATCTCACTCACCCAGTTCTCGGTCTTCCTGGCCCTGCGTTCCAGTCCCTTCTGCAGGCGTTCCCCGACGCCCCCAGAGGTCTGAAACTCGTCCACCAGCTGCTTGGTTTGGGCCCACTCCTCCTCGCTGACAATGGGCTGCAGAGCCCTGAGGTAATGGTCCAGGGACTGCTGCAGAGGGGGAACGGGCAGCCTCGGTAGAGCATCTTGGTGTGCCTTCAAGCGGCTGGAAACCTTCATCAGGGACGAGGGCCTGAGGAGGCCCAGGGGCTTCACCTGTGGGCAGCAGAGACCTGCTTATTTTCTCACAGGCTCTGGGCACCCTGACTCCCAAAGTCACAGTCCTGGGTACTTATGTGTCCATCCCTGAAGGCAGAGATGGCGTCATGGGGTGGTGCCCGCCCTGGCCTCCCAGCCCTTGAACTGTAGGTGTCCCCGCCTCCCAGGGGCCTGCAGCTACACGCAGGGATGGAGGAGGATGAGTGTGGTCATTGATCCTGGCAGGGCTCAGGGGATCCCAGTCAGGATGAAAGGTACTGTTGTCGTGGCAGAGTGAGGGACCCCCCACTGTCTGGAAGCACAGGCCCTGCCTTCTTGCTCTGCGAAGATGAATTAGCTGCAGAGAGCTGACAGCTCCCTCTCTGTTGTCCCGACCTCCTTTTCTCCCACCTTTTCCAGGTTGAGAAATAGAAGGGAGGAGAAAATCAGAGACCCAGACATTGATAGCACCCTGGGTGAAGCCTTGGCCTCACGATTTCCCCTGCCTGTAGGTGGGAGTAGTGGGTACAGGGCAGGGCGGTGGCAAGAGAGCTGAGTGGCCTGGCATGGAGGGCGAGAGGTGGCAAAAAAAAGTCAGAAAGACACGCAGAGGGAGTCCAGGAGACTTTGGAGGTGGCAGAAAGAGAGACAGGAGGGTCCCAGGCTGCTGGCTTGGTGGCGGGCAAGCGGCAGAAGCTCCATTCCATACCTTGTCTCTCTGCTGCCCGTCCTCCATGGCAGGACTGAGGTTCTGAGCCCTGTCTGTCTGCCTTGGCTGGATCTCTAAGCCTAACTGTGCTACCAAGTGGGTGAGCAGAACCTACCAAGAGGCAGCCACCTGCCCGGGCTGGAAAAAAAGACAAGAGCCAAGATTCAGGGGAGAGGCAGGATGGCAGTGGTGATGGCTATGGTGGCATCTGGACTGACACTGATGGGTGAAGCTGCTGACCTGCAGAAGCTGCTCCACCCTCCCCTGCTTCCACCAGTGGAGGAACGGGGAGCAGGGGAGCGGGCTGGTGGTGGGCAATGGAGGAGGAGGAAACCCAGCAGTATTTTTCCTTTCTTCTTGGGATGGGCCCAGTGCCAGGGAGGCAGGCCAAGAGGTATTTAAAAATCTACCTGTCAAAATCTATGTAGGTCTTTTTGATGTGGGAAAAGTTGGCTGGAGGGCAGAAAATGCCTGCCTACGGAGCCATAGCAACTCTGAAATCAGTACTGAAATTGGGGTTGGTGCAAGTGAGAGGCACCAGACAGCAGTGGGCAGTGGCTGCCAAGGGCCCCATCCATCCCATTTCCCTCCTGGATTGGTGGGACCCTTCTGCACTATCCCCCTACCAAAGCCTGGTGTTTCTTCTGCACTGTGGTTCATCCTGCTAGTATGAAAAGCGGAGGACTTTTATTATTAAAATAAACAAAATGACACTGGCTTTGGAATTAGGCTAGATTTGACTTAACAGATCCAGGGGACCTGGCCAAGTCCTTCGTTGCCTCAGTTTCCCCAGCAGTAGAGTGATCAGGCCAGTATGAAGGATGACCTAGAGGCTCCTTGTGGACAAGGCACAGCTCTCTTGCAATAGAAATGGTGAGGTGGAGACTCAGATGCTGGAACACCTTGAAGAGTCTCAGTGTGAGCTCCAATGTGTACCTTCAGCCACTGGCTGGAGTGTCTGTCTGGGATAGAACCATACAAGCAGACATATGCTTGGATCAAAAAGGGAAGGAGGGGCTGGGGCTGTGGCTCAGTGGTAGAGTGCTTGCCTCGCATGCGTGAGTCACTGGGTTCGATCCTCAGCACCACATACAAATAAATAAATAAAAATAAAGATATTGCATTCATCTACAACTAAAAAAATATTAAAAAAAAAAAATAGAAAAGCCGGGCGCGGTGGCTCAAGCCTGTAATCCCAGCACTTAGGGAGGCTGAGACAGGAGAATCGCGAGTTCAAAGCCAGCCTCAGCAATGGCGAGGCTCTAAGCAACTCAGTGAGACCCTGTCTCTACATAAAACACAAAATAGGGCTGGGGGTGTGGCTCAGTGGTCGAGTGCCCCTGAGTTCAATCCCCAGTACCACA
>CM053399.1:178996167-179026407 GCA_028644305.1 Xerus rutilus
AGAAAAAAAAGAAAAAAGAAAAAATAAATAAAAAATAAAATAAAAAGGGAAGGAACCCAGCCGGCTGTGGTGGCGCAGGCCTGTAATCCCAGCGAGTTCAAAGCCAGCCTCAGCAAGAACAAGGCGCTAAGTAACTCGGTGAGACCCTGTCTCTACATAAAACATAAAAGAGGGCTGGGGAGGTGGCTCAGTGGTCGAGTACCCGAGTTCAGTCCCGGTACTCTCTCCCCATGCCCCAAAAAAGGAAGGAACCCAAATCGGGATAGCAGTATCTGGGCTGCCTTCTGGGGGGAATAGGGTAGCTGTGGACAGGCTGGGGAAGTGGGATGGTGGGGAGGGAGGGCATGGGGCTGCCACCTGCTGTCCTCCACCAGTTCTAAGGATTTTATGTGCAGCTCAGCTTGGTGCCTCCCGGAGTTTGTCTAGCCACACACACATGCGGGCGGGGTGGGGGGCATGTGATAAACACAGGGAGACTGGTTTGGAGAAGTGACTCAGGCCTGCGCAGGGGCAGCTCCGTCCGAGCCCCTGCGACAGGTGCCAGTCACAACAGCTGGGAGAGTGAATGCGAGGCTGCACGCTCCGGTCCCTCCCGGCGTGGCTCCGGGTCCCAGCGTGGGGGCTGCAGCCGGGAGCCTGGGTCTGCACCGACTGTTGCAGGTGGCTGCCACTGAGCGCCGCGGACGCGGGTTCGCTCCGCCTCTGACCTTGCCCGTCCCGCTCCTCTTCTGTCGGGGGGCGACCCGCCCGCCGCCCGCCGCGGCCGCCCGCCCGGTGCCGGGCCCAGCGGGCCGGGCGCGGCCGCACTCACCACGGTCCTGGCGGCGAAGGCAAACATCGCTGCGGTCTGGGCGCCGACACTCGGTGCGCTCCGCCCCCCGCGCTAGGCAAAGTCCGCGCCGCAGCCGGCAGCGTGGGTCCCCGCTAGGGCTCCAGGGCCAAGGTCGCCGCGTCGCCGCCCGCGGGGGAGGCGGCCCCGCGCCCACCCACCGGGCCCGCGGCGGGCAGGCGGCCCGGGAGGAGGGCCCTCGGGCGGGGCTTCGGGCGGCCGCGGCCCCGGGCTGGCCGGCCGCGAGCGGCGGGGCGGGGCGGGGCGCAGCTAGCGGTCCGGGCTGGGCCGGGGCGCGGGCGGCCGGCCGGCCGGCGGCGCCGCTCCGAGCGCGGGCCGGGCGGGCCAGGCGGGCCGGGTGGGCGGGGGCGGCGCCGCTCGGGGCTGACAGGGAGGCGTAGCCATGCCGACAGGGGCCTGTCCTCCGAGGTCCTCGGGCTCGGCTCGGCGCCACGCACAAAGATGGCCGGCGGGCGCGCCCCGCAGAGACATGGCTGCCGCCCGCCGCCCCTCACAGGCATGGCCGCCCGGCCGAGCTCGCCGCGGCGGTTGGCCGTTGGCGGCCGTTGGCGCGCATGCTCCGCGGCGCCCCGCACGGACATGGCCGCCGCCCCCGCCGGCGCGGGCGCCGCGAGCCGGCCGTTGGTGGGCATGCTCCCCGCGCGCCCCGCACCGGCATGGCGGCCGTCGGCGCGGGGGTGACTGCAATTCTCGGCTTTCGGCTGTAGCCGTCGGGCGCTCGCTCCTCTTCTGGACCTCGGAGCCCGTGCAGCGGCGGGCGGGTGCGGCGTGCCAGGCTAGAGGGCACCGCGGGCGCCGGCCGGCCGCTGGCGGGAGAAGATGGCTGAGGGCGAGCGGCAGCCGCCGCCAGGTAGGCCGAGGCGCGCCGGGGTGTGGTGCAGGGCCTGGGAGGCGGGGAAGCGGGGGGCGAAAGCCGGGGGACCCCGGGCGGAGACTGGAGTCGGGGGTCTGGGAGGACGGGAGTCGAGGGTTCAGGGGGACGGCAGTCGGGGGTCCATGGGTGCAGGAGTTGGGGGGCTCAGGGTGGACCGCAGCCAGGGGGTCTAGGGGACGGAAGTTGGGGGTTCAGGGAGGACGGGAGTCAAGCGTCTTGGAGTGCAGGAGTCGGGGGGCTCAGAGTGGACCGCAGTTGGGGGGCTCAGGGGAGAACAGAGTCGGGGGGCGTCTAGGGAGACGAGTCGAGGGTCCAGGGAGGATGGGAGTCTGGGGTCTAGGGGGACAGAAGTTGGGGGCCTCCGGGAGAGGACAGGAATCGTGGGTCCCCAGGGGCGCAGGTGCTGACACAGCGGGGACCCTGGAGTCCGGGACGCAGTGCAGGGGCCAACGGGAGGCCGTCTTTCCCGCATTTGGGCAGCGCGTGCTTAAGCGAGCTCTTGACCTGGTGGGAAAGTTGCCAGGGATGAGGCGAAAGGGATTCAGGCGGCTGCTTGCTTTATGAGACGCGGTTCAGATGGGGCTCGACCTGCCTGCCCCATTTCAGCCTGCTCCACGCCCTGCCCGTCCCTCGTCCTCCGTCCCTCTCTCCTTGGAGGCTGGGCGTTGGAGTTTCAGGGGCTGGGAATTTTATTGAGAGAAACTGCCCTTGGTGTCTAAACCACTAATTTAAAAAGGCTGGTTGTGCAAGGAGATGAGAGAGTCTCTGGCGTCACCTACTGTAACTTTTATTTACACCATGGCCTCTTTTTAGTTAATCTCAAATAACTGGGATGGAGGTTAGGGAACGTTCTAGGGAAGCCTAGAGAAACCTCTTCTTATAGAGATCCCTGGGGATCTAGGGGAGGCCCTTATAGGTGATCCCTCACCTGGAAAAGGCTATTGGCTGACCCTCCCTTGAAATGAGAAGGATAGACCATAGATAACTTAAAAGTCTAACAGAGAAGCAAAAAGGTAGTCCAAACACAACTGGTGTTCTGAAAGCATTTGATATTCCATCTGTCCTGCCACACATTTTTTTGGTCCCTGGGAAGGTGTCAGGAAGAAGAAATTTTGAAAATTAGAGGAGGCATCCTCTCCATGCTTGCCCCCCTCCCGCTCAAATAGATGCTCAGAGTGCTGGCTTGTCTGGCAGGAAGTACAAAGCCAGACATTAATTTGTACAAAACCTCTGTGTGCATGTGCCCTTTCAGTTCTGGTGATGACATAAGGAGCTGAGGTATCCTTTTTGGTCCTCTGGAGATGATAGCTGCAGATATGAGATATCACTCGGAGTTGTCTGGGGGACAGCAGGAGATATGAGACCTGAAGCAACCAGAATTATCAGAGAGATGAATGTGTCTCTGAAGATGGTGGGGGGACAGAACCTGTGGACTCAGAGGCTGGCTCAGGAGGTTATCTATGGCTCCCAGAGAGACCTGGGTCCTTGGAGGTTGCCCTCACCTTTTTGAATTATTTATTTATTTATTCTGATTAGATACACAAAACAGTAGGATGCATTTTGATTCATTGTACACAAATCGAGCACAACTTTTCACTTCTCTGGTTGTACACAATATAGAGTTAAACCATGTGTGCAGTCATACATGACGTTAGGGCATTGTTGTCCATCGTGTTCCACCATCTTTCCTGCCCCTATGACCCATCCTCTCCCCTCCCCTTTGACCAAAGTTCCTCCATTCTTCCCATGCCCCCTCCCCCATTATGGATCAGCATCCAGTTATCAAAGAGAGCATTCAGCCTTTGGTTTTTTGGGATTGGCTTACTTCATTTGGCATGATGTTCTCCAACTCCATCCATTTGAGGTTGCCCTTTTTGAAGCTTGAAACAGAATTTTCTGAATCGAGAGGAAAGAATTTCTGCCTAGTACAGTGGTAAAAACTTGGGATTTTGGAGTCACACAGTCCTAGCTCTGGCCTGGCAAGTCACAGCCTCTGTGAGCCTCAGTTGTCTCTCAAAATGAGGATACTGCACTTTCTTCAGGGAGTTATGTGTGTTCATTCAAAAGGTTTGAACAAAGCATGGGACACGGTGGCCGGTCAGTGAATGCTGATGGTGACAAGCTCTTCAGACCTTGACAGGTTAAACGTGTGGACCTGTTCCCAAATGGTGGATGATAATCCACTGTGCTCTTGGGGGCTTTTTAGGAACATCTTTAAAACCCTAGATGGTGCTTGCCATCTGAGGTCGTAGGGGATTCACCGTCCCCTGGGTCCTCTTTCAGAGCCTGGAGAGACTGGATATCCCTCATTCATCCTGAATCTCTGAAGGTTCGTGAGTTGAATTTAGGGTCGTGGGTTGCACCAGGGGTGCCTTGCAGTGCTTCTGCTGAAGGTAGCCTTCGCACCTGGAGATGGGGCCAGGCTCCTCCCTGGGAAACAATGTCTGGAGGGCTATTTCTTGCAGGGAACAGTTGTCTTACCAAAGGCTCAATTCCCAAAGATCTCTTGCAAGTTGGTTGGTTGGAAGGTGGAACACATTTCCCAATAGAAACATGAATTACCAGCCTGGCCTACAAAACTTTTTATTGGCATCATATTTAAAGGTTGCAATTTGCTAATGGTAAGGGCCTCAGTTTCGGACTCTGGGAACAAGGCTTGCAGGACAGGTGGGAGGAGGAAGAACTGGTCTCTTCCTGGGGCCCTGGTTTGACTTTTGAGTTAGGCAGAGGCTGGGAGGCCCGTCTTCTTGCTCTTGGGTTCTCTGTCCTTCTCCCTCAGGTCTCCAAATCTGGCACTTTTCCTTTCCTCAGGGCCTCTCCAGGCACGGTCTGTTCCCCCAAATGTATATGTTCCAGACCTTCCTAGTTCCCTTTCCCTTCATGCAGCGGATGGCAGCTGGGTTTTGGGAGGGGGTTTATGCTGTGTTGAGCATAGTCCTCTTCTCAGCGGTTCACATTTTGAAGGAAATACTTGCAGCTCACCGCATCCCCAGTTGTGGGTCTGGGCCCGCATTCCCTCCCAAGCCCTGCTATAAGGCATGCTTTTGAATTCAGTTTCTCATGTTTCAGAAAGCTGCACCCCCAACCAGACAATTATTTCCACAAAATGTGTAAATCTCCTCGCCAAGTGGGCCACACAAAGCCTATAAGTGTCTTCATATCTCTTTGGGTTTTGTTCCAAATGAATTTGATAAACTCATTTTAAAAAAAAGAAAAAAAAAGCTTTGAGTTTCCAGAGCTCTTTGGATTTTGGAATTATGAATACAGACTGACGGCTTATGTTTCCCAGTGTCCCAAAGTGGACGGTGTCTTGCACCTTGGTGTGAGATGTGCCTCTGGGTTGGCACATTGTGTTCCCCTGTTTTCTTTACCACGACTTCTGAAAATACAGAATTTCTATTTAAAATTGTGACTTTTTTTCTGATTACAAAAGTGCTATATGCTTGTTTTTAAAAGTAATATGTAACTTAGAAAATGGAAGTCCTTTATACTTTATCCCTTGGATATGACATCAGTAACTTTGGTGTTTAATCCTTTAGGTTTTTTCAATTTATATACTAATATGTGTATGTATTATTTATGTTAGAATGTGTAATTTTTTTTTTTTTTGGTACTGAGGATTGAACTCAGGGGTACTTGACCACTGAGCCACATCCGCAGCCCTATTTTGTGTTTTATGTAGAAACAGAGTCTCACTGAGTTTAGTGCCTCACTATTGCTGAGGCTGACTTTGAACTCGTGATTCTCCTGTCTCAGCCTCCCAAAGTGCTGGGATCCTGCACCTGGCTGTGTACATGTTTTTACAAGAATGGGATTATGCTAAATATAGCACTGCAATTTTTTTTCTTCACTTTTTAATATCTAGGCTGTCTTTCCTAGGTCCATAATATAGATTTTCTTCCTTTTAAAAGCTTTGAAGATTTCCGTTATATAGTCATATTGTTATTATTTACCCATCACCTTATTGATTGATATTTGGGTTGTTTCTAAGTTTTTTTCAATGCCATAAGCACCTGTGTGTGTACCTCAGTCTGTTTGTGCAAGTGTATCTAAAGGGGAGATTGCTGTAAGGAGCTGTTGGCCCTGTAGGTACTGCTGGAGTTTGCTCTTGAGGAGATGGCAGAGTGCCCCTGAGCAGGTCCTACTGACTGCCTCCCCCACTGGCTGATGCAGGAAAGTACCTTTCTCTCCTTCCCCAGTTTAGGGCCAGCCCTATCTGGGAAAAGAGCTCAATGGTAATTTACCTGTCTCTGCTTATTTAGGAGGTTGGTGGTTTTTTCCCTAGTATTGGTTGCAATTTGTATTTCTTTTTTTTTTCTTCATTAAATTGCCTGTGTGTCAACTTGGTTTTATTTTTCTAACTATCTTGCCCAGTTAGGCAGTGGGAGGCCAGGCCATAGTTACTCAGGGGATTGCTGGTTGCTCCCCTACTTTTCTTTTTTTATTTTAGTACTGGGGATTGAACTCAGGGGCACTTTTGGCACTGAGCCACATCCCCAGCTCTATTCTGTATGTAGAGACAGGATCTCACTGAGTTGCTTAGTGCCTCACCATTGCTGAAGCTGGCTTTGAACTTGCGATTCTCCTGTCTCAGCCTCCCAAAGTGCTGAGATTACAGGCATGTGCCACTGCACCCAGCCAGTATTTTTTTTTTTTTTTTTTTTTTTAAGAACAAGGTCTTGCTGAGTTGCCTGGTCTGGCCTTGAACTTGTGATTCTCCTACCTCAGCCTCCCAGGTTGCTGGGATCACCTTGCCTTTTATCCATGCAGAGTGGGGAAGGCAGGAGTCTAATGGATTTGACTTGGAAGTGCATGTCTGGCTCTGCTGGGGCTCAGGTGTTGGAGTCTTAGTTTAGGGGAGCGGGGGAGATAATAGACAATGAGCACATGTGGGTATATGTACTGGGGGAGAGATTCTAATTACCTGTGTGCCTTTTCGTTATCTTTATCAAGATTCTTCAGAGGAGACCCCTCCAGCCACTCAGAACTTCATCATTCCGAAAAAGGAGATCCACACAGTTCCAGACATGGGCAAATGGAAGCGTTCCCAGGTACCAATGGTGTCTGCTCTGTAGGGTTGGAACTAGGGGAGAGGTTGGGCTTCTTCATAGAACAGATTTTCCGGGCCTGACTGGGGCCATGAATCCTGGGCTTTCTACTCTTGGAACCTGAGTTGTCAGGCTGGGGAGAGGAATGACAGGGTTGCTGACTGTCCACTGCCCTCAGAGATGCTGTATCAGGAAGTCTCAGGGCCAGGTCCCTGGTAGCCCTGCAGAGTTCTACTCTGGTTGTCAAAGACCATGGCCCCTGAATATTGTACTGGCTGAACATGAGTATCCTGAGTGATGTCTGGTCACTGGGAGCCAGTGTGTCAGAGAGAAAAAACTGTTTCATGTTCACTTTGGCCAGGGACATGGCTGAGCCTAAAAATAGCTAGGGACTGTGATCCAGAGCACTGGGCTGTAGGCAGTGCTTAGGGTTTCTCTGCTGCTCAGCTCAAACGGTGGCAAAAAGAGAACATCTTGTATATGCCAGGCTGTGGGTTCAGCTGTGGAGAGATGGGGGCTGAGGTAAAGAAAGCCCATTTTGAATTCTCAGGGAAGACCTTGGGCCCAGCTCCCATTAGGGACCTACACCTGGTCTGGTCAGCTGGGATGGAGAGTGTCATTTGTGCAGGCAGGCAGGCCAGGGCCCTTGCGTGCCTGGCAGATTCTCTGTGAGGAGTGGGGTCTGCTCTGCTGCATTGAGCCCAGATCCTGCAGCTCCCATGCCTCGTCTTGGTGGGGCCTGAGGTCACTCAGCCTGTGTGGCTCCCCCTCCATGTCTGCCTCTCAGTGTTCTGAATCTTTCTCAGGATAAACACCTTGGCCTGTCCAGCTGCCCAAAGGACAGGTTCTAGTCCTTCCATCCCCTCAGTTGCCCCGCCTCAGAGTTTCTTAACCTCCACGGTGGACATTTTGGGGCAGAGAATTCTTGCAGGTGGCTGTCCTGGGCATGGTAGGCTCTACCCTGGCTCTACCCATTGAATGCCAGCAGCACCCCTTTACCCTGTTGTTACCACCAAAAATGTCTCCAGACATTGTCAGCTGTCCTCTGGGAGCTGTTGAGATCAGCTTCTCTACCTGCACCTGCTGGTGTGTTAGGCTGCCCGGGCTCCCCGTGTGAGGCAGTCAGGACCCTGGCTAGGACCTGCCGAGGCTGGCCGTGGGCTGACGGAGCATCTGGTGTGGGAATGTGTGGTTCCCCGGGCTGGGGAAAGGAAGGAGGAAGGCGAGAGCGCAGAGGGAAGAGGAGCCAGACCTGACGGGGGTCACTTGCTCCCAGGAGCTGACACCCCAGGGGCTGCCCCTCTGTGCTTCCTTAGACCTGTGCTGGGGGCCACCTGCAGCCCAGCTCCAAGGAGGAGTCTGGCAGGCACTGGGTGTGCCAGGGACCTGGCTGTAAGCAGGACAGAGCTCCTGGGAGCAGAGCCTCTGCACTGCAGCCAGACGCCTGGCCTGTCCGCAGCAGGGGGACGTCTGAAAGGTGATGGGGAGGGGCCCTGGAGGTCTTCCCTGAACTCCCAAGGGTGTAGCACAGTGGCCGGGCGTCTGCTATTCCACTGTGGAGTTGGGCTGGCTGGCTCCCAGCTGCGTGTCTGCTGAGGTCTTGGTCCTGGAACATCTTGGGCAAAGCACTCCTCCCCTTGAAGCTTTGGTTTCCCCATCTGTGAAATGGGGGCAGCAGTAGTGTCCCCCTTGTCGGGGTGCCATGCAGGGAAGCTACTGATAGCCATAGCAAGCTCTCAGTGAGCATAGCTGGAGCCGGGGGTCATTGTGCTCGTAGATTGCCCGCCTTGCTGTTGGTTTGGGAGGCAGGGCAACGTGGATGGAGTGTGGGGTCTGACGCCTTGTCCTCTGTTTGTTAGGCCTACGCTGACTACATTGGGTTCATCCTCACCCTCAATGAAGGCGTGAAGGGCAAGAAGCTGACCTTCGACTATAGAGTGTCTGAGGTAGGCGGAGCCTGCTGTGCGCGCGTGTGCACACGCGCGCGCGCACACACACACACACACACACACACACCCCGCTTGTCCAGTTTGTTCTGCTGCCCATAGCTCTTACGCTTTATGTCTGAGGGGAAGAAAATGTATGACTGGAATCAAGGCCCCGATGTGCAAGGGTTGTTTTGTTTTGTTTTTGTTTTTGGTAGTGGGGACTGAACCCAGGGGCACTTTACCACTGAGCCACATCCCCAGCCCTTTTTATTTTAATTTTGAGACAGGGTCTTGCCAAGTTGCTTAGGGCCTTGCTGAGGTGCTGAAGTTTTGGCTTTGAACTCACAGTCCTCCTGCCTCAGCCTCCCAAGCTGCTGGGATCACAGGTGTGTGCCACCCCACCTGTAATAGTCTGTGCAGTTTTATAGTCTGCATTTTTGCTGGTTTTGGTTTTTGGTCTGGGAGATTGGACCCAGGGATTAGCTGGTATTTTAATATAACTTTTGAAATTAAAATAAATGACAAAAGAAGTCACATGCTCCCTAGAGAGAGCATTGATTGGAATGTGTGTGGCACTGACAAAAGAGCTGGTCTGTGCCTTGGTGTCCTGGAGAAGCAAGCCTCCCACCCCGCCCGGGAGAGGCTGCCTCCTCCCACCAGGCCCGTGTTTATTTAAGCAGCCCTGGCTGGAGAGTTGGGGTTGTGTCCCTGGACACTGCTGCTCTGATCAGCTGACACACACACCCACGGGCCTGTTTCCTGAGGTTTCATTCTCGGAAGGGGAAATGCGGGGCAAAGGTCACATGCAGCCGTTTGGTTGGACTTTGGTCTGCGCTGCTCACTGGTGCTTTCTGGTAGTTCCACAGATAGACTTGTTTTTTCAGGGTGGGCAGGAGTTGTGGGCAGGCAGAGCCCATTGAAGGGTGTGCCTCACAGGCTGCTTGCTGTGGCGATGCCCTCTCAGGGCAGGTCCCAGGCCTTCAGTGGCCTTTGGGTTCGTGTTCTAGTTGGCCCAGAGCCACTGTGAACTTCTTATCTCTGTCACCAGAGCCTGAGTGGCCTCTCAGTGCTTTGGCCCACCCTGTTGCGGCTTGCCCTGGCCTAGTTTCTTCACCTTCCCAAGGCCGACCTTGCCCACTTGCCTCTCATACCATGTCCCTGGTGGAGCCACCTGTTCTTGGGCCCTCTCTGGCTCCTGAGTGGCCCAGGGCCTGTTCTGATCTCTTGGGAGCCGGCCCACCAGTGGCTTCTTTTTTTTTTTTTTTTTTTTTAATATTTATTTTTTAGTTGTAGGTAACAGAATATCTTTATTTTATTTTTATGTGGTGCTGAGGATCGAACCCAGTGCCTCACGCGTGCTAGGCGAGCACGCTACCACTGTGCCACAACCCCAGCCCCCACCAGGGGCTTCTTAGGTTGGTTCTTCCTGGGCTGTGGCTCTGGGCATGGAGTGACTGGTGGGAGAGAGGGTTCTTCCTTGAGCCTGTAGTGAGGCTACTCAGCTGTGCTCATTGGGCCAGGAATATGGAGGGGGCTAATTAAAGGGGAATGTCCAAATTACTCCAGCAAATACTTAGCTGCCAAATCCTTTCTGGTTCCTCAGCTGCCCCTGAGGCTCTGTGGGAGACAGCCACCATGCCAGACATTGTCTTAATGCAAGAGATGTTCTTTTGGCAGGATTGCAGCACTGTTTATGTGCTGGGATTCTGGAGTCAGCTGACAGGGATTGCTAGTGCACCACTTCCAAACCTAGTGACCTTGCCCATTTTGACTCTTGGTGTCCTCACCTGTATGGTGAGAAGAGCCAACAGGTGTGTGCATGGCTCCATGGGAGGGCCCCTGAGAGCTCATGCCCACTGTGCCTGCCCCAGACCACAGGACCTTGCTGTTCTCTGCTGGTGTCCGCGTCAGCTGCTACTCGGTTCCAGTGTTCTGCGATTGCTTCATCTGGAGCTCTCTCTGACACTGGGTTCATCCCAGCGCTGGCCCAGTGGGCTTCTCCTCACTGTGCTCAGAGATGACCAATTTGGCCTCCTGCAGTCTCCCAGCTTCTGCCCACAGCCTGCAAGGTAGCAGAGGCACTGCGCGTGGCATGTGGCCCCTCTTCCCTCTGCCTGCCCGGCACAGCTTGAGCCTCCTTGTCCTCTCACCTCTGCCTCCTGCCGCACAGATGGTGGCTGCTGCTCCAGAGACTGCAGAGTGACCTGGCTACAGCTTCCATACCACTGAAGCAGAGAACAGGCCTGGGGGCAGGGAGTTGGTCTCAACCTATGATCTAGAAGCTGTCTTTTATATTATATTTAGATTTTACTTTAGATTTAAAAGCTAGATTTTATTTTAGATGTCTGTCTTACTCTTTGGGAGTTATTTTTATTTTTTTGCAAAATAAAGCTGATAGCAGATAGGAGGTTTATTTTTGTTTGTTTTTCTAACATGCTAAAGGTACAGAATGAGACGATGGCTAATAGAGTTTTAGGGGATTTTCCTGGTCCATGAAATACATGAAGGAAGCCCTGCTCCTGCAGAAGGAGGGCAGCTCAGGTTATTCTTTGTACCTCAAAGGGAATCCAGCCCATAGTCCCCCTGAGCAGTGGAGGCAGCCCCTACATTCAAAAAGCCCTATCCAGGAGGAGGTGCTGGGAGCCTTTTAATTATTCATTGGCCCAGATGAACTAGCAGCTGAGGCCTGGCTCCTGCCTCCTGGAACCTCCTTGATCTCCTTCAGTGCCTAGGGAAGCCACGGCCTAGGTGGATCTCCAGGGAGCCTGGTGCTTCCTGGAGCCAGGCTTACCTTACCGTATCACCCTTCCTGAGCCGCAGTTGCTACATGGGCTCTGGTTGGGCTGCAGTCGTGCACAGCTCCTAGTGACCTGGCTCTTCACAAAGCCAGGCTCTGGCAGCGCTTGCTGTCACAGAGCAACAGGGCAGCTTTAGGCCACCCTAGTGCTCTGCCTCAGCCAGGTGTTAAAGGGAGAGTTCTCTTCCATTTCCCTGCGCCAAGCACAGGTGACAGGGAGGTGAGGGGGCAGGGGCTGCGCAGCCAGGCACGCTGCCCATCACATGGTTGGTGCTTCCTGGATGGACGCAGTTGGGGCTGCCCCTGGCCCGTATTTCATTGGCCAAAGTCCTTCCCACAGGTGGACGTAGCCCTTGGGACCTCCACTTGCACCAGAGACCCTGCACATAGCAGTGACCTGACTCTGCCTTTCCGTCTCAGGCATAGTTTTTTCCTGTGGGCATCGCCCTGCCGGTTCCTACCCAGTGCCAGGCTTTCCTGCAGGTTTCTCCTGATGCCATTTGTTCCTGTAGACACAGGCAGGACCTGCTTCCCGCTCCTGACTTGGGACTGCCTCGGCATGGCCTTGCCCTCCAGCCCTGAGGGCTCCTCCATGCCACAGTCTCCAGCTGCCCTCAAGACCCCCGATCTCCTTCCTGAGGAGTGCTTTGTGCTCACGCCTCCCGCAGCTGTCACGCTGCTCTCAGTCCTCGGCCCCTGGGTTCTGGGGGAAGGGTGTGGAGGTGCGCATTGCACGCGATGGCCCAGCATTGCCGTGGAGGTTGAGTTGACGATCGCTCACCACAGTGTGGCCTGTGGTGGCAAAGTCACTGGAAACCACCCAGACATTTAACAGCAGGGAGTTGCCAGCTCAGTTACCAGGCAGTGGTACGGTGAAGTGTCTTCACTCAGCGCAGGCACCAGAGGACTTGGTCTGTGTTGGTGTGGAAAGAGGGTCCTCTGTGTTTCAGAGTCCACATGTGCACCAGTCACCCCATGGCCCTGTGTGGGCGTTCTGCACTTTGGGAGCCCTTGTCCCCAGGTGGCTCACATTTAGGGTCACTTGCCCAAGGTCTCGTAGCAACTCAGTAGTGTTTTGGCTAAGATTTGAATATGGGCCCATCTGCCTTCAGAGTTTGTCCTAGACAGTGGAAAAAGATATAGTATAAAAAGAGCAGAGGGCATGTTGAGACGTGGATTATTTCTGAATGGTGGGGCCACTCGCTGCTTTCATTTCCTTCTCTCATACTTCTGTATTTGGGGAGCGAAGGTATCCTTACAGAGGGCCACAGTAAAATCCATTCAGCAAAGCTCGGGCCTGGACTTCCTGCTTGTCCAGTAGCTCCTCTTGGGCTGTCTGCTGTAAGGAGTGCCGGGCCCACCCATTCTCCCCATGGGCCAGTGCTGGGCCCTCTCTGCAGCTCCACTGCCCCATGCGCTCCTGACCCTCCTTCATCTGCAGGACATTTGGGAAGAAAGGGGGACAGCAAAGAGGATGATCAGAAGGTGCCATGCTGAGGTGTCACCACCCAGCAGCAGTTGGGGCTTCCCTTCATGGCTCTGGCCTAGGGCCACAGGTCACTGACTTGACCCCTCTCTCTCACTCTACAGGCCATTGAGAAGCTGGTGGCTCTTCTCAACACACTAGACAGGTGGATCGATGAGACCCCCCCAGTGGACCAGCCCTCTCGATTTGGGAACAAGGCCTACAGGACCTGGTATGCCAAGCTTGATGAGGTAAGGCTGCCACAGCATGGACGTGGGCTGGGCCGGCGGGAGGCTGGCTCTGGCACCTGATGGAGAAGGACCTACGTGTGTAGAGCAGGCATTTCAAGCTTTTAGGCACATGAAAGTCATAGGGAAGCCGGGCGCGGTGGTGCAAGCCTGTAATCCCAGCACTTAGGGAGGCTGAGACAGGAGAATTGTGAGTTCAAAGCCAGCCTCAGCAACGGCAAGGCACTAAGCAACTCAGTGAGACCCTGTCTCTACATAAAACAAAATAGGGCTGGGGATGTGGCTCAGTGGTCGAGTGCCCCTGAGTTCAATCCCCAGTACCAAAAAAAAAAAAAAAGAAAAGAAAAGAAAAAGAAAGTCACAGGGAATTTGTTAAAATGGCAATTTCATTTTCTCAAATTACAAATGTGCTTATCCTATGTCCCAGCCATCTTCTGGGAACTGCTACTGTGGTTACACGATCCCATGGACAAACTTGCTTTTTTATTTAATTGTTTGTTTTTTTGTAATGCTGGGGATGGAACCCAGGGCCTGTCAATTGCTGATTAGTGCTCTACCACTGAGCTAAATACCCAGCCATGAGGCTGCATATTAAGTCACTGTTGGTATTGGCAGCAGATAGGAAATGTCCCAAATACCCATCCAGAGGTGTCGAATATATGAGGCCACCCACACCATGGAGTGCCATGCAGCTATAAAAAAGAATTAAGGACATGTGCAAGGAGCTCTTTGGAAGGGCTCTGTGACTCAGTGTCAGATGAAGGAAGAGCCAGGTGTAGTGGCACAGGCCGTGAGAAAGAGGAAACAAGTAAGCGCCTGTGTTGCTTGCATCTGTGTGGGGAGCACCCTGGGAGGTGGCAAGAAGCTCTCTAAGCGAGGCTGCTTTTGAGGGTGGGGAGGGGTGGAGTGAGACCCGAGCAGCCCTCATAACATGTTTGCTTGGTACTAGGGATTGCACCTGGGGCACTTTGTCCCCAAGCGCCATGTCCAGCCCTTTTTTAATTTTTTATTTTGAGACATGACCTTGCTAAGTTGCTGAGGCTGTCCTTGAACTTGCAGTTCTCCTTCCTCAGCCTCCCCTGCTGCTGGGATTACAGATGTGCACAGCTAGATAGATCATGACCTATGTTTTTACCATTACGCTCATCAGCAGGTCAAACTGCAGAGTATTTGGGCTCTTCGTCAGGGTCCCCTGTGCCCCCTCCAGTTGGTGTCCCCCGGACTCTCCTGATTTCTACCCCATACACTGATTGTTTCGCCTCTTGTGCTCTGTGTTGTCGGTGCTCCGCATCCTGTCTTGGAGTGTGATGTTGGGTCTTTCTCTTTGCTGTTGAGCGTTTCATCACAGGAACACACCAGTTTGTTCTCGCCCTGACGGTGGGCATTCAGTTGTGTCTCCAGGCTCTGGCCATATAAATGATGCTGCTCGGAACATTCTTTTTTATTTCTTTGGCACATTTATGGAATAGGCTCTTGCTGCCCTGCCTGGAGTGAGAAGGGAATGTTGACTGTGGGACAGTAGCCCTGGCCTTCCAGAGTCCTTCTGGGCTGCCAGTGAGTTACCAGAGGGAGAGTTGATTCCTCGCCCTAGCTTCAGACCCCTGTGCCCTGGAGGGAGGGTCAGCAGGTAGTAGACCCCCCCCAGGGTATTCTTTCTGCTGTGTAAAAGTAACTGCCCCTCCTTCCCTCAGGCAGTTGGAGCAGCGTGCAGGGCGGGCTTGCATGGCAGCCTGGGCCCCGCCCAGATGCTGCCCCAGGGTGCCTCTCTACCCGGATGCTGCCTAATCTGCTGCCACCACTTTGTGTCTCTTGTGCTATCAGGAAGCAGAAAACTTGGTAGCCACAGTGGTACCCCCACAGCTGGCTGCGGCTGTGCCTGAAGTGGCCGTCTACCTGAAGGAGTCTGTGGGGAACTCCACGCGCATCGACTACGGCACAGGTATCTGCTGCTTGTGGGGCTCTGCGTTGGTTTGGCCTCGCTGCTTTCTTCTTGCTGGGGATGGTTTTAGGGGCTCTCTGAGCCGGCAGCAGTTATCCCAGCCCCTGCAGCCTGCTGGGGCCCTGTGGGTGCCCTTGGTTTGGGGGAGATGTGTGCAAGCAGCCTGACGCTGCAGCTTTGGCTCTTGCCACCAGGGGGTGCCAATGCCACATGCATGGTGGCTACTCAGAGCTGATTTCTGAGGATGATCTCTGTAAGCTCCACATTGTTGCTCAAATAATAATTTATTGAGCACTTACTGTATCTCAAGGCAACTGCTTACAGAAGCTTTGTCAGATGAAAGAGCCTCAGTGCCCCCAGCAGTGTCCTGGCTCTCCCTCCCTGGTGCCCCTTGCTGCCCACCCGCATTCTCCATGCTGCTGAGCTCTCTGGTTCTGCCTTCTGTTTCTGCCAAGCCAATCTGGACTTGAAGGAGAGGGAGTGTGTGGCTCCTAACAGGAAGTGTTCTCTAGGGCGAAGGTGGCTCCATAGCTGAGAGACCACCCTGTTCTCTGAAGCAGAGCAGCCCTTCCCTTGCCTGGAGAATGTGGTCCGTGGGACAGAGCCCAAGTCACAGGCAGGCCCTGGAGAGGGCTCCTCTCGGACAGAAGGCCTGAGAAAGTTTTGTCCTCTGCTCCCCCTGCTCCTGGGGAGCAGGTTGGCCAAACAGCGGAAAAGATCCTACGAGGAGGCTCCCAGGTGCCCGCAATCCCGAGTGAGGTGCCTAGACCCTGGCTGTCCTGTTTGGAAACTGACATGTCGAAGTAACTGAGCTCCCAAGCTTGCTAGGCCCTGGAGGGAGCTTCACTCTGCAGAAACAGGGTGGGATGTCCCTCAGATGTTCCCTCCTGACCACCTTTGTGTGTTTTTTTAATAGCCCTGTGAACCATCAGACTCGGTCCAGAGCCCAGGCAGCAGTTGCTGCAGTGCTGACCATTCCTGCTGGACCTGGCTCAGGGAGGAGGGAAGCAGCGTTTTGCCTGTAATCTGCCATGTGCTCCCCAGCTTTGAAGCCAGCAGTGACTCCCCGTTGTCAGGATCATGTCTGAGCTTTCCGCTCTAGCTGTAGAGGCCCATCTGACCTGTAGTTTTCTCTCTTTGCTCTCTGCTGTGGACATACTGGCCTTCTTAGGGTTCTTCAAACAGTTCAAGGTTTTTCTTACCTCAGGGCCTTTGCACTTGCTATTTTTTCTGGTTGGAATGTATTTTCTACTTCTCTTACCCCTTCTATCTCACCACTTCTCATTCATCTTTCAGATTAAATGTTATTTCCTTAGAGGAAACCTAGAACCCTTAATGTCAGGGTCTTCCTGTGATGTCCTACAGTTATCACCCTGTCTTTTCTTCAGAGCTAGAATCAGCATAGGGACTGTATGCTTAATGCCTGTTATCACTGCTAGACCATTTGACTCATTTGTCACCATCTCCCCAGTACCTGACATGGACAATGACTGCCCACTTAGTAGGTGCTCAATAAATTGGGCAGGCTTGCTGAATGAGTCAAACTCATAAAATGTACATGCCTTTTTAAGAAGCCAGTAGCCTGGCCAGGTATTGTGGCCCACGCCTGTCATTCCAGCTACTTGGGAGATTGAGGTAGGAGGATTTCAAGTTTGAGGCCAGCCTCAGCAGTTTAGCAAGGCTCTAAGCAACTTAGTGGGACCATGTTTCAAAATAAAAAATAAAAAGGGCTGGGGACGTGGCTCAGTGGTTAAGTGCCCTTGAGTTCAATCCCCAGCACCCCCCCCCCCAAAAAAAAAGTAGTTTGGGCCTCTTGGGAGCTATTATGGATGGTTCTGAAAAGGCCCAGGTCTTCCTGGATAGGGAAGAGGTCCCATTATCTCCAGGAGCAGACCGGGAGCAGCCAGTCCTCTTCCTGGAAGACCGTCCACTTTGGCTGTTTCTTCTCCCCCAGGGCACGAGGCGGCCTTTGCTGCCTTCCTCTGCTGTCTTTGCAAGATCGGGGTGCTCCGGGTGGACGACCAGATAGCTATTGTCTTCAAGGTGTTCAATCGGTGAGGGGGAGCAGGGGTGAGAGGGGCGCTTCAGAGGTTGGGAGCCAAGGAGGTCTCTTGGCCTGGGGTGGGGTGCTGGAGGGTCCTGAGTGAGTCATGGTCCTCATCTTGTCCAAACTGGGCCCTGGATGTGGGTGGATGTCCTCAAGTGAAAGCCGGGGAAAGAGGTGTCGTGAGTGATGCTCGTGGCGCTGGCCCTGGGAGGCACTGTCCTGAGTGCCTACTCAGCTCACACAAGTCCCATGACGTCCCTGTGAAGTGCAGGTGTCCCTTCCCTTTCACAGAGGAGGAGATGGACCTCCACCGAGGTCACTCAGCCCCTGAAGCCAGGTGGTCTGCTGGGCAGTGTGCTGTGCACAGAGCCTCCTATCCTGGGTATACTCCACCAAGCCAGTGCACAGGTCCTGTGGCCCAGGCACAGCCTTCGGGAAGCCACTCTGACAAAATGGGAGGTTGAAGGTGGAAGGACTGAGGAGATGATCTCCTTAGATTCCTGCCAACTTCCCAGCGGCACGCAGAGGTTGGAGAAGTGGAGGCTCCTGCCTGAAGTCTCACTTGCTGTAGTCAATGGCACCAAAATCCAGTTTCCTAGTTGGTGTTCTGTCCCTTTTCCTGCCGAAAGAAGACTGAGTGTCGAGGGATAGAGCTATACTGTTCTGAGAGTGCTGGCTGCACCCTCCTCAATCGCCCAGCTGCGCCCTTCTGTGGTTCTTGGTGGCCTCCCACTTCTGGTGGCAAAGGGCTAGATACTGTCTTCTCACTTCTCACCCCTGTTCCCATGCAGGTATCTTGAAGTTATGCGGAAGCTTCAGAAAACATACCGGATGGAACCAGCTGGCAGCCAGGGTGTGTGGGGCCTAGACGACTTCCAGTTCTTGCCCTTCATCTGGGGCAGCTCACAGCTGATAGGTACTGGAGGGGGTGCCCATCCCTTTGCCCGGCCCTGAGTGCATTCTGTGCCCCTCCCCTGCCGCTCCTCCCTTCCATCCTTCCTGCCCAGGGCAGACTGACAGCTTGTAAAGCCAGGCGTTAGACCAGCTATTGACGGAGACTATTTGCTGTCAACCTTCTGCTGTGAGCCGGTGTGGCCGGCTGGGGGAGGCGGAGGCCAGGTGCTGCCAAGATCGTGGAAAGTGGGGCTGGGGTGGTGGCTCAGTGGCAGAGCGCTTGTCTAGCATGCGTGAGGCACTGGGTTCGATCCTTAGCACCACATATAAATAAATAAAAAATAAAGGTCCATCAACAACTAAAAAAAAATATTAAAAAAAAAAAAAAAAAGATCGTGGAAAGTGACATGGGCTGGAGCAAGGGCGCGCCTGGCACCTGATGGGCTCGTGTGGAGGGCACCCGGCCTGGCAGCAGCTGCAGGGTTGCATGTTGAAGATGAGGGGCTCTTTGGATCTGGTGACCACCGTCATTCCCTTATTATCAAGCTGCCGTGCTGGGTGGTGGGCCTGTTTCCTGTGGGGCTTGGACAGCCTGCTCTGGGATACCCCCACTTTGAAACTGCTTTCCAGGCGTGGCCGCTCACTCGGGGTCCACCACAAGGCTGAGTGTGAGGGTGGTAACATCTGTTTTTATTTTTTGGTGCTGGGGATTGAGCCCAGGGGCACTCAACCATTGGACCACATCCCCAGCCCTTTTAGATGTTATTTTGAGACAGTCTCACTAAGTTACTGAGACTGGCTTTGAACTTGAGATCCTCCTGCCTCCGCCTCCTGAGCCACTGGGATTATAGGTGTGCACCACTGCACCCGGTTCATGTCTTTTTTTTTTTTTTTTTTTAGTATTTTTTTAGTTGTTGATGGACACAATGTGTTTATTTTATTGCTTTGTATGTGGTGCTGAGGATCGAACCCAGGGCCTCACGCATGCGAGGCAAGCCCTCTACCACTGAGCTACAATCCCAACCCCCCGGTTCATCTCTTTTAATGTAGAATGAACTGCCTATAGAGTGATACTTGGGTGCCTGCTTTTTTTTTTTTTGGTACTGGAGATTGAACTCAGGGGCACTCAACCACTGAGCCACATTCCCAGCCCTATTTTGTGTTTTATGTAGAGAAAGGGTGTCACTGAGTTGCTTAGCGCCTCGCTGTTGCTGAGGCTGGCTTTGAACTTGGGATTCTCCTGTCTCAGCCTCCCTAGGTGCTGGGATCACAGGCATGTGCCACCGCGCCCAGCTTCCGGTGCCTGTTTGTTGAGGACTTGCTTGTGTGAGGAGTTGCTCTCAGTGCCTAGGTATAGGTTACTCCCTGACCCCCAGTCTTTTCAGAGACCCAGTGAAGGGTCTTTGCCAACTTAAGGCCAGGCACCGTGCTGAGTGCTGAGTGGTAATTATTGTCACGTGGTCCTCAACATCCCGAGGGGCCACTGTTCTCATCTTCACTGCCCAGGTGAGGAAACAGGCCTTGGAGGGCTGACCTGATTCATCCATGGTCACAGCTAGAGAGAGACAGAGCGGATCTTAGTGCCCTAGAACACAGTCACATCGCTCCACGCTGGACACGATGTGAGAGACGTGTTGTCAGGTGGTTTCATTGTGCCAGCGTCCTGTACCTCCCGCACTGGCTGATACAGCTGAGCTGTACTTGAGCTGCCTTCTGACGCAGGCAGGCAGCCATAAAAATGAGGTGTTCCAGGCCACTGTCGTGGAACACAACAGTTTTCTGGTACTTTTTTGTATACATAAGAGTATATGTCAAAATACTGATAAAAAGTACAGTGTAGTAAGTACATTAACCAGTGGCAGCCATTTATTATCGTGGTTGAGTGTCATGTGTGGCACCTGATGGCGCGTGTGTTTCTGTGACTGGTGATGCAACAGGTTTATTGCACCAGCATCACCATGAACTTGAGAATGACAGGTTCTGCTCTGACACTGTGACATTATGGCTGTCTCACGTGCTGACGGGAGTGCTTCACGCCATCTCTCTCTCTCTCTGTCTCTCACACACTCACACACACACTCACACACGCGCTCAGTGCTGGGGTTTGAGCCAGGGTGCCGTGCCTGCTGCCACGTGCCGCAGCCCAGCCCCTCTGTGACGGCCTGGCAGGGTTGCTCTCAAGGGTGTGGCCCTTGCTGGCTGAACATCACCAGGTGCTGCATGACTGGACACAGAGAAGGCCATTTATTGCTCCTGCAAGGTCAAGTGTTGAGGACACTGCAGGCAAGAGTGGCCCTTGAGTGTGCTGGGCCAGGGTGCCCAGGTGGCTTGAGGGCCTGGCTCTGAACCCCCGGGCTCTCTGCTCTTCCCAGACCACCCGTACCTGGAGCCCAGGCACTTTGTGGATGAGAAGGCCGTGAACGAGAACCACAAGGACTACATGTTCCTGGAGTGTATCCTGTTTATCACCGAGGTGAGGGGAGCGGGAGGGAGAAGCAGCCTCTAGCCCAGATGAACCAAGGCTGGTGGCTTTGGAGAGGCTCAGGGCGGCCAGGGTGGCACTAGAGGTGGCCACTGAAGGTGGAGGTCCATTCGACCTTTCCCGAGGGGCTGATCCACTTCTGCTGGACCCTGCAGGACTCTTGAGCTGAGGACCCTAAAACTCGATTGGCTGTATTTGGTGACCTATGCAGTGGATCTGAAAGGGTGGTGGGCATTGTAGGGGGAGAGCCAGCATCTTCAGGTGGGGCCTCCAAAGTCTGCAGAACCATTGCTGTGGATGGGTAGGGCTAGAGGAGCTGGAGTAACCTGGAGTGGACAGCTTTTCAGCTGAAGGGACACATCCTAGTGCCTGAGGACATGTGCCTGAGCGAAGTGTTGGAAGTGAGGATGAGCAGCCTGTGGGGGCAGTTGCTGGGCCCCAGCCCATCTGGCAGGGCCTGACTTGAGCTTGAGCTTGAGCTTTCATCTCACTAGGTAGGAATCCCCATGGTGCAGCATTTGTCAAAACCTGTGGGGACTAGGTTAAAATGCATATCCCTGGGCCTCGCCCCAGCTTTCTGAATCAGCACCTTAGGGGACAAGCACCAAGAGCTGTATTTGAACACCTCACTGCACAGGAAACCTGGGGGTCCATGGTGCTCAGGGCCTTGCTTCCAGGAGATGTGGAGACTTTACTCTCTCTACCCTGTGCCTACAGATCCACCCCCACTCCCCAACCCCTGCCAGCCCCAAGTTTTCAAAGAGTGCCCCAACTTGGCTATCTAGAAGTGGCTCTTGTCTCTTTCCTAAAGCCACATGCATGTCTGCCCCTGGGTGCCCATGGACTCCTGCCCCAGGGGGCTGCCTCCTTGGCTGCCTTTTCTGCGCCCCCTGAGGCAGGGAGAAGCCTGGTTAGCAGCCTACAGCTCCCAGCTGCTCCTGGTCAGCATTCGGCTCAGGCTTCTGCCAAACTCCAGAGGCCAGAGGGGAATGGCACATTTTTTCCAAGTCAGCAAATGGAGCCGGACTGACGGCTGGATGGCTATGGCTTCGTCTTCGGAGATCTGCTGCCTTCAGCAGTGTAGCTGGCCCAAGGTCGGAAGGACTGGCTCTCAGCCTTGAAAGCCAATCATGCCCTGCTTTCTTGGGAGTGCAGTGTGGGCGTCTGCAGAGCCCTGGGAGGCTCTAGGATGAGGTGGAGAGCAGGTGAGAGCTGAGGTGCACATTCCACACCCAGCTGGCGCTTGAGGCCCCAAAGCTAAGCTGTTCAGCTCCCTCTGGTGGCTGGCCATGCCCCTAGATCCCTGTCAGTAATTCTGAAAAAGAGGAATGTAGTGCAGGCTTCAGGGACTATGAGAATTGATTCCATGATAAAACTTTGTATTTTTTGTTTGTTTAGTTGGTTATGGTGGTATAAAAACCCAAGAGCTTTCCTCAACTGTAGCCAATAGGTGGCGCCAAAGGCATGCTGAACTCTGGGAGAATTTGGTAGCATTTAATTGGGGGCAGTGTCTGAGCTGGAGGCAGTTTGGGGCTGTTCTGTACCTTCTCTGCAAGGGCTAGTTTTCAGTGGTTGAGACCCACTGAAACGCATGGTGCTAAGCAGTGGATTTTGAGAGCTGCTGTGGCAGGGCTTGCGTGCCTCCTGGTAGCCCCGCACTTGTGTCATTTCTTTCCCAGGGTCCCCTTGCACTTTTCTTTTCTTTTTTTTTTTTTTTGGCACTGGGGATTGAACTCAGGGGTACTCAACCACTGAGTCACATCCCCAGCCCTGTTTTGTATTTTTATGTAGAGCCAGGATCTCACTGAGTTGCTTAGCACCTCGCAGTAGCTGAGGCTGGCTTTGAACTCATGATCCTACTGCCTCCGGAACTGCTGGGATTACAGGCATACGCCAGCCTGTCTGGCTCCTCCTTGCACTTTAAAACAGTGGCCCCCCTTGGTTGGTGAGTGAGTGGTCTGACTTGGTGCTCCCAGACCCTGGGGCCTTCCGTGGAGGCCTTGTGCTCTTTGGTGAGAAAGGGGGCGATGTTTTGGAGACCTGGAAATTCCTAAGGGCTGGTGCAGCTAGAGGATTAAACAGAACACCGAGACACTGGGAACCTGAGAATCGGGCTGCCCTTCCTGGGACTGCCCTAGCAGCCCTGGGTGCATCCCCAGTGAAGGACCCTGCCCTGCAGGTTTTCTGCTGCTTTGGGAAATGCAGCCATGGCGCCTTTAAGAGCCCAGGGCAGGCAGGAAAAGAATTTCAGTTTCAATCTGGCTTCTAAATTTGGAGTTTTGGGAAGGGAGGGATCAGATTTCAGCTGGAAGGGAAGGAGCTGACAGGAAGGCGCTGTGCAGAGCCTCCCCCACCCCCTGCCCATCCCCCTCAGTTACTGACAGAGGAACCATTTACAAAAGGCCGATTCTCTGGGGAGTGGAGAGGCAGGAACGCAGGTCTGTGAGTAATTTCCTGCTCAATATGGCTGCTCTGACTCACACGATTCCCCTGGGGTCACTGCGGGACTGCAGCCTGCCTGCTCGTTCTCGCGCGCACTTCTCCCTTTGTGGCTAGAATGAGCTAATTTTTTTCATCTCCTCGCCCCTAATTTCTTTTTTCCCCTCATCTGTTTTCCTTTCCCGGAGTTGCAGTCTCCTTCTGAAGGACTTAGGCAGACCTGGGGGCTCTGGAGGCCTGGGGACAGGGCACAGCCCTCCAGAGAAGCAACATCTGCCTTTCCATATAGCCCCAGCCTCGCTCCAGCACTGCCACCGGGCCAGAGAGGCCTGTGGGGATGCAGCTCACGCCCACAAGGCCGGTCTGCAAGGCAGAATCCCAGCCTCCATCTGCCTGCCTGTGCCCTGGAGCCCTTCCTGAGCAGCTGGGAGAACTGGGTGCCTCCTGGGCAGTTTGCTCACAAGGCCTGGGCGTAGGCAGGCTGGGTGAGCGCCTGCAGAGAAGCTAGGGAAGGGGCATCCTGGAAGGGATGGCATCTTGGCGAGTGGAACAGTGGGAATAAAGCTGCACCAAGAGGCCCTGGCAGCTGGGGCGCAGTGATGGTGCGAGGTGCAGGGAAGGCCCGGGAGGAGCCTCGGGACCAGGGTGAGCTAGTCTGTGGTGCTCCTTGGGATCCTCACTGCTGAGCCTGAGCACAGATGGAATCTCGGCTGGCCTCACTATAGAAGTGAGGGGCCCGCCCAGTGGGTTCCTAGGTGGAGGAGGTCACTTTGTGCTCCTGAGGGCTTTGTGGTTATGATGCCCCACTACCCAGAGGGAGCTTAGGGCTTCTCCGTTCTCTCTGGAACATGGAACAGCCCCCCACTCTCAAGCCTCCTTGCAGAGCTTCATCTGCAGCTTTCCACCCACTCAGAGTCCAAGCCTTCTTCCTTGCCAGACTCGAGCCTCTCTGCTTTTCAGTCTTTCTCTGCAGCCTGGGGCCCCAGGTGCTGAGCCCTGTTCCCCAGCATAAGTGCTGCCTACAGGCTGAGGAGGGAACAGGGAGGGTGTTGTGAACATCATGCTGTGGGGGGCGGAATAGCTCCAGTCCCCCCCTTCCTTCTCCCAGGCCGCGGTTTGTGATGTCGTGACAACTTCACTGGGTTTGCTACAGAATGTTCTCCTTCCTTCCTGGAGGGTCAGACTTCTGGGCTGAAGGATAGACTGTCCCCTGCTGGTCCTGCTGTTGTGGTTGTCTTCCCTTCCTCCCTCCTGGCAGCCAGGCTCTTTCTAAACGCACCTTCCTCCTGAACCTGTGGTTGGTGCCCCTGCCTCCCGCCACCCCTCATTCCTTCCCTCCCCTGCCTGCCATGCAGAGGGCAGCGGATGGCTGTGTTTGGCCAGACCCACCACAGCCCTCCTGCAGCCCCTTCTGCCCCCCCAGCTCTGCCCAGCAGGTGCAGACCAAGTGTGCTGCAGGGAGTGGGGGGCGTCCACGCTGCTGCTGCTGTCTGAATGGGAATGAGTGCCCTGCTGGAGAGGTGCTCTGTGGCTTGAGGGAGCTGGTAGGAGCTGCACCATGAACTTGGGTGGAGATCACATTTTCTATGGCAGCAGGATTTGCCATGTGATAGGAATCCAGCCCTTATTCTTGCTGCGGGAGGAGTGATAACTAGGAGTAGAGACAAGTGCGGTTGTATTTTTCCAGTGGGCCTCAAAGGCCAAGAGGGACCCTTGTCTCTGGCATTTGTGCTTGTGTGCCCCTCGGAATATGCTGTGGCCTGGTGTGTAAAGGACAGAACACATGCCGCAGGGGACAGGGCCAGCCTCCCAGGTGGCTTTCTTTCCAGCTGATGATCTTCTTTTCCAGATGAAGACTGGCCCATTTGCAGAGCACTCCAACCAGCTGTGGAACATCAGCGCCGTCCCCTCCTGGTCCAAGGTGAACCAGGGCCTCATCCGCATGTACAAGGCCGAGGTGAGCGGCCACCGCCATCCCCCTGCTGCCATGTTCCTGAGGCTGGGGACCAAGCAGACGGGGGGCCAGGGCTGCTGTGCCTACCCCATTATTCTGCTCTGACTCTTAGGCCAGGGCCTGTGACACCTGGAACCTCAGAGTCTCCCGTCTGGTGTGTGGGCCGTCAGAAAGGCACCAGGCGGAGCCCTGTCTGCCCCAGTGAGCCCAGAGGCCCCTTGAGGCTCAGGCAGCCTGAGTGTCCCTGTGGTGACAGAAAACAAGGCATTCTTAGGAGGGGGCTCTTCCAGAGGCCCCTTCTGAAGCCATGCTCTAAACTGTAGTGTGTGTGGCCGCCAGGCAGGTGGGGGTCAGCAGGCAGGCTGGGAACTGGCGTTTTAATGGCCATGGCAGGTTCTGGTCCCTGCTCTCAAACCTGTGGCCAGGAGGGGCCTTGGGTGCTGGAGCTCTGCCTGCTGGGAGGCACTGCCCTTGGCCTGGTGCCTCCTGCCCACAGCTCCCAGCCTGGAAGGAGCCTTTGAACCCTGCCCCTTCCACTAGCCCCTCCCACATCTTGGGCACACAAATGCTGGAGCTGCTTGACCTTGGCCAAGGAAGACCTGGATCTATAGTCCCTCACCTGAAGCCATGAGTCCCCAAAGTGCCTTTGGTGGCTGCCCATGTCTTGACTCCTGGCCAGTCTTCCTCCGCCCCTGTGACGGGTCGCCAGGCCTGCTGCATGTCCCCAGAGCCTTCTCCATCCACGAGTGGGGGCAGGGCCTGCGGAGGGGGAAAGGGCAGCGTGGTTTGGTGGTACAGATGACCTGGTTCCCTGCGCTTGGCCTGAAGGGGTTAATGGTGAGCTGCTTGAGCTGACCGGCCTGGCCCTCTCCTTCCGCCCCTCCCCCTGGGTCCCCTTCCTCTGGACTTCACATCCTGTGTCTGGGTTCCAGCCCACATACCTCTCTAATCTGAGAGGCGTTTGCTGGGGCTGCCCAGGCTCCTTCCGGCCCGAGAGCACCCGGGTCAGTACCCTATGTCCCCAGCCCTGTCCTTTCTGACATCTCTGCTGGGAACTTTACCACAGTGCTAGGCCCGCTCCACTCCTGGGGACTGTCCCAGCAGAGAGGGGTAGGGGTAGAGGTACATGCCCACCCGTGTTGAGATAGTGCTCTAGCTTCCTTCCCTGTTTGGGATCTTAACCCAGGGTCCTGAGGCGGGCCAGAGACAGCTGCAGGCTGAGGCTCGAAGTGGTGGCCTGTGCACTGCGGGGCAGTCTTGCACAGCAGTCAGTCGAAGGGTAAAGGTGGCCTGTATTTCTGTGGTTGGTGAACACAAGGAGGACACCACTGAAAACGGGCACCAGCTCAGGTGGCCATTTTGCGGGAGCATCAGTAGATGACAAGACACTTCAACCGCAGCCTCACACACGGCACAGCACTTGGGGGCCATGACTCCTTGGAGGGGTGGAGCTCAGGCTTTGTAGTGTCAGCCCAGTCTCCATACACAGGAGGGACCTTTGAGACCCATAGTTTTGAAGTCCAGAAGGAGGTTGGCAGGACCAAGGCCACTGGCCACAGTTGGCTGCTAGAGGGAAGCAGCCTTCTGAGCTGCCAGAGCCTGCGCCGGCCTGGTGCTAGGTGCTCAGGATTTGGGATGAACTCTGCCTGGCCTGCTTTACAGGCGGTTCTGGGGCCTTGCGTGGTAGGCGCCTGTCTCTCCCGAGGCCGGCACTGTGTCAGGGAGACCCTCCCCCTGCTTGAATCATGGGGACCTTCAAGGGCCTGGTGTGGGAAGCCTGTGAGGGGCAAGGTGAGGCGGTGCTCTGCCCAGGTGCCAGGCTGGGGCCTGCACCGTGTGCCTAGAGAAGGGTTTGCTGCTGGCTCCCTGCCCAGGAGCCTCTGGCCTCCGCCCTGCCCTGGCCTCTCCTATGGCTCTGGAGGTCCTGCAGCAGAGTGGGAGCAACCTCTGACCCTGCTCCCTTCCCTTTGTGGCTTCTCATGTGAGAGCTGGAGGCAGATTGACCCCTGACCTTTTCTGGAATTCCAGGCTCTGCGGGTGGGGCAGTGCTCTCCAAACTCCCACCCCTTCCAGATGACCAAAGCATAAAGGCAGCTGCCTTGTTTTGGGTCTGGACCTGCCGCTTCTCCAGGAACCACACCAGTGGCCTAGCTGTGGCTTGGGACCCTGCTTGCCCTCAGCCTCGTTCCTGTCTTGGGTCCCTCTCCTTTCCTCTGACTTGTGGACCACCCCACTCCCCTCGTTTCTGCAGCTGGTTTCTGAGATGAGGGAAGTTGATCAGTCCCAGCACCTGCTGTCCCTCTACATTAGCTCAAGGTCAAGACCACAGCCAGAGTGAGGCTCTCACCCCCTCTGAGGCTTAAGTCTTGTTCTAGCCCAGCCGCGAGGTATCCAGCATGCTGGTTGTTTCCATGGCCAAAGGTGTAGGCCCTGACCAGCCTGGCAGACCCTGTCTCCCCTCCAGAACTGCTGCCTGGAGACTAGAGCTGGCTGGTGACTGGGCTGGGGCCTGGGCTTGGGCTGCCTGTGCACCAGGCTGGCTTCTGGGGCAGGTCTTGTTGGTCACCCTCTGTGAGGGACCTGGGCTGGGCTCAGGGTGTCAAGCTGTGCCCTGCTCAGCCTCCATTGCTCCTGCCCTGCACCCACACAGGGCTGCGGGGACAGCCTCGGGTGTCGGCGGTTCCCATCATCTCACTTTGAAGCGCCAAGATGCCTTTTTCAGTCCAGAGAACTGAAAACTTGAGAAGCTGGCCTAGTTTCACGTAGGCCCAAGCTGCTGCTGAAGCTTATGTCCAAACATCCTCATACCTCTGAGGCTGGGTCCTGTGCTGGGCTGGGAGGTCCCATGATTAGGAGGGTCCTTTTCATCATGTCCGCCTTCCTCCTCTGGGCCAAGTGGCGTCTCTCGGCTTCCACTTTGGAGTGGGGCCGGCCCCTCCTCTCTGTCTGTCTCTCACTCCTTACCCTTGTGATAGGGAACAGGAGAGCAGCTGTCACTCTTCCTCAGAGGCCCTGGGCTGCTCTGACTGGGCCACTTCCTGGGTCCTATTGGGACACCTCCTAGAAGTAGCTTGTCTCAGCCTCCATGGTTGTCCAGGGTCTTGGCAGGGTGCTGTGTGGCCTTACCTCTTGCTCTCCCCTCCCCACAGTGCCTGGAGAAGTTCCCTGTGATCCAGCACTTCAAGTTTGGAAGCCTTCTGCCCATCCATCCTGTCACTTCCGGCTAGGAAGGGCCAAGCCACCAGCGCCATCCAGGCCGGGGTTCCCGTGCCCTCCCTGACCCTGGCACGCCTCCTCCTGCCCCTCCCTCTGTTCTTCTGTTTGATGAGAGGCTGTTGACTGGGTGGGTGGTTAAGTGGGGCTTGAGGAGGGCTCAGATCCTAAAGCTGAAGGATCCAAGTTGGGAGAAGTGACCAAAGTTTGGCCAGTTTCCTGACCTCCCCTGTGGTGGATGGGCAAGAAGAGAGGGACAGCATTTGCCCCCACTCCTGCTCCCGGCCCCTCCTCTGCGTTACCTGTCCAGTCCCTCTGAGGCAGGGACTGGGGAGGCATCTTGCTATTTCCATTGTTGTCCAGTCCGTTTCCCAGTGATGCCTTTCTAGGGGTTGGAATGGCTGCGCCGTGCGGGGGTGGGTCACTCCCAAGCCATGTTGGGTGGGCATCTGGGCTGGAAGCTGAGGCTGGCGGGCAGCTGTGGGGTGGTGGTCAGGGTGGGTGTTGGAGGGGTCTTGAGTGACCTCCCAGACTCCTCGGGGCGGCCCCTGGGGCCACAGTGCACCTGTGCCCAGAGGCTCATGCTGGTTTTCTTGCTCCGGCCCCTGACTTTTTGGATTTCCTGTTCATAGCCACACATCTTCCCTCCCGGGGGTGGCCCAGCTATGGAAGCTGCCCTTTGGGTAGGCTCTGGACACCCGGGAGGGTCTGTCTCATTAGGTGCAGCCTGTCTTCCCAGAACTCTCCCCAGCGGGGAGGGGTGTCTGAGTCGGGTGGCAGGTGTGGGAAGGGGAGCTTGGCTCTTGGTGTGTGGAGCGCCTGGACTCACCCCTCCGGCCTGTCTAGGCCTGGCTGCCTCTGCCGCCGCCTCACTGCACAGCCTCCCCCAAGCCCTGGGCCTCTGCCCTGCTGCCCTAGCAGGTTGAGTGGCCAGTGGGGGAGGCTGGAGAGGCTGCAGCCCCACACTCCTCATCCTCCCACCCCCTCACAGGATGAGGTAAGCAGCGGCCCCCAGGCCCAGGCCCTGGCTGGAGCATGGGAGGGCTGCCTGCCTGGCAGGCCCCCAGGGGTGGGGTGCTGACAGCCGCTGGCCACGTTCTCCCGGGTCTGTTCCTGGGCTGGCTCCTGCAGACTCCCTGCCCAGCCAGGCCTGCCCTTCTTCACGGCCCCCTCCCTGGTCTGGTCTGCAGAACTTTCGGGGAGGGGCCACTAAGAAGCACAACCGAGGGCTGGAACCAGGACCAGCCAGTGGTCCAGGCAGAGGCTGGGACAGGATTTTGAGAGTCACAGATGAAGTTCCCCAGGAAAGGCCCAGTGCCTGCCTCCCTCCCAGGGCCGGACCACCACCCTCCTGGCTCCCACGTGCCCCCTTGGGCTGCAGCCCCTGCGCCTTCGTTGCTGTTTGGATTAAAGCCTCTGTTTTGCACCTCTCGCCTGTGTAAGGCCCGTCTTTTTCTGCCACACGCCCGTTCTCTCTGCGTGACTGTCCCATCAGGTCGTCTCCCCTGTGTCTGGGGCTGGAGGTATTTCAGGTTGAGTTGACGTCCCTGGTAGTGAGTGGGAGCAGGCTCTGGAGCAGAAACGGGGGCTCAGGTCCTGCTGAGCTCATCCCCGGTGGAAGGGTGTGGGTAGATGACTGAATCTCTCTCAACTGGACATGAAGGCCTCAGCCCAGGCCTGGCACAGAGCAAATACTTTGTAGTCACTTCTACTGGTTGTGGTGGTGGTTGGTGCTCTAGATGGAACTCAGTCTCGTGCCTGCAAAGCATGGTTCTGCCACTGAGCTGTGCCCAGCCTGCTGTGGCTGTTGATGAAGAACCCCTCCAGGCATGGCAAGGGGATACTCTGCAGTTCTTAAGGGGGTGGCCGCCTTCCTCCTCCTCCACCCTTCTGTCCCTGTTGGGCTGGAGTGGACAGTCTTGGCTGCTGTGCCCCAGGGCTCCTTAGACGGGGACCTCAGCCTTTCCCCTAGACGGAGGCCTCAGCGCCAGGTCACCCATACCTTCTTTTTTTTTTTTTTTTTTTTTTTTAAATATTTATTTATTTATTTTTTAGTTTTAGG
>CM053399.1:179026507-179068565 GCA_028644305.1 Xerus rutilus
TCTGCAGTTCTTAAGGGGGTAGCCGCCTTCCTCCTCCTCCACCCTTCTGTCCCTGTTGGGCTGGAGTGGACAGTCTTGGCTGCTGTGCCCCAGGGCTCCTTAGACGGGGACCTCAGCCTTTCCCCTAGACCTGGAGGCCTCAGCGCCAGGTCACCCATACCTTCTTTAAGGGGTTTCTTTAGGCACATGTGAGGCCAAACCCGAGGCCTGCTGCTTGTGACTAACAAGGAAACCCATGACAGTGGGGGCTTCTTTCTGAAACTCAGCTTCCGCATCTGAAAAGTGGGTGCAGTGATCCCCGTGGATCCAGAAGACTCCGTGTTGCAGGCAGTGGCTGTGTTCTCACGGCAGCCTTCAATCAAAAACCAGTGATGCTGGGTGGGCGGGGCTCAGGGGCGGGGCGCTCGCCTAGCACGTGAGGCACGGGGCTGCATCCTCAGCACCACACAAAAATAAATCAATAAAATAAAGGTATTGTGTCCATCTACAGCTAAAAAATATTTTTTAGAAAACTGATGCTGGTGGTGTGTGGTGCAGAAAGCAACAGCAGTTAGGGTGAAGATGGGCGTTTTTTGAGCTAGAGGGTCAGAAAAGACCCCTTGAAGGATGTGGAGCTGAGACCCAGAGGAGGCAGCCCCCCGTGCTGCTGCAGGAGCAGCCCCCCGTGCTGCAGGGTGCCAGGCCTGGCCTCCCAGCCTGGGGGACTTTGGAGTTCAGTCTGGGTTTTGTGCCTGAGAAGGGTCTGTGGGAGGAAGGAGGAGAACGGGACCATCTGGGAGGCTGTGGCTGTGGTTGGGCACAGGATGGTGGCCAGGGCGAGATTAGGGGGTAGGCTGAGTAGTGTCCGGGTTCAGGTGCAGGGAGGTGTGGCCCGTGCAGCTTGATGTCATTCCTGGTGAGCTAGCGGGAGAGGGCTTGTGCTGGTGCTTGGCACGGCTGTTCCCCTGGGAGATACGCTGCAGGTGCTGGGGTGCTGGTCTAGCCTTTGGCAGGGTGGGCTTCCCAGAAGATACGGCCACCGTGGGCTGGGGTTGTGGCTCAGGGGCAGAGCGCTGGCCTCGCATGTGTGAGGCACTGGGTTTGATCCTCAGCACCGCATAAAAATAAAGATATCGTGTCCATCTATAAGTAAAAAAAATAAAAATAAATTAAAAAAAGAAAGATACGGCCACCAGACCCCTGTGACAGGGCGAGCTGTGGGTGGAGGGGCAACTGGGGCAGTGCTCACCCTGTCAGAGTCCTGCAAAGGGCTGCTTCCAAGGGGTAGCTGGAGTAGGGGTGGAGGGAACCTCCCAATGCCTCTGGACACACCGGTGTTTTACAAGACCCCCAAGATCTGCTCACCAGAGGCCCCCCGAGGGCCTCTGTCAAGCCCACCCAGCTGGAAGGAGTCTGGTTCCCAGGCTGGCTCTTAACTGCACACCTGTCCCTCTTCAGGCTCCTGGAGGAACAGGCCTGAGTGCATGTGGGACTGGAGGTCCAGGGAAGGCTTTGGGAAAGCGGGCTGCTTCCTGTGGGACGCCAGGAAGGATCTGGGGCGTGGGACGAGGGCCACAGTGCAGGCGAGTGGGGAGACGAGGCAGCCTTCCCAGGCAGCCAGGCCAGCGTTGTGCCACCCTCCCTAAGGGAAGGACAGCGGTCGGGAGCCATGCTGACGGGTTGTGCCAGGGTTACCTACAGGGAAAGGTGAGGCAGGAGCAAGGCAGCAAAGCCATGGGGACGGCAGGGGGGAAGCACTTTGGGCCTGGGAGAGGCCCTCCCCTACACAGGACGGCTGCCTGCTGTCAGCCCCTGAGGGCTGGCGGGTCCCAGCTAAGCCCTCAGAGTGGAGGGTGGGGTGCCTCTGTCCACCTGGGCCAGAGAGACCCCACAAACAAGGTGGGCTCATAGGCTGTGCCCCTCCTGGCTCCGCAGGCAGAGGCGAGGGAAAGAGGCCACTTGTAAACACCTGCAGAGTTGGGGTCAGAAGGCAAACGGGGCTGAGGGCTTGGAGCCCAAGGCCTGGGCCCTGGAGGGTGACGCACTTTTCCTGAACCCAGCATGCATGAAGTACGTAGGAAGAGGCACCTGGGAACATGGAGATGAGAGGTGAGACTCTGCCTTCAAGACACTTCCAGCCTAGTGGGGAAGCAGATCGTGGAGCAGCCGTGGAGGGAGGCAGCCAGTGACTGAGGCACTGGACTTGAGGACTGTGCTTGGGGAAGGCTGTGGGCCCTGGATGATGCACACAGGCCCAGGGTGGCCAATGGGGCCATTGTGGCGTAAGTGTGGAGGGGTGGGTGGCAGGAGGCGACTGCAGAGATGAGTGGGGTTGGCTTACAGGTTCTTGAGGCCAGGCTGGGGGCCTGCCATAACCTCGCCCTCAACCCAACTGCATTTAGTTCTCTGCAAAATGTATGTGTGTGTGTCAAGCTCCTCGCTCTGCCTGCGGCGGGAGCCGGCCTGCTCGGTGCCAGGACTTCAGGGCGGTGTGAAGCAGTGGCCAGGGGACAGGCTCATGTGCATGGGCGTGGCTGGGGAGCCAGGAGCTCAGGGCAGCTGCTGTGTGCTGGACTGGAAATGCTGTCAGTGATGGCCCCAGGTGAGACGAGTCCCAGACTCAGCCAGGAGGAGGGACGTGGAGGTAGCATCTGGTGCTGAGCAAAAGGAGTTCTTGGTGACCTCGGCCTGTCCCCTCTGTGTCTGGGAGGACACAGAAAGGAGCAGCCTGCGAGGAAAGATGCTGAGCTCAGCAAGGAGTGCGGAGCTTGAAAAGCTGTGCTGGGCAGACACGTTGGACCTGACTGATGGGGGGCCAGCGAGCCACCCTGTCCCACCATGTGGAGTGGAGGAGCCAGGATCCTCCCCCTGGACTGGCCAGTGCTCCAGCCTTAGGCTCCCTGCCCTCCCTCTGCTTTCTGCTTCAGTGACACTACCACTGGGAACCCCTGGTCATTCTTCAGGGCTCAGCTAAAGCCTCACTTCCTCTGAGAGGCTCACCTGGCCCCTGTGCATGGCTTTAGCCGTGGCCAGGGCTCTGTGTGCACGGGGCTACAGGGGCTGTGCTTGTGTGCCCAGCGGCTTCCTGAGGAAGGGGAGAGGCAGCACCTGCTGAGCCTGGAGTTGGGGACTGCTTGCTGTACAGACACAGCTTCTCTGCTTGGGGTTCTCTCGGAAGCAAATAGTAACTCATGAAGAACGGGCTGCACCCCCCTCTGCTCCTGGCCTATCCCACTTCCCCCTGGGAGTGCAGGGCCCTCTTCTGTCTCCTGCTGTCTCCAGGAGGGTGCCCGCATGGCAGGTGCATGGGACACATCTGTGAAGGACCCAGATGGAGTCAGGCTCGTCCCTTGGCAGGATGATGGAGATGGAGAAGGTGAGGTCACCTGGAAAGATCCATCAGGAAGAAGTGAGACTGGATGCTTAGCCTGAGGCAAAGTGGCCACTGACGGCCAGTGCTGGAGGTGGGGGCCTCAGACAGTGTTCTGAGAGTGCTGGGCTCGTGAGGCAGAGGTGCCCTGGCCTGGGGAGAAAGGAGGGTGGGGTAGGACAGCAGAGAGAAAGAGGAAGGAGAGTGGCCACCACCGAGGAGCAGCAGGGGCGAGGGCCAGAGAGGCTGGCTGCGCCTGAGCGGGCAAGACTTACCCAGGAAAACACAACTTGTCCAGCAGTCGGAGTTGTCAGAGGCCAGCGGGGCACTCATACAGTGGACCATCAGGGGGCCTGCTTGTGCTCTTTCCTTCTGGAAAGGTGCTGACCATCCTGGGTTGAACGGGGAGCAGCTGCAAGGGTGGTGGTTGAAGGGCAGCCTGTCTGTGTGAACGATTGACCCGCATTCTAGATGCTTCTCTTCTGTCTGCCCGTCTACAGGGTGAAGCTGGGAATGTGCTCATTTCTGGGTGGTGGGGCTGTGAGAGTTCCGGAAAATCCTACCGGCTTTTCTTATTCCCACAGATGGTTATGAAAATGGTAAACATTATGAACCACAAAAGAGAAACGGCATTGGGGCTGGGATTGTAGCTCAGCGGTAGAGCGCTTGCCTCGCATGCGTGAGGCCCTGGGTTCGATCCTCAGCACCACATACAAAGCAATAAAATAAAGACATTGTGTCCATCTACAACTGAAAAAATATTTAAAAAAAAAATAAGAGAAACAGCATTGTGGGTATTAACTTCACTTTTTGCTTCTTATTTGATTTTTAAATCTTTCCACAATGTCCATGTCACTCTTGTACTAAGGAGGAAAAGGAAACTGATTAAAAACATTTTCCTCTAAAGTGTGCCTGGAAGTTGTGCATCTCTGGCGGGGAGGAGGGGCTTGTCCCTTCAGGCAAGAGGAAGACCCGGAAGGCCACGCTTAGGGACCTCAGGTACAGGAAGGGGCAGTGCCTTCTCAACAGGCAGTTTGGCCCAGAGGTTCTTGGAAGGGAGCAGGCTGGGGGAGCTAGGGGCTTCCGGGGCTGGAGAGCTGGGGGGACAGTGTTTGAGAGTCCATCTGGTTGGCCATAGCAAGAGAGGCAGTGGTCCCTCCTGGGCCTTTGAACTGGGAGAGAGGAGGTGAGCCCAGTCTGCCCCGGCAATCCAGCTTCATGCACCATCTTTCCCTGTACTAGGGACACCTGGGGCACTACCCAGGAATCAGACAGATCTGTGTGACCATGGAAACAGGTTTCACCCCCTCTGAGCCCAGGTCACTTCTCTGTACGTGAGGATGACAATCCAGAAGTGTGATGTGGGGCAGAATGTGCAGTGCCCCACGTTCCCGGGGCTCCCCAAGCGCATCCTCCTGCGGGCAGCCCCGCACCCCACTTCTGGTCTCGGTGCTCTCTCCTCTGCAGCCACCCTCTCTGCTGGACCTTTGCGGACTCTGGAGAGTCTCTGTGGACAAACCCCTTACTCTTCTTATTTGCTTGAGCCTAGGATGGAGCTTTTCAAAAGGGACACCAGAAAAGCAGACACAGGGCAGACTGTGCCTCTCTGGGTGCCTAGAGGCCAGCCCCAGCAGGACTGCAGGCTGAGAGGTCCTGGTGGACCAGCTGTGCAGACCTCTGCCTGGGGACATTCTGGCCAACTTTGCTGCCCTGGCTGTGGGATCCCCCAACCCTTCCAGTGCAGGTTCCTAGCCTCTGTCAGGGGGGGCACATGGTGGTCAGGGCATGTCTGGGCTCTGGGGTTAGCTCTTGGGCTTCCTGCTGTGTGACCTTGACCCACTGTGACCCCCCGGGGTCCTCGTGTGCATGGGGTAAGTGGACATGGCTTCTGGGCTGGTTGTATAAGCCACTGAAAGAGAGGGCCTTGCTGGCACGATCTCATTTAAATTCCACAGGCCCCGGAGGTGGGCGTGTGGTGGCTACACAGAGGGTTAAGGATTTCCTTGGCTAGTGCTGTTCAAACCCAAGCCACCATCTGACCACAGCCCTGCGACCGCCACACTCCCATCCCGCATGCTCTCACCGAGTGCGTGCTGTGTGGGGCCTGCGCGCAGCCTGGAGGAGGCAGATGCTGCCCCGTCCTTGGGAGGGTCAGCGGGACACAGAGGTGTGCAGCAGCTGTAGGCACTACAGGGTGGGGTGGGAGGCCTCCCTGTGGCAGGACCAGAGCCCCCAGCCAGGAGGACTCTGTGGGACTCAGGTGTCACAACCTCTGGAGCCGAGAGGGGCCTCCCACTTGCTGGCTATGGACCCCAAGCCCAGCTTTCAGAAGTGCCTCCTGCCCCACTTGATGCCAGTTCCCGGCCGGCACGTCCTCACTGGCTCCGACTTTCCTGGCCCCTGGGGGTTTCTGCAGAGTCCTGGGAGTTGGTAGCCTATGAGTCCCACCTGCACACTGGGCCAGGAGCCAAATGCCTGAAAAGCCTGTCTCACCTCATCCTCTCTATGGCTGATAGTGTCCCCATTTCACAGAGGGGGAAACTGAGACTCGGGTGGGTCAGGGGATGCTGGGTCTCCCTCCCCCAAGCCTGTGCCTCCGGGGCCTCTCCTGGGGCCCAGCCTGAGGCTATCTTGTGCTGCACCCATGCCTGTGGCTGGCAGCCCCTCTCCTGCCCAGGCTGAGCGCCCAGCCTGGCTTTTTTCCCGATGGCAGGCGTGGCCTGGCACAGGCAGTGCAGAGGCTGGCGGTGACACGGCGTCTCGGCTGCTGCCTGTGGGGCGTGCCTCCCTGCCCCTTCATGGAGCCCCTGCAGCAAGCTGGAGAGTAGCATCGTGCCCTGTTTAGGGGTGACAAAGGTGGAGTTTGGGGGTCTTGGTGGCTGTCCAGGGCCTCCAGCTTGCCCTGGTTTGTGTGACCCTGGGCAGGTCCTAAGGGCCAGCGCGACATGGCACTTCTGGCTGGGCGGGAGGAAGACGTCTCTGCAGTAATGGGAGTTGATTATGGCCAAGTGGGCTGTGAGTGTCCCCAGGCCCAGGCAGCCCGTCTCAGAGGACACCATGAGGCCCCTCACCTGGGCACTACCCTCAGCTTTCTTTTTACACCCAGGGCAGGTCCTGCTGAGTCCCCCTCCTGGGTTACACCAGGTCTGTCACTTCCCCCTTACCTGTACCTTGGCCAGCCCAGTCTCAGCCACCGTCAGCTGTCACTGGTTTGCTAGCTGCGGCATTCTCCCTGCTGGTCCCCTGACTACTGTGCCCTCCATCCCAGGCTCTGCCTGAGCTGCTGAAGCTGGATCCCATCAGATCCCTCAGGGAGCCCTGGCTGAATACAGAAGACCTGCTACATGATGTGCCCCCAGGGCCCCTTCTGCTCCCTCCACTCCCTGTGCTCCATCACACTGCTCTCTCCGTGGTCCTCTACAAGGCCAGACTTGTTGCTGTCCCAGGGCCTTTGCACCTGCCGCTCCGTCAGCTGAGACTACCTGAGCCCCAGGCTGAGTGGGGCTCCCTCTTCCTTCTCTGAGTTGCTGTGGAAAGCCCCCCATGACACTTAGCCTGAGGTGTTACCTTGTGGCTGGTTGACTTGGGGTGCCAAGCTGGCCCTCTCCCCACTGCTGCAGGCGCTCCTCTGGGGGGCCCTGGCACAGGACAATGTCCCAGGTCCACAGCTCTGAGTCTCTGGGGTTCTGATTCCCTCCCAAGCATGGGCAGCACCCTTGATGGAGACAGGGCAGACCAGTGGCCTTGGCTTTGGGGGTGCTGACCTGGCCGCACATCCCCAAGGGGAGGGAGGCAGGCCAGCAAAGGGAGAGACCAGGTGGGACTGCTTCCCTGCGTCAGCCACCTAGAGGTGGCACCTGCCACAGCAGGAAGAGTGCAGGCCCTTGTCCTGGCACCCGCGGCTCCCAGGCAAGTCAGGCCCCCTTCGCTGGCCTCCCTGTCTCCCCTGGAGCTCTGTTGGTTTGGGCCAAGGTTCCTTCACAGCCCCTCCCAGTGCCAGCCCAACCCACAGGGGTTTGTGAGCACCTACTGTGTGCACGCCTGGTGCTCTCCAGGTGCAAGGACAGAGCTGGGAACGGAAGGAGGAAGACGATGAGGAGCGGTGCACCCCAGAGCATCAGCAGCGGGCACCTTTGTGGAAGAAAAGGACGACCATGACAGGCGTGGCTTAGGGACACGTGAACAAAGGCCAGAGGGGGCCCAAGAGTTAACTATGAAAAGAACGGAGGAAATTCCCAGCAAAGGAAGAGTAAGTGCGAGGCCTTGTAGCTATGGAGGATGTGGGAGGCTGTGGCTGGAGGCCCTGGAGTGAGTCCAGGAGAGGCCGGGAGAGGCAGCTCTGCTGGAGGGACTCAGAGGGGCCTGGGAGAACTCACTGTGCGCATGTCTCCTAAGGGCAAGTGTGGAGTGGGGGTGGGGGGTCACGATACAACCTGAGCACTTTCAAAGCCAGAGAATGGCCAGGAGGAGGAGGGCCTGCCGCAAGCCTGTGAGGCCCCTGCGATCCTGAAGGTCGATGGGAGTGGCACTTCTCCAGGAGGGCTGACCACTGGGATTTGCAATGGGCTGCACTTGGGTGTGAGGGACCCGTGACCTCTGAGAGGCCAGCAGCCCAAGAGCAGAGGTCACACGGGCCTGGGACCCCAGGATCGTGTTCGGCAGGGGACGCCCTGGCTGGAGAGCGTTGTCAGTGGACTGAGGGGACAAGAAGGTGGGTAACCGAGGTCATGCCTGAGCCCTGGGTCTTCTCTGCATATCAAGGAAGGGGAGGGACCCTGCAGAAAAGATGGGGGTGGGGGTTCTGAGCTGCACAGTGGCACTTAATAGCTCTCCCCTGCCCAGCTGGGGGTTTTTTGTTTTGTTTTTGTTTTTATGTTTTAAACTAAGTGTGTAGAGGGAGCACAGTGGGGGTTTGTGACTTGCTGGGCTCCCTTCCCTCTGGGCACAGAATGCCTCCTAAGAGAACCCGTTAGAAGGGGGAGAGGGGGAGCTGACCAGCCACCCTAGTCTTAGGGATGGTCACATGCCCAGAGATGGCCAATCAGAGGGCTCTCCTATCCCTGCCCGCTGTGATTGGCTCGGGGGTGGGCATGTGACCCAAGTTGCGCCAATGAGTGTTATCCCTGGTACTTCCTGTTGAAGCTGTTGGGAAGCTGTCCCTTCTGCCAGGGCTCTTGGGCTGGGCAGATGTTATCCTGGGCATGGCCGTGGCAGGGCCAGGTACATGATCGGAAGGGCTCAGTGGAAAATGAGATTGCAGGGCCCTTTGCTAAAAAATCAAGAAGAATGACACATCCATGGTCTCTCTCTCAATTTGTCCTGGTGTTTTACATTTTCTATTTATGTCATTCTAAGTAAGGAAAAATTAAAACGTTAAATTACTAGCATGAAGCCGGCACAGTGGCGCACGCTTGTAATCCCATTGGCCAGGGAGGTGGAGGCAGGAGGATCCCAAGTTCAAAGCCAGCCTCAGCAACTTAGTGAGACCCTAAACAACTTAATGAATGTGGATTCAATCCTCAGTACCTAAATAAATAAGTAAATAAATAAAAGAAATTACTAGCACGAATTTTGTCACTCATTTTTATATTATGCAATTTAGTTTAAATGTGAATATCAGAGCATTAAGTTCGTGTGCAGACAAAAGGAGTCTTTAGGTTGGGGCTTTTCCCGGGAAAGGTGTCACTGTGTGTAACAGATTGTAACTGTAAAAAGCATGTTGGTTTTTTATGGATATAAGTGTGCTTAGAAATTCCTTCAATTTGGTGCAATACACTATTTTTTGTAAAACATATAAATATATAAACATTATATATACATATGTATAAATTCATGTGAAGAATCATTAAAATGACACAATTTGCATTTTGTGGCTTGTCTTGGAGGGTCCCTTGAGCTGACCAGAAGCCAGGCTCAGGCAGGTAGCCGCCGCAGCAGGAGAGGACTCTCCCAGCACACGGACTGCCCAAGGGACTCTTCTCCCCTCTGGAGAAGGTTGTCACCAAGGAGGCGTGGACCCTTGCAGCACCCTGCACCCCTGCTCTGCCTGCCGGAGGACATGCCCAGTCCCTGGGGCCTGATGCCTGCTGGCTCGCCTCCTTCCAACCTCCAGGCTAAAGCCTTGAGCCAGGGCATTGCCCCTTCCTTTAGGCCTCCCTTCTAGCTTGCGGAGAAGTAGCCCCCAAAGATTTCAGTACCTGGACAGGGTGGGGGAGAGGCTCCCCCCACGTCTAGACACCATTTCTGGTGGGCTGCCAGGTTAGCTGTGGTGTGGCCAACCCAGAGCAGCCACAGCGGCTACCATACCTTGAAAGCTGCTGGGCACATTTGCTTGAGCCCAACCCTCTCTGTGCTTGAGCCCAGGCCTTGGCCAAGGCTGGGAGGGGAGGCAAGTGGGCCAGGGTGCCTGGGGGTAAGGACCTGTCCCAGGGAGGTAGGAAGTGACAGGAGACAGGACTGAACAGGACCCAAAGCTCAAAGCCTCTGGCTCACGCCCCCACGTCCCGGACTTCATATAGAAAACACAAATTCAAAGATAGGATTATGGATTTCAACATGGCAACTGCAGAACATTACATCCCACGATGGGGACACCTGAATGCGGAGCCTGGTGTGACTGCACTGGTCCTGGCCAGTCTTGTGCACACCACAGAAAACCTAGGAAGAGGCCAGGGAGAGACGGGAAGTGCCAGAAGACAGCAAGCCAGCCCTGTGACAGCATATGCTGCACCCAAGCTCAAGAACCATGGACCTCCCAGCTTCCAGCCAATGACCAGCTCCCCTGTGCAGAAGCCGCTTCCATGGAGTGAGGCCTGAACCATACCGGGCCGCAGAGTAGAGGATCCAGGCCTGGGGTTTCAGACGCCCAGGTTCCTTTCCTGACTTAGAGCACCTTGGTGCCCCTACTTCCCTCTGAGGTCTCCCTGCCCCTCCCACGTGGCTCCCTTCTGGCCTCAGGCCATGCATGGGCTTTATCTCAGGCTTAGATTTTTTCTTGAACAAAGGAAAGCTTTATTCCCCAGTCTTTCCAGTTCTCCCCAGGCTGGTCGCTGGGGGTGTCAAAGGAGGGGTGTGTGCCTAGTGGGCTGGAGGGTGCTAGGGAGCTGCAGAGTGAGTGCAGAGCGAGAAGGGGCATGGGAAACACCAGGAGGGGCTGGGGTGGTGGCTCAGGGGTAGAGCGCTTGCCTAGCGCGTGTGAGGCGCTGGGTTCAATTCTCAGCATCACATATAAATAAATAAATAAGTTCCATCAACAACTAAAAAATATTTAAAAGAAAGAAAGAAACATCAGGAGATGCCGGGGCTGGGGGGACGCGTGGAGTGGAAAAGGGCTTAGGCCACTTCCTAGAAGGGACCAATAGTCCATTCATTCATTCAGCCACTGATCATATATCCTGAGTGAAATTGTTAAGGCATGTACTGGTTAAACGCAGACTGTCAGGCACAGCCAGGCCCCAAAGAGTCCCAGGCACCTTGCTGGGGACTAACCTTTTTATTCATTTATTTATTTTTCATATTTTGGTACTGGGGATTGAACCCAGGGGCACTGCACCACCAAGGTACGTTTCCAGCCTCTTTTCAGAATTCTTTATTTTGAGACAGGGTCTCGCCAAGTTGCCCAGGCTGGCCTTGAACTTGTGACCTTCCTCCAATAAGCCCTCACTTATTGGGCACTTATTGTATACCAGCCATGCCGTGGAAGCCCCGCTGGACAGGCAGGTGCTCTCAGGCCCGCCCTTGCCTTTATTTTGCCGACTCATTGTTAGGAGCTGGTTGCCATGGCGCATACCCTAACCCTAACCCAACTAACCAGGAGACTGAGGCAGGAGGATGGCAAGTTTAAGGCCAGCCTGGGCAACTTCGTGAGACAAAGGAGGTGAAGTAGCTCAGTGGTAGAGCACCTCTGGATTCAATCCTTAGTACTGGGGGCAAAAAAGAGCTGTAGTCAGTCACCCAGGAAGTGGCAGAGCCATTCAGTGCTCAGGTGGGTATGGCTAGGAGGCTGAGCTTGGAACCATCAGCCAGGGCTTTGGACGGATGCCCAGGGTAAGGGGAGGCCTGGGAAGCCCTCCAGTGCTTGTGCCTGCCTGTTCCCAGCCACTCACCTGCTGTTTAACCCCTTCAAAAGAGGTACACTGTGCAGAGGGAACCCTTGCTCGGCCTGGGTCACCATCCTCCTCCCTCTTTGCTGAGGGTCCCTTGGAGAGGGTGTCCGTGGGGCTCAGCCCTCTGGGTCTAGCGACATCCCTGAGGTTGGTCTGGAGCTTCAGCCTGCCAGGCACAACTAGGAAAACTGGTCGGGGCAGCTGCCTTGTCCCCACCCCGGCTCTCGGCACCTCCCTCCCCCAACCTGGGAAAGGAAGGAAGAGCCCGAGACACCACCAGCTGGCGCCATCTCTTGAGAGCCTGCTGGGCGGCAGGCTGCTCAGGTCCCTTCCCAGGCCATCACTGAGTCACCCAGCACTCTCCTAGGAGACTGAGTCTCAGAAACATCAATCCCACAGCCCCTTGCTCTGGCCCTGGTGGGGAAGCTGGGACACAAATCCCTCTCTGTCCAGTCCCCCGATGATGAATGCTCACGCACTGTGTTTGAGATAGAGTGGAAACACCTCCCACGGTTGACAGGGCAGAGTGTAAGTGAGGAGAATCATTTTCAGGCTGAGGCCATAAAGAGCCCTTGCAGGACTCCAGCTCTCATTCTCTGCCACCTCGTTGGTGGTGTTGAGATAGGAGCAGCCAGAATTGCTGAGTCACTGCATGGAAGACCAGAGAGCATGGACTTTGCATGGTCAAGGAATAAATCTTTAGGGGGTTAGCTCCAGGGTAGAGCACTCGCCTAACACATGAAAGGCCCTAGGTTCCATCTTCAGCACTGCAAAAAGAAAAAGAAAAGAATTCATTGTTGAATGAAATCTCTGAGAATGAGGATTAATTTGTTACTGCAGCATGGCCTGTTCCATACTGACTCATTTAGGTCTCAGCTAAAATGTCAGCTTCTCTAATCACCAAATCCAAAGTTGTCCCACTTCCTCCCTAACCCTGATTTTATTTTCCTGTAACATTTTTCTAATTTTCCCAATTGTTCCTTGGTTTGCTTTTTTTTTTAAGCACTGGGGATCAAATCCAGGGCTATGAACCTGCCAGGCAAGTGATCTACCATGGAACTACATCCTAAATCCTTTTTAAAACTTACTTTAGGGGCTGGGATTGTGGCTCAGCAGTTGAACGCTTGCTTTGCATGTGTGAGGCACTGGGTTCGATCCTCAGCACCACATAAAATAAAGATATTGTGTTCATCTACAATGAACAAAAATATTTTTAAAAATTCACTTTAAGTTTTTTTGTTGTTGTTTAAATTTTGAAATAGGGTCTCACCAAGCTGCCCCAGCTGGCTTGAACTTGTAGTCCTCCTGCCTCAGCCTCCTAAGTCCCTGAGATCACAGGCATGGCCACCATGCCCAGCTGGGTTACTTGTTTACCGTCTGCCTCCCTCACTAGAATGTAAACTCCATGAGATCAGAGCCCTTTGTCTGTCTGCGTCCTTCGTGTCTAGCACAGTGCTGGACATGTTTAAGCACCCAAGACATATGTGAACGAATGAATGTTTATTGGGTGAGTGAGTGAGAGGCAGATGTCCGTGCTTGTAGGTAGCTGTGGAATTTGATATTCGACCTGCACTTAATCGGTGTGGACACAAAGGCTCAGGTCATTAGAATGCTGGAAGCGCTGGTGGCTTTTCTGACTTCCAAAGCATCCACGTTGATTCAGGGCCTTACCTCTCCTCTCACACAGCTGTACAGAGGAGAGAATGTGGACCTGCTAAGCGGGTGACTCATCTCAGGTCACTGCCTATGTCTTCCGCCGGCCGAGGCAGGACCTGCTCTTGGTCTCTAGGAGCCTGGTTCACGGCTCTTTCTATGGAGTTTTGCCTCTTCCTTTTTAGGTTCTGCCCAAGCTGCTGAAAAGATTTCCCAGGCCCTTATGCACCACTTCGCCAGGTAATCTAGCAGCTCTAAGCAAACTGTCCTGCGATGACTGATGGGTAGGACTGGTGGAGCCGGAACAGCAGTTAGCCATAGTGATGAACCGGCTTCCTCCAGAAGGCCCTGCAACAGCGCCTTGGAGATGGTCTGATGGTTTCTCTTGTTACTTTGTGTGTACGTGTGTTTTACTGATGCTGGGGATCAAACCGGGCCTCACGCATGTGGGGCAAGCCCTCTACCTCACAGCTACACCCCAGTCCAAGCCTGTGTTCTTGTCTGCCACTTCTTTTAACAAGAACAGAGTGCAGAGCTGGGGCGTAGCTCAATGTCTGAGCACGCGCAGGGCCCAGCACCCGAAACAAACAACAAGGACCAAGGAGGGGTGCAGAATGGGACTTGCAGGCATCCAGGCTGGTGGGTGCAGTGTTCCCGCGCTCTGTGGCACCCTGGACGTTGACAATAGCCTGTCATATCATTTTTCTTTTCTATACAGATCCCAGCACTTAGGGAGGCTGAGACAGGAGGATCGCGAGTTCAAAGCCAGCCTCAGCAATGGCGAGGCGCTAAGCAAATCAGTGAGACCCTGTCTCTACATAAAACACAAAATAGGGCTGGGGATGTGGCTCAGTGGTCGAGTGCCCCTGAGTTCAATCCCCAGTACCAAAAAAAAAAAAAAAAAAGAAATGCATGAATGCTAAAGGTCATCTCTAATCACACTACTGAAGAGTGGCCCTTTCAACATTTCAGAGCCTTTTTTATCTGAACATGTAAATAGATGGTGTTACCAGACCCCAGAGGTCCCCAGGTCCCATCCAGCTGGGGGTGTAAAGGTGGCCATGTTAGCTTGGCCCTCTCCCCTCCACTCTGCTGACTGGCTCTTGGCTTCTCCTCCAAGCCTGACTAAGGTCCATCTGGGAGTCCCCAGAGGAGCCACATATGAGGTCCCAGCCAGGTTCTTCCACTTTGACCTCCTAGTGGATGTCCCTTCTCTAAGTTCCCTGCTGAGATCCCTGCCATGAGCCTGCTGGGAAAACCCAGTCCCTGCCCTGGGGGCTGTACTAGCCCTCCTCTGGTGATTCCTAGTGGCAAACCCAGGAGGCACCAGATGGCACTGAGCCTCATTATCCAGGCCAGGAGCAAGGAGAAGTTTCCTTCCCCAGAGCTGCTGGCTGCGTGTCACCATTTGGGGCCTGTGGCAGCCCTCTGTCCCCCAAGTCCTTGGCTTGCAGCTTTTGGAAGACATCCCCGTTCTGTCACCTGGTCCCATTCTTTTCTGAGAGCACAGTTGTCTGCCCATAAGCTTCCAGTAGGGTGAACCAACTGCCCCTCAGCCTGGTCATAGGTTTGGGATAGGACCAGGTTTGGGACATCACAAAGTCTTTTCCTGGGACTTTCTGAGTTAGCAATAGAGGAAGAAGAGAGTTCCTCTTGGGTGGCAAAGGTGTAAGGTGGAAGGCCAGAGCTGCTTCCTGCAGCTGTATGGAGAAGCTGGTCTACAGTAAGAGAGTGGGGAGCTCAAGTTCAGAGAAGAAATCACAGGAGACTGAGAGAACGCATTCTGCAGAAGATTTGTGCCTGGATCCAGCTATGCCTGAAGCCAGAAAGATTCACACCTGCCTATTCTACAGTTTAGCGCACGAGCCAAGAAATTCCACTTTTTGCCCAAGCTGGTGCCAGTCATGCTGCTGTCCCTTTCCACAAGGGAGTCTTGATGGACACAGAAACAAGTCAGTCCCTGCCCTGCATGGGGCAGCATACAGGCACCACTCCCCTGTGTCTCTTCATCCCTTGCCCCTGAAACTTGGAGCCTGAAACATTAAGTGTTGCTGCAATGCTCTCAACCCGCTAGTTCAGGCATGACCAGATTCCAGACTCTAGCCTAGGCTCAGCTGGCAATTCTCAAAATGACCATTTAAATAACGTCAGGGCCCTGTGCCAGCTTGCACTGTAGGTTTCTGATTCTTCCCCACTAGACTGTGAGTCCCAACAGGTGGAGGCTGGGCTCTTAATGGTGTGACTTTGGGCAATTTTTCTCATATCTAAAATGAGGATGCTAACACTATCTACCTCTGAGGGTCACGGGGGCAAAGTAAATGAACTAATCCACACAGGCTCTTGTTGGACTTGCTGTTTGCAGTCCCTGTTCATGGCGGTCAGTTAGTGTATTGCATGGGCTAGGCACCAAGAGACACTCTGTAAATGTGTCCAAGACACAGCTCCTGATGTGTCTGCCCTGTGCCAGAGGGACACAAGCAGACACACACACACATACACACACATGGGTCAGGTCTCAGTACCCTGCACAGTGGCCTTTCTGGGAACCTAGGGCATCCTCAGGCCCTGGCTTCTTGGGAGGGCAGCCTGCAGCTCTTCAAGGCACTGGGCTGTCATCCCAGCAGCTCCATGTTGCTGAGACTGCAGCTTGGAGCCTGGCTGAGCCCTAAACCATGTATCAGGGCAGCAGGCCCTGCGGTGTCCTAGGAGCTGGGAAGTGTATAGGGGAGCTGGTTAACCTGACAGAAGCAGGGGCTTGTTGGCTTCCTGAACTGCTGTTCTCTGGAAGCTCCCCCTCCACATTCCCTGGAGCCCCCAGTCTCTTCCAATCCCTCAGCTCCCCAGCAGCACATGAAGTCCTGCCTGCAGGCTCTCGTGGGGTCTGGCTTGGTCTGTTTGCTGGAGGGAGAGGGGCTAGTCTGTGGACCCGGTTGGCTTTCTGGTTTTCCTGTCTGCCTGAGCCCAGCAATTTCCGAGGCTGCCACAGTCTGACAGCACCATCCACACTCAGCCCCTCCCAGAGCCAGTTTTCCTGTGTGCTATGCTTGGGAGCTTTAGTCTCTCTGGATGTTCAAGGCTGGCATGTTGCATGCTGTGCCGTGGCCTTAGGGGTGGCGAGTGGGGTGAGGAGGGTGCTTGGAGCATCATGTGTTGCAGACAGTGTGTTTGGCCAGCTCCAGCCGTGGGTGCCCAGCCCGGCATAGTATCAGGACTGTGCAAGCCTTGCTTGTGTGGAAATGTCTTAGCGTGCGGGTAGATTGCCAGGGGCTTGTTTTGGGTCATGCATTATGTTCAGGGCATTAACCCTTCCTGTGACTGCTCAAGGTCCCTGGGCTCTAGAAAGATAAAAGAGGGGACAGCACCTCTCCTGGGGGGCTCCCAGCACTCTCCACTCTGACCCCAGGTTTCCCTAGATCCAATGTGCCCAGTGTGTTCTGAGCTTAAGCTCAGAAAATCTGGCGGGGAGATGGTTGGGAAGAGCACCCTAATGTGGTGTTCTGCTGATTTCAAGGCTCCTATTTTGCATCCCACCACTGACACTTCTTTGCCGTAGGGATCCCAGGGACTGATGGGGAGTCCCTAAGCCCCTGGGTTTTCTGTGCCCAGCACCCCGCTCTCAACAAAGGCAGCCGACCACGTGCCCTTTTCATCGTGGACCTGGAGTGGCGACAGCAGCGGCTCCCGGCCCCGGTTTCCGCCAGGGCTGGGTGAAGACGCTGCGCGGCAACCCGGGTGTGCGCGGAGCAGCCCCCAGCAGCCCTGCCGCCCCCGGCTGTGCCTCGCCCACTCCCATCCGCAACCGCTGCAGCGCCCTGGAAGCGGCGCTAGGGGGAGCTCTAGCAACTGGCTTGGTGGATTGAATCAAAACCGTGCATCCAACAGCTATTTCCTTGGACTTGCAGGGGGAAAATGGGGAGGGGGAAGGCGCAATGTTCCCCCTCCTCAGCAGCTCCAGACTCCTCCCGTGGGAGGCCGAGAAAACAGCCCTGGGGTGTGTGTGTGAAGGTGCCTTTCCTCCCCGTAACTCACGCCTCCTGAGCCTCCCTCTTTCCCCCACTCGTGTCGCGGACCTTCGCTGCCCCCCGCGTTCTGGAGTGTCCCCGAGAACTTCGCCTCGCTCGACACCGGGAACCGGAGCCCAGCAGTCTGGGCCGGGCCCGTTGGCAGCAGCCCCTCCTCTTCCTGCGGGAGGCGTAAAGGCTGGGGTGGGGGGCGTGAGCCGTCCTGCCGGGTGGCGGAGAGGCTGCGAGGCTTGCGCAGGAAAGGGGATCGCGGGAGCGAGAGCCCGCGAGGGCTTTGGGGAGACAGAGGCAGGGACACTGAGGGAGGCACTAGCAAACAGCAAGCTGGCTGCCGCTTTGCCTACACCCCCCCTTCTTTCTTTCCTAACCCCTCTTTGCAAAGCTGGAACCACCCCGCGCGCCCCCAGGCCTGAGCCGCGGTTCCAGATGTGAATTTGGTTCCAGTGGGGAGAACGCGAGCTTCCTCCGGGCCCTGGCACATTCTCCCACTCTGAGGTCATTCCGTAGGTGGTCAGAGGGGAGCGCGCGCCCGGAGCCTTCCTGCCTCCATCCACTGGGGAGGGAAGAGAGGCGGGAGGAGAGGAGAGGAGAGGAGAGGGGAGGGGCGCGAGGAGGGAGGGAGACGCCGCCAGCACACCACCAAGTGGCACCGAGCAGTGATAACAAACTCAACTTAAAAAAAAAGGAAAAAAGAAAAGGAAAAAAACTTCCCCAAGTTGCAGCCGAGACATGCGGACGTGCGGGCAGAGGCGCAGGGCGGGTAGTGTGGGTGGCCCAGAAGCCCCTCGGCGTCCCTTAGTTGCGGAAAGCCCAGACTTGAGGTCGACGAGGCCCTTCTCCCCTGGCTGCGCAGGGATCGTGCAGGAGGCTGGCTCGGCTTCCTGCAGGAGACCCCCGGGCGGCCGGTTCCCAGGGGGGACTAGACCCTCCGGCGAGGGAGTGGGCAGGAGGCGCGCGGCACCGGCTCCATCCCCCCAACAACACCACTGCTCTCCCCCTTCCCGCTCCCACCCCCGGCCCTGCGGATGTGGGCAGATCCCGCCCGCCCAGGCCCTGGAGAGCTGGGGTTGCGTGTGTGTTGTGTGTGTGTGTGTGTGTGCGTCTCCCACCTCCCTCTATCCTCCCCGCTGACCCCAGGCCCATCGGAAAACAAGGCACCACCATACTCTACAGTCGACTTTTTATTAAGATTATAAATTTAAACAAATAATCTGAACAGTTTTATCCGGTGATATACAATTCAGTATGCACAAAAATACAGGAGGACGACGGAGAAGGGCCGAGAAAGGGAGGGTTGGCGACTTGTTTTGGAGTCCGCATGAGGCTGATGGCAGAGAACCAGAGGGGCTGCAGAAGAACCCCACCTTTTTACAACAAAAGGATTTTAAATTAAACAAAATCTATCGAGCTGAAGACACAAGACAGGGTTCTCACAGGCTCGAACAATGCTGGTTTCATGAAATGCAACCGAAGCCTAAACCAGGACAGTGCAACTTAGAGGCACACACAAACACCACAGCTGACCAGGAACTTAGTGAAAAGTCTCCAACGCAGTCGGCGGTCCCGGCCCCTCCCTCCCCTGGGGCCGCCCGGGATCCAGGTGAAGAAATCGACTTCCTTTTTTGTTTAGTGAGGACCGCAATGCTGGGCATGATGGGAAATGTAGTCCTCGGTGCTCGCCCCCCACCCCTTCCCCAAGCGGTGTCCAAGAGTGTTGGGGTGTCGGGCGCCACCCCCGAGTCCAGGAGTCGGGTGGAGGAGGGGAGGAGAGCAGAGCCAGAGGGGCGGGGAGAGGAGGGGCTCAAGACACCCGCCCCGCGAAGAAAAGAAAAAAAAGTTGAAGTGTTTTCATTTCTGCCTTCTCATTTTGAGAACTTTGGAGGCCGCCCCCAGAGAGGAAATGTGACCCAAACGTCCCTTTTGGAGATAGAGTTTGCCTTTGTTTTTTTGCTCAGGATTTCACAAGACCCATTCCTCACGCCACGGAGGGACTCAGGAGAGCGGAACGTCGGGCTTCCCGGGTCTGACAACTGATTGGAATCGGCGTCCCCGGCTCCGCACCTTCCTGCGCTGCGCCCCCGGCGCGCCCCTGCGGCCCAGGCGCCCTGCCTCGCCCCCGGCTGCCCGGCACCTCCTCCGGGCAGCAGCCCTCCCTCACGTGGCAGGCTCCTCGCTCAACGCCACTGCAATCACTACAATAAAAAGAAGGGGGGAAAAAGAGTAGGAGAAACACAAAGCATACTTAAATAGGCGCTTTTCTCTCTGCAAAAATAAAGTCCAAGAATTTAGATTTCTTTTTTTTTTTTATTTTACAATTTATAAAACATCAGCTGCCTCCCCCTGGTCGCCCCCAGCTCAGCCCCGAGTGGCCAGGCGCCCGCTCGCTCCCTCCTCTCGCCCCTTGGCCGAGTCTTTGTCTGGCCCCAGCCCCGCGGGGCCCCCGGGTCCCCGTGCCCTCGGGGGTCCCTAGAAGGCGACAATGGCTCGAGTCCAGGCGCCGAGACTGGCGAGCGCCTGCTTGGCGCACAGCTGCCCGTTGAGCGGCGGCGGCTGCTCCGAGGAGTCCGGCTGTCGGCTCACCAGCCCCGAGAAGCCCGAGCCAAAGATGGAGATCAAGTTTGAGATGTTGGACGCGTCCGGGGACGAGTCCGGACAGAAGTCCTCGAAGCGGGCGCGCTTGCAGGGGGCGAACGCAGCGCCCCCAGGGGGCTCGGCCCCCAGGTCGCCCGCGTCCTCCTCGTCGTCGTCCTCTTCCTCCTGGCCAGGGTAATACTTGCGCTTGCAGCCGGCGGCGGACGCCAGGCCCGGACCCGGAGCGCCCTGGCCACAGCAGGGGCAGTGGGCGGAGGCGCAGCAGTCCTGGTGCAAGTAGCCGTTTTCCACCGTGGTCACCACGTGAGTGTCCAGGTCCAGCACGGTGGTCTGGCTGCTGCAGTGCACGCCGAAGTCCGAGGGGGCCGGGTACGCGCCCCGGTAGAAGCCAGGGGAGGAGGCGGGGGCTGGGGAGGCTGGCGGGGAGGCGGCGGCGGCGGCCGGAGGGGCCGTCCCCGGGGGCGCAGAGGGCGCAGAGCAGGCGGCTGAGGCGCGAGGGTCCCGCGGGCAGAGCGCGGCGGGCGCAGGCGGCGGCAGCGGCAGCGGCGCAGGACCTGGCTGCAGCGGCTCCAAGGGCTGCCCGCGGTGGGGCGCGCCGTGCGGCGGCTGGAGCGCGGCGCACCCGGGCAGCTCCGAGAGCGCCCCCGCGCCGCCCGCGGGCGCCCCGGCCGCCGCCGCCGCGCAGCCCCTGGGCGCTGGGTGCTGGTGCTGGTGCAGCTGCTGCTGGAGGTGCAGCTGGTGGAGCTGGTGGAGCTGGTGCAGCTGGTGCCGGGCGACCGGCTCACGCGCCTCCGCGTCCCCGCCGCCGCCAAGTTGGAGCGAGCCGAAGTCGGCTGCGCTGGCCGGCATGCCCGGCGCTGCGTACGCGAGGTGCTGGTGCTGGTGGTGGGGCGGCTGCTGCTGCTGCTGCTGCTGCTGCTGCTGCTGCTGGCGCCGGTAAAGCTCGGCGTAGCGCTCGCTCAGGTAGAGCTGGCGCGCGTTGCGGAGCACGTAGGACACCAGGAGGTTCTTGTGCAGCTTGATGCCGCCGCGCTGGGTCCGGGAGCTGTGGATCTTGCGCAGGGAGATGCTGATCAGGCTCTGGGCGTCCAGGGCGCACTCCATGCTCCCGCGGAGACCGCGGCGGCAAAGCAGCCGCCGCCGCTGCTGCTAAGGCTGCTGCTGTTTCTGTCTCAAGAAGGTCGCCCGGGCGCGCAGGGCAGGGGAACGGAGCCCAGGTCAGCGGGTCGGCTGCGCTCCGAAAGGAGCCACCACCATGCGCTGCGCGCCACCCGCAGGCTCGCGCTCCCCAGACGGCGCCAAAGCAATGAGCCTCTGCCGGCCCCGGCCCCAGCTATTTAGCTGAGCACCCGAGCCCCGCCTCACACCTGATGAGCCAATAGACGTGCTCAGAGCCTCCCGAGTGACAGGCGCTGCCCGCCCCGGGGCCACTCGGCTGGCCAATCAGACCAAGGCGGTTCCTTTGTGCTATTCAAATACCGAACGGACCCCGGGCCTCCAACGCCGCCGCTGCCTCGAATGTTCTCCTGGGGCCGCCGCAACGCGCGGGACTCGGAGCCTCCTGGGTTGCGCTCTGCAACGTGGGTCGCTTCGCAGCGGCCACGCAGGAGCACGCAGCCTCTTCAGCCTAGCTTTCTGGTGCTGGGGGTCGTTCATCTGAGTGCGGAGACGATGGCTCCTCCTCCTTCCGCACGGTTGGGCCTCACCTGCGGCAGGTGCGCGCGGCTCCCCACTGACGGCCACCGGGCGCCTCCTCTTTTTCACCTGCCGGCCCCCAGGTGACCCGCGGGAGCCAAGGTCTCTGCAAGAGGCTAGTGGGGCCGCTGCTGGACACTGGGGGCCCCTCAAGGAGAGAGGTTTGGAGTTATCTTTTACCGCAAAGAATGACTTCCTGACTCTTTGGGCCCGTGGCCTTTGGGAATGCTTGCGCCAGGGCCAGCCACCCCTCCTCATTCGTCTGATGGGGAAAAACCTCAGGACGGTGAATTTTGATCTCTGATGGAGAAGCACCCAGGCTTGCCCCAGGAGACTGAGGACCTGCCTGAGGATGAGGACCCAGGTTCTGAGAGGGCCCGGAGCTTCCAGTTCTGTAACAGTTTCCCTTCCTGTCTAATAATAATAAGGGGACAATTATTATGTGCCTCCTATGGAGCAGGCCCTCCCCAGAAAGGCCTTTTTTTGCTGAGGAGGGGCCTGAGTTGGAGGAGTGAAATGACTTGGGAGTCACATAGCTCCTGGGAGCAGAGCTAAGGCAGGGACCAGGGCCCTGAGCTCCAGAACCTCAAATGTCCCCAAGGCTGAGGAGCTTGCTAACAACTTTTGTGGACTGTTTTCCTTCGTATCCTGAGCTAACCATCCATGGCCTATCATCTCCCAGCTGGGGACAGAGACAGAGAAGACGAGAGGGACAGGGCAGTGGGTCCTGGAGGCTCTTCCACGGCCTGAGGCCTGAGAGGAAGAGGGCTGATTGGTGCCCTGAGGAGGGTTCCCAGGGGCCAGGGTGCAGCAGCGGCAGCTCCTGAGGCTCCCTCCTTGCCTGAGCAGGGGTCCAGAAGTGGGTGGACATGGTCCACAGAGACCAACAGAGATAGGAAGGACCTATCCTGAGGGAGAGGTTGGGGCTGGGGTAGGGGAGGCCTCTTCTTGTTTCACATCCTCCTTGGGGTTCTTCTGAATCTCCTTGTTCTTTGGTCTGTCCTCAGTACCTCCTTTGTTCCTAGGTGAGAATCAAGAGACCTAGCCAGTGACAATGTACGGGTTTTTTGTTTGTTTTTTTGTTTTTGGTACCAAGAATTGAACTCAGGGGCACTCGACCACTGAGCCGCATCCCCAGCCCTGTTTTGTGTTTTATGTAGAGACAGGGTCTCACTGAGTTGCTTAGCGCCTTGCTGTTGCTGAGGCTGGCTTTGAACTCGCGATTCTCCTGTCTCAGCCTCCCAAAATGCTGGGATTACAGGCGTGCGCCACTGCACCGCTTAACATAAGGGATTTGCCTAAGACTGCAGGGCTCTGGGCACAGTGCCCTGTCCTTCCCATGTCTTCTTAGAACATTCTCAAACTGGTCCAAGATCCCAGGGACCAGTAGTACCTCTTTCTACCAGTCCCAGAGAAGCCAGGATTAACTTATAGGGGAACTTCCTAGTGGTGATCTGGTGATAGGGACACCCAGGGCTGGGGAACCTCCTCATGTGGTGATACCTGTAGGAATAAAACCACACTGCTTGATGATTCTCTAAATCCCATTTCAAAGACACGCAAAAGCTTCATTTATTTATGCTTGAAGTTCACCTTTGAGATGTCACCAGCATGTGGAGAGAATCTGTAACTCTTGTCTGACTGACAGCCAGGAAGACAAGGCTGGGACCCGGATGTAGTGTGGCCTTCAGTCTGTTCCCCCGTGTTTACTGGAAAAAGTTAAGACTTAGTTCTAGTTGGAGCTAGGATTTGAACCCAGGTCAGCAGTTTCCTGAAAATCAACTTTTACTGTGAGTGGAGCTGAGCCCCGGTTCTCCAGGTACACCTCTCAGTGCATGTGACCTTGATTGATGGACACTCCAACCACTTTTTGCCAAGTGCTGTGGGACCAGGGCCTGCAGGAGCCCTACGGAGGCAAGAGTCAGTCTGAGCTGTTTCTCTCTCATTCATTCTGAGCTGTGCCCCATAACCTGACTCTGCGGGTGCACCTGGAAGACCAGGTTGGGATGGAAGTGGACAGGGGCTGGGGCTGGGGAGCAGGCTTCTCACTTGAGCAACTCCTCTAGGAGTTTTTTAGGGCCTTGCATTCCTTGGGCCCGCTGAGAAGTGGTCAGTCCCACCCCTTGTCAGCCCACCCTCACATGGCCTCTGCTGGAGAGGTGGCTGGCAGGGAGCGCTAACCAGTTGTCTAGCTTGATAAAAAACCCTTGATCTTTTTTGGGGTGGCCTGGGCAGGGGATCTCGCAGCTGTTGTAAGAAAACACTCCTCAAAGGAGCCAATGGGACAGCTGGGCTGCGTGGGGCCCCTGGAGGGTGCGGCTGGGCTCGCAGTAGGAATCACAGGTCCCCATTGGCTGGGCCAGTCACGGGCCAGTTTGGATCCACAGTGGTTTAGGCAAGGTGCCACATGGGGGGTCTGTGTGCACATGTGGAGGTGCGGCCCTTCATCTGCACCCTGTGATGGGATGATGAGGGTTTTGGGGATGAAGGGCTGGCCTTTTTTGTCTGGGTACCTGCACAAGGTTGGGGTGCTCACTTTCCCCCTGGAGCTGGGGAGATCATGTCTGGCCTGAGTCACTGTTCCCAGAGGAAGTTAATTAATGGCTCAGTATTTACCAAGTGTCTGCTGGGACAGCACAGAGCAGGGTGTGGGACCGCTGGGGACCTGGGCTCCTGTCAAGCCCCTGGGGATGTCAGCCCCGCCTCAGAGCAGGGACATCTTTCAAGTGCACAGATGCCTGTGGCCACTTTCTGGTCATCCAGGCTTGGGCCATAGTGTGGCTAGGAAGGTCAGGTTTTGCCCAGTGGCTCTCAGGGACTGGTCTGGGGAGAGGAGTGGAAGCAAATGTTTAATTGGGGGCATGGTGTGAGGAGGAGGGGGAGAGAGACTTGAACTTCCTGTAGTCATCCATGTGTTTGTTCACCAGGGAAATGTTTCCAGAACCCTCCTCTGGAGTCCCTGGAAACAGGTGAGGGAACAAGGTGTGATTCTGTCCTTGGGAAGTCACAATTCACAGGCAGGATAGATAGATGGGACAATACAGAGTGATAAGCCTGATTAGAAGCACTGAGGGAGCTGGGGAGCTGGTCCAGGAAGCTCCCTGTAGGGAGCTGAGACCTGGAGGGCAAGGAGGGGGAGGGGCCTTCTGGCAGGGTTCAGCAAGGGACTCAGCAAAGGGCCCAGTACACAGTAGGTACTCAATAAATGCTTGTGGAATAAGTGAATCAATTAACACAACTGTGCAGAAGGCATTGTTAGTGTGAGAAGGGCCCTAAAGACCAGGCTTCCCTCTCTCCAATTTCCAGATAAGTGAACTGAGGTCCAGAGTCCTCAGAGCATTGGCCAGGAGCTGGAACTGGAAGTCAGATATCCTGCTTCCCAGTCCAGCTTCTAGCTCCCCCAGTGTCCTGTCTCTTTGGTTGAGTGTGAATTTCTGTGGAAGGACTGACACCTGGGCTCTGGTCAGTGCAGGGTCACTGTCGAGTCCCCCCCTGAGGCAGGGAGGCTAGTGGGCTTGGATGTGGGAGCTCCAAGCTGCATCTCAGGAAGGCCTGTGGCCAGTGGGCACTGGGGAGCAAGGCTGGGTTCCAGAGTAGGGGCAGCCCTCATGGCCGGCCCTGAAGGACCACACCCAGCACTGGCCCAGGTCGGGGTTAGTGTGCGACTCTGAACTTGTACATGGAATTGCATAGACTGCAGAAGCCTCTCAGACCTTGGGTCTCTGGGCTCCTGACATGGTGCATTTGCTCATTCATTCAATGACCAAGACTGCGTGCTGGCCAAGGCGCAGTCATGGTGCCAAGCTATGGCGAGACACCATGCGTGTCTCACTGCCCAGAGTTGGGCTGGGAGAGCCTTTTAATCTTCAGGGCAAAGTCTGATCGACTGGTAGTGTCTGTCCGGAGCTCTAGGATATAACGTGCCTCAATTGATTAGTGATGTCTGCCAAGGGCTCAGCCGAAGTCCTTATGGCAGGTTTGCTGGATTGGAGGGTGGGGGATGTGCTCAGCACTTTGGATATCTGGGTGATCTAAGAGATGGAGCAGGGGCCAGGAGAAGGGGTAGCAGCCCCTGATGGGCCGTCATCCCTGGGCCATGGGCATTGTCTCTCTTGGGCCTCATTTTCCTCACTTGTCACCTTCCTCCAGGAAGTGCACCAAGCATCAGATGACTAGAAGGAGCACCAGATTAGTGGGAAACAAAACAGGAAAGTTCTCCCTCCCCCTTTTCTTTCTCCAAATCTTGCACACGCTGGGCAGGCCGGGGTTAATCCTGGGCAGCCTGGGCAGTGCGGGTGGGTGAGGAGTAGGTGGGTGGGGGGCAGCCCAGCAGTCCCTGGCTTGGAGTTGTTTTTATAACTCACTTAGTACAGACCTTTGTCCCCTCGCTGGCTCCGCTGGGAATTTCTAAGAAGTGAGAAGCTCTTTGGATCTTGGAAACTGAATCTTAGAATTTTATTTTTCATTTGCACGGTGGGGGCCGGTGAACACACTGCCTGCCCCCCACAACTCCCTAATCAATGAGTAAGAACTGTGGACACCTCTGTACCAGGACTAGGTTGAACATGAATTATTTTTCATTAATCCTCAAAATGACCTAGCCAGGTGGGTAGTTCTATAACCCCCATTTGAGTAAACTGAGACCCACAGAAGTGAAGCTCTGTATCAGGGAACACAAATGCCTTGGCCACTGCACAGGTACAAGCCTCTGGGCCAAGCTGGGGAAAGATGACTCTATCTATCTATCTATCTATCTATCAGTGTTTGCGGTGCTGGCATTGGAACCCAGAACCATGCAGTCCCTGCCCTCTTAACCCTTTCCTGCATTCCAGATGGGAAAAAGTAAGTAAGCAGAAAAATAAACAAGACCACCACGGGGGTGATAAAGGAAGCACAGATTGCCTGGAGGGAGGGCAGTGGGCAGAGGGTCCCCAGGCCTCCCCTGAGCAGGTCCCTGCAGGCCTTCCCCAGCTGCCCAAGTCCCCGCTGCTCATCTCTGGGGCCGGAATCCTCCAGCAGTCTGCAGAAGCTGGGGCTGCTCCCCAGTCCCTCCTGCTCCCCACAACTGGTGAATTTTTAATGTTGGTTCCACAGAATAAAAGCAGCGTTTTTGGTTTTGTTCCGAGAGCTTTGCTCCAAACTCATTTCTCAAGTATGTGCGTGTGCCGCGGCCCAGCCGCAGCCGTTTGTCTGTCCCCAGCTGGTCTCCCGAGCTCCTTCCGATCGTGTTTAATTAAAGCACAAAACTGAAAACAGGGCTGAGTAGCATTTCAGTTGTGGACCTGGTGCTGGTGCAGGGGCAGCAGGCAGACCCCTCACCTGCCCTCGAGGCTCGGGTGCCATGTCGCCTTTGCCGTGCCACGAGGAAACGGAGACTTGGAGGCAGGAGCACAGTCCAGGCTCCCACGTGGAGCTCTCAAGTGGGGGAGGGAGTAAGGGCAGGACCCCCCCACGCTGAACTCCCCCACGCCCACACCCACACACGCCGCAGCCAGATGGGTTCCCAGAGCCGCAGCTGTGGGCTGGGAGGGTGTGAATGAGGGAACCTAGAGGTGACTCCAAGGGGCTGAGAGGGGCGGGAGACAATGGGGAGAGACCTACAGAGTAGAACCTCGTGGTTTGTGGGGTGAGGGGGACACTACCTTTCCCCAGAACTGACCCCGGGATGTGGCAAAGTGGGCGGCTCTCGGTGCCCTCTCAGTATCAGGCAGAAGGTGGCCTCTGGGACTCTGGAGCCCAGGTTTGTGGATGTCCATGTGAACCAGTGAGGCTTCTCTGCAGCAGGAGTTTACTGTCCAGTGCTCTGCCTCGTGGCTGCCCCTATGGGGACACCTGCGATGGCCCAGCCTGGAGCCTCATCTCCCCTTGTGCTTCCCTGTGGCAGGGTCTTTCCTCAGTTTCTGGTTTTCCTGAAGTTCCAAGGACATCTTTAGACCCACTGCTTCGTTCATAAGAAAACGGCAGTGAGCTGGGTGCAGTGATGCATGCCTATAATTCCAGCCACTTGGGAGGCTGAGACCAGAGGATTGCAAGTTCGAGGCCAGCCTCAGCATCTTAGGGAGGCCCTAAGCAACTTAGTGAGACCCTGTCTCAAATAAATAAATAAACAGGGGCTGGATTTGTGGCTCAGTGGTAGAGTGCTTGCCTAGCATGGGTGAGGCACTGTGTTTGATCTTCAGCACTGCATATAAATAAATTAGTTAAAGATCCATCAACAACTAAAAAAAAATAAAAAATATATAAAGGAAGGAAAGCTAGGGATGTGGCTCAGTGGTTAAGTGTCTCTGGGTTCAAACCCTGGTGCCAAAAAAAAAAGGTAGTGATTTTTATGAATGTCTGTGAGGATTGATTATGCTTTGCCGCAGTAACAAATAGTGGCCCAAATCTTAGAGGTTTGATTAGAACAAGTGTATTTCCTTTTCAAGCCACAATTCAGTGTAAGTCACACCCTTGTCCTCCAGCTCCAGGCTCCTCTCCTTGTGTGGTTTTACCAACCCAGAGGGCAGAAAGGGGAGGCAGGAAAGTACGCAGATAGTAGTGGCAAGATGTGTTACTGTGAAGTCCTTATTAGCATTCCTCCCTTTCATTGGCCAGAAATGAGTCACATGATGTCACATGGGTGCAAGGGAGGCTGGGAAATGTAGTCCTCAGATGTGCTCAGGAGGCAGATGACCCACTTCAGTGAATATACAACTTTGTCATGGGCACAAAGGCCTTGAAGAATGCAAAAGAGGAAGTTTGACTGATTTTTAATATATTTTTTTTATTTTTAGTTATAGGTGTACACAATACCTTTATTTACTTATTTTTTTAAATATTTATTTATTTTTTTAGTTGTAGGTGGCCAGAATATCTTTATTTTATTTTTATGTGGTGCTAAAAATCGAACCCAGTGCCTCCCGCATGCGAGGCAAGCGCTCTGCCACTGCGCCACGACTCCAGCCCCTCGACTGATTTTTAGAGGCAAAAATAATCTAGAATGTAATTTGCTGGGCCAGAGCTCAACCACTGAGTTTCACCATAGCTTGATTCTCGTCTGTAGTATCATACATTGAATTTCATCTATTCTAAAGCACCCTCATCCCCATATTTGACATCTTTGAAATCAGAAAGTGTCTTACTGTTTTTTTTTTTTGGTACTGGGGATTGAACCCAGGGGCACTCGACCACTGAGCCACACCCCCAGCCCTATTTTGTGTTTTATGTAGAGACAGGGTCTCACTGAGTTGCTTAGCGCCTCGCCATTGCTGAGGCTGGCTTTGAACTCGCGATTCTCTTGTCTCAGCCTCCCAAAGTGCTGGGATTACAAGCATGAGCCACTGTGCCTGGCTAGAAAGTGTCTTACTGTTGATGGCCTCTTAGATTTGACAAGGGCTGGGTGTTTTACTCACTGGACTGGTGAACATTTATAAGGCAGGCACGTCACGTCACATACCTCCTTACTCCACATGTAGTGTGTTTAGGTGGTTAAGCTAGCCTACTCAGTATTTTAGGCCTTAGAGAAGGGAAAGGGGACCAGTTTTTGTTAAGAACTGAGCGTGCACTGGGCCATGTGCCCACACATCAGGGCATGGGGCTTTCAAACACCCCTCAAGGGTTTACATTGTACCCATTCTGCAGATTCGGAATGCAGAGCTCTTCTAGAATCCCTCACAGAGCGAGCTGGAGTCCAGTCCAACACTGCCTCATTCCAGAACCCATGTCTGCACACATCCCTGTACCACCTGCCTTGGGATGCAGTCCTGGGTCCCATTTCCCAGGAGAGGGAACTGAGGTGCATGGAGCTTCCCTGTTTTGCTTAGATTTACAAAGTCAGAAAGTGGCAGGGCTGGAGTTGGAACCCCTGTCTTTTCTTGCCCAGAAGCCAAATGCTAACAGCTCTGCTCTCCTGCATCTGGGTGTCTCATGAATGGGCAGATGGGGAGTGGTCCTGGAACCCTACCTGGAGAGTGAGTCTGTGAGGCCCTCCTTGTCTGGGGTTCTGGATGAGCACACGCACCAGCTGGTCTTGGGCCAGGGCTAAGCAGATTCCAATAGGGCTGACAAGGCAGCTGATAAAAGTCACAATGCCAGCCTTGCTTGTGGCACAGGAGGGATCCAGGTGATCCTTGTCACAAACATACTGGTGCAGGTTAAGCAATTCTGGAAAGTCAGCAGCTACATTTGATGTTGTTAACAGTGATGAGTACCACTGAAGCTGGGGTTTGTGGTGAACTTCCTGATGCAGGTTCCAGCTCTTCTGAGGGTTGGTTCCACCTCCAGCTCCAGGCCCTGCAAGTGTTCACTCTTACTGAGAGCTATTTAATGAGAAAGTCAACTTTCTGTTAAAATAATATATTTCTATCATAGGCATTTAAAACCATTCAGGTGTATTTGTGGATATGAATTTGCCTAGGAGTATTGCTTTGGCTGTGCAGTGGATGTCACCCATGCCTAAAGTCAACTGTCACAGGGTTCAGGTACCATTAGGTTCCTCTGAGGTAGGAACTTTCATCAATGCCATTTTTCAGACAAGAAAACTGAGGCTCAGAGAGTGGGGTAGATTGGATTATTGTTCAATTATTTTTCATTTTTCCGAGGCAGAAGAAATTTTCCTGCCCCACTGACTTTGACTTTGGCCATATGAATTGCTTTGACCAATTGAATGTGGGTGTATCTATTAAGAGGAGGCCCTTGGAGATTATTGTGTGTTTCTGTTTTCTTATTTTTTATTTTTTTGATACCAGAGATTGAGCTCAGGGGCACTCGACCACTGAGCCACACCCCCAGCCCTATTTTGTGCTTTATGTAGAGACAGGGTCTCACTGAGTTGCTTAGCACTTCGCCATTGCTGAGGCTGGCTTTGAACTCACGATTCTCCTGTCTCAGCCTCCCTAAGTGCTGGGATTACAGGCGTGCGCCACCGTGCCCTGCTGTTTGATCTCTGCCACATTTGTGATCTATCATAGCAAAACATATCCTGCTTAGCTTCTCATCCCAAAGGAAAGCAGGGACATTGTGCCGACTTGAGCTTTACCCACAGCCTGGAGAAGGGTCCCACTGGTCACAGCCTGAAGCCAGATGACTGGGGTGAGTGCAGCCTCGCCCAGCCAAATCGCAGTCCAATTAGGGACCAGGGAACAGGAGAAGAAATGCCTTTGTAGAAAGCTCTGAGATCTAGGGCTGTTTGTAAGACAGCACAGTTAGGGCAAAAGCTGACTGCTCTGTCAGTGTTACGTGACTTAAGGCCACATACCTACAAGAAGAAGAGCCAGGTGGAGAATTTTGGCCTCCTTGGATCTTCCATCCACTACAGATCTGGAGACTTCAGGGAAATGAGTCCAGGAATGAGAACAGAATCAGGAGGGAGGGTTCTCCATGGGCCCCAGGGACTTTTTCTAGCTCGCCTTCTGTATCTAACAGACACTAAACCTGATGTACACTCCTTGACTGAAGGTGGAGTTATGTTCTGATAAACCCATCTTAAGTTGAAAATATCACTAAGTAAAAATTGCATTTAAGCCGGGTGCAGTGGCCCACGCCTATAATCCCAGCACTTAGGGAGGCTGAGACAGGAGAGTCGCGAGTTCAAAGCCAACCTCACCAACGGCCAGGTGCTAAGCAACTCAGTGAGACCCTGTCTCTACATAAAACACAAAATAGGGCTGGGGATGTGGCTCAGTGGTCAAGTACCCCTGAGTTCAATCCCTGGTACCAAAACAAAAAAAAGCATTTAATACATATAATCTACCAAATGTCACAATCCACTGTAGAGCACTCTATGGGTGTTTTCTCCTTGTGATCTTGTGGCCGACCTGGAGCTGCAGCTCACTGTGGCTGTTCAGCATCATGAGACAGTATTGTATGGCTAATCACTAGCTCAGGAAAAGCACAAAATTCAAATTTTAAAGTACAATTTCTACTGAGTACATATTGCTTTTGCACCATTGGGAAGTCAAAAAATTATTAAGTGGAACCACTGTAAACAGGAGACTGATACTTATTGATGCCTCTGTGACTACTACTAAAATTCCATCATCATATTCTTGTATGGAGATGGAGAGTTTTTTTTTTTTTTTTTTGGTACTGGGGATTGAACTCAGGGGTACTCGACCACTGAGCCACATCCCCAGCCCTATTTTGTGTTTTATGTAGAGACAGGGTCTCACTGAGTTGCTTAGCGCCTTGCCATTGCTGAGGCTGGCTTTGAACTCGCGATTCTCCTGTCTCAGCCTCCCTAAGTGCCGGGATTACAGGCTTGAGCCACCGCGCCCGGCTGAGATGGAGAGTTTTAGGAGAGAAAACAATTTTTCTATTTTATAAGTTTTAAGGAAACAGACAATTAGACAGTCTTAGAAGTTTTTGCCTTATTACCAGCTGTTTAATGAGAAAGTCAACTTTCTGCTAAAAGAATCTTTCAGGCACTTAATCCCTTTTACGTGTGTATTTGTGGATATGAATTTGCCTTTGAGTACTGCTTTGGCTGCATCCTCAAGTTGTAATGTACAATCTTCTCATTTTATCTAATGTTCAAATAGCATGAAACATGTAATTAGTACAGAATTTTCCTTTTGCCTTCCCTTTTTATCTCAAGAGTCATTTGGAAGAAAGTTTTCAAATTTCCACCAAGTCCAATTTCTAAAAAATAATCCTTGAGCTATGAATTTTAAAATTTCACTTCCCTGTGTTGGGAATGTGTTTTCCTTTGGAACTTGCTGGATTTTTCTGAGTCCTGTCGTATGTATGTGTATTATTTATAAGTTCTCTAGGATTACTATTTTCAGGAGTGCAAGTGTTCCATAGCTTCAAATGCCTACAAATACTTGTCATCCAGGTAAATGTAACATGCCCATCTGTCCTTGGTATCATATAAAAATAATTGAAAATTGGGTACATTTATCTTCAGGGAAAATTCCCTAAGGTCCAGCCCAGCCGGTGTCTGCTTCTGTTGGCAATTTGGGGCCCTTCTGGAGAGATGGCTTTGTTGGTTGTCTCTTGCAGTGTGAGAACAAATGTGCCTATATCCTGTGAACCAGATCTGAATGGGAGAAGCAGTTAATCAGTATCTAATTCCTGCTGCGTGGGTTTGGCAAGGGTGGAGAGAGGCTGGCTTTCTGTTTTCTGGTTTAGTCACATCCCCCCCTTTCCCCTGGGCTCATTACTGCATTAAGTTCTCCTCTTTGTTGATAAATATTTGCATTTTAAAAGTGATCTGGGAGATGCTGAAAGACTTTGGTCACAAGGAACTTTTCACAAATTGAAAGATCCTCTAGCTTCTTGTGCTCTCTGGGCCATTTCCTGGTCCCTGCTGAGGTCAGGCCACCGTCCTGCTGCTATAGGTGACTAGTAGTAACCGGGGACTGCAGGTTAGATGGCTCTGCCTGTTACTTGTGGACTTTGTGGATAATGGTCATCTGCTCAGCTTACCCTCCTCTTGGCTCTGCCAGTGGGTGGGACTCATGCCCCCACATTCCATATAAGGAAGCAGACCTGCAAATGCCAAGCCAGTGGCCCTCCAAGCTGGCCTCAGAACCCCTGGGGGGCTCGTCAATCAAGCAGAATCCCAGGAGGGAGGCAGGTCATGCTGACCCGGGCTCCAAGCCAGACTCCTCATGTACTTCCAGCCAGCACTCTGCCTCCCCAGGGCAGCGGGGGATCCCCTGGGCCTTCTGGGAGGAGGGAGAGGCCGGAACAGGTGAGCCCATCCCGAGAGCCATCCTGAATGCCTCGCAGACCCTCAGAGAGCCCTGCCCACCCTGAGGTGCCCTGGCACCCCCGTCAGCCTCATCCAGTCCCCTGGCCCCACTCCAGCATCCCCACCCCTCAGCCTGTGCCAAGCACAGAGGGGGACCCCAGAGGAGCGCACAGTCTGAGGGGGGAGACGAAGTCCAGGGAGAGCTGCCTCCACTGTCTTCCCCACACTCTGAGAAAGTGGGCAGAGCTCCAGCCCTCTGGGGGTTCTTAGTGGCTGGAGGACAGTCCTCTCCCCATTCCCACCACCTCAGAATGTCCCCTTCCAGTGCCGCCTCCTCCAGGAAGCCTTCCTGGATGTGCCTATCAGACATTTATAGCTCTCCGCCTCTGTGACTCTGAACATCTCTGCTTAGCAAACACCCCTGGGGCTGGGTCCCCCTGGTATCTACCCACTCTGACCTTCCCCCCTCTGGGGCCAGCTCCTCCTGCGGGGCCTGCAGTGTTCAGGGGCACCCACTCTGGGGCAGAAAGACCCACCTGGTCCTGAGACTGCTTCTTGCATTTTCCCCTGGACATTGGGGAAAACCCTTTCAGCTCTTGCAGCCCCCCACCTGGTGACCGGGTGACAGTGACATCCGCCCCTTCTTCACTCTTGAATCTTGGTTCTGCCCCTACACGCTCACCCTGCACGTTAGGCCAGGTTGTTTAAGTCGCCCAAGTCCTAGTTTCCTGGTTTGTTAAACAGGGATAATAAGAGCACCCCGTTTGCTGGGTGGCATGAGATTGAGAGGTGACAGAGGTTCTTGGCTCAGGGGCACTGTTAATGCCGGTTCTGCCCTGATAACCCACGGAAGAGCCTCTTCCCTGTTGTTCTCTCCCAGGAATCTGAATTTGAAGTGAAGGGAGCTTCCTTCCCCTGCCAGTCCCACCTTAAAGACAACCAAGTCCCGTGTAGTACTTTTTCAGATAGGAAAACTGAGGCTCAGAGAGGGGAAGGAACCTACTGGGATCACACAGCTTGGCTCTGGGAGGAGTCTCGGTCTCCTAAGTCTGATGGCATCGTTTGACACGCTTGGGCTGAATCTGCTGTTCGGGTCCTGGGGTCTCAGGGTCGCCTCGTCCGTCCATTCACTTTTGGCTCAGTGTTTATTAAGCAGCTGCTCTAAGTTGGCCCTTCTGCTGAACATCTTGAAAGTTCCCGAGAAAGCCTGTTGATGAGTCAGGATTGTAGTTAGCAGCAAGTCACAGAAACCCAACCATGATGACTTAAACAGGAAGTACATACAGTTGGGGCTATGGTAGCCTCTTGAGATGTCCTTCTGGCCTCCCCAGCACGTGGTTTTCATCCTTATGGCACAAAACGGCTGCTTCAACTCCAGGTATCATGACAGCATTCCAGGCAGGAAAACTGGGGAGAAGATCAGGGAAGGGTGAAGAGCAAAGAACAAATGAACCCTGCCAGGTAAGTTCTTATTTTTATCAGAGAAACAATTGTTTTCCTGGCTGAGTTCCCAGCAGGAAGCTCTTGATTTCATCTCAGGGTCAGCACTGGGCCAAGTGGCCCCAGGAGGTGCAAAGGAGTCTGGGAGGGGAATATTTTTATCTGGGCACATTTACCTGCTGGAGGAAGGAGGGTGGGGATGGCATGGTCATCTGGCTCTCTGGCAGTGTTCTTACCCCTGGCACAGGGCTCCTGCCTGCAGGGAGCTCATGTTTGGGAGCCTGTCCCCTGCTTGACTTGTCCATGTAATACAGAGTGGGACATCCCTGGAAGGTGCCCCGAGAGACCCCAGCTCTCTTTCAGCATCTGTAGGGGCAGCGTCCTGTGCCGGGCACAGTGCTGGCGCACAGTCGGGGATGAGTCTCTGGACGGTGGAGTTTCTCATGCATTTCCCATAAGCCCATGGGCCCCGGAGGAGGCTCACCCTCCCTCTGTCGAGGGCATGGCCTGGGGTGGCTGTGACCCAGCCCTCCCTGGGGGGAGGCCACAAGCCTCTCCCACTGTGAGGGCTCCGGTGGTATTTGGGACTGAGTCCCCTCCGTGGTACCTGCACCTTGCTGCTGAGTGACACAGCCCTCTGTGGCTCCCAGAGCTATCCCTGTGCTGAGCACCTGCCCATGTCCCCAGCCCCCAGAATCCCCCTTGAGCTCTGTCACCCAGGGACATTCAGCCAAGGTCCCAGAGCTTGTAAGTGGCAGATCCAGGATCTGAACCCAGGTCTGTTCACTCCCGAGGTGACACCCTGTCCAGACCTCTCTTTGCCAGGAGGCCACTGGTTTAGTCTGCTCACTCGCTGGGCTGTTATTTGGTGGGGTGAGGAGGGGACATCGCCAGGGACAGGAAGGCAGATGAGGTGAGGGAGAGACGGGGGATCGGGGCCATGTCCATGCTCGGGGCAGGGGACAGGGCTTCTGGTGGCCCTGCCTGGAGCCGGGCATCGCTCGGCTCAGTGCTGGCTGGGGCGCTCTCTCCTTTCTCCTTCCCAGACAGTGACCTTGGCCGTGGCGCCGCGTCCGCGCTATGGGAAATTTGTTTCTGTGGGTGAACTGCAGCCTGTGACTTAGAGGGGTCCTGGGAGCAGCCTGGCGGTGCCAAGGGGCCGCCCTGCTACCGAGCTCATGTTCATAAAGTGACTTGAGGATGCGGGCCTTGCTGAGGAACAGCGAGACCCCAGGGCTGGGTTGGGCTGCTCCCTGGCATCACCGCTGCAGGCCGTGCTGGGGCAGGAGCACCAGCAGCCACTCTGCCCAGCACAAGGCAGGTCTGAACGGGCGGGCATGTCGCTTCCATTCAGGTTTTCTTTTTTTTCCATAGGTGGGACGAGGGGGTGGGAAGGGATGGCACCTCAGGTGGCCTCTGTCCTCTAGCCTGGGATCTCCTGGCCAGGACCATAAACCCCACCATCGAAGAAGCTCCTGCCAGTCATCTTTTAGCAAGCACCTGCTGTGTGGGGCACTGGCCACGGGGCCTGGAGGGGGCAGCACCTAAGAGGTGAAGTCGCCAGCTGCCTTCAGTAGCAAGGTGACAGGGTGGAGCAGGGGCCGTGTCCAGAGCCAGGGGCGCAGGTACCAGAATCTCCAGGGAGCATATGGGCAGGCACCTTGGCTGCGTGTCTACTCTGTGCCACACGCTAGGGACAGAGAGGCAAGTAACAGGCAAAACCCCCAGTGCTCTGTGGCGCTCACATTTGGTAAATAAGCAAATGAAGAAATAAGTATGGAGAAAGTACCAGACAGTGACAAGGGGAGGTGGTGAGAGTGGTGGCAGGCGGTGGTGCCTGGGGATGCTCTCTACACCATGCAGTGGGTGGTGCAGGCCTTTCTGAGGAGGTGGCATTAAAGTAGAGGCTGGAAGGATGAAAAGGAGCCAGCCATTAGTAGATACAAGCAGTGCAAAGGCCCTGAGGCAGGAATGAGCTCAGTGTGGTCAAGGAACCAAAAGAGGTCAGTGCAGCGGCTGGAGCCCAGTGAGCCCTAAGGAGGGCCAGGGCCGAGTTAGCAGGGGTCACTCGTGAAAGGCTGTGTACCATTACCATTGCCTTCGTTGCAAATTTAAAAATCTGTGTTACAGTGGTTTAAACAGATAGCAGATTTTGACTTAATCAACACTAAGCCTGGGGTGGGCAGTTGGGTGCTCGTGTAGTGAACTACAGATGTCACCAGGCACTGTGGCACATTCTTCTTTTTCACTATCCTCAAATGAGGAGGCACTGTCCCCTCACATTGGCTGCCTCATGATCACAATATGGCTACTGCACCTCCAGGTCTCATGTCCATGGTCCAGGCAGGAAGAAGGGGAAGGAGCAAACAGCCAAAGAGCCAAGTGTTAAAGGGGCTTTTCCTTGCCAGACCCCATTTCTATTCAGCAAGAGGATTTCTTCCCAGGCGCTTTTGTTGCATCTCATTGGCTAGAAGTGGATCACCTGGCTGCCTCCATCTGCAAGGGACGTTGAAAAACAAGCCTTAAACTGTTGCCGGCCTCCACAGTGGAGGAAGGGACAGGAGAAGGACTTGGATTGCCTAGCGTAGATGAGGGCCTGCGACGGGAAGCCCGGGGCAGGTCGAGGGACTGGTAGGGGCTGGCTAAGGACTGAGGACTCTCCTCAGGAGGGTGACACGGTCTATTGAAACTGAGAACCTGTGACAAGCCACCAGAGCATTTGGGGCTCACTTAAGGGACCTCACCAAGGTTCACAGAAGGGCCTTGGTCCTAGGCCTCTCTCCTTGGCCCTCCTCCAGCCCACGGAGGGCTCCTGGCTGTCCCTCCTCGCAGCATTAGGGCACGGGAGGGGAAGTGACTCATGCTGGCCCCTCTCTTGCTGGTAAAATGCCCTTTCACGTCCATGTCTTTGGTTTTCCTGCTAGAACTGCCCCGAGGGAGGTCCACTAAGCCCTCCCTTCCTGGGTGAGGAAACAGGCTCCCAGGGACCTTTGCCCAAGCAAGGTCTGCTCGCCCTGGTGGCCCTGATGCCCACGGCCACTGCACCCGGAGAGAGGGCTCTGGGCCCTCGCTGGCCGGGCGCCTGGCCCTTGCTGGGGGTGGACTGCTCATTCTGTCTTAGCCTTGCCTTGAAGGTGCTGGGGGCCACGGACTGAGTGCTGTCTCCCTGCCACCTCAGGGCAGTGTGTGTGACACCTACCAGCCCCTCGCACACCACCTGCCTGGCTGGGTGGGGGCAGTGGCGGTGGGGGGCCTGTCCTTGAGTTTAACTTTTGAGCCTGACTCCTTGGCCACCTTCTTCTGATTCACTGTGTGACTTCAGGCAAGTCCCTTCATGTCTCTGAGCCAGATTTGCCTTCCTCTTCGTTTTCTTGGTTCCGGGACCGACCCTACACACCCAGCCCTGCTGATTTCTTCAGGGGGATAATGAAGGGGCTGGTTCTGGATTTTCCCAACCCACCCATCAAACTCCCCCTTTGAAAGACCCCAGTCCCTCCTCTGCCTGCTCTGCCTGCATCTGCCTTTGGCTGGTGTCTTTGAGGAGGGCCACCTCCTCTGTCGCCCTGGACCTGTCTTCCTCTGAACTCATCTCAAGCAGTGACCAGTTGGGTCCACCAAGGGTCTCATGTCTGCCTTCCTGCCTGGACCTTGTGCCCAGCAAAGACGGGGACCGCGTCCCCCTGTGCCTGTCCTCCGAGAGATCAGCACGGGGCTCGGCTCCTAGTAGGTGCTCACTGAACACGGCGCCCTCCCTGCTGCGGGCGGCGCCCCCGGGGGAACTACGGTCCCCAGAAGGCCGCGGGGCGGGCGAGCGCGGCGTCGGGAGCTGTAGTCCAGCGCGGCCGGACCTGCACGGCGCCGCTGGCCGCGGGGCTCGCCGTCTCCCTGCGGGGCCCCGGCTGGCCGCCGGCCTTAGGAAGAGACCCTCGGCCCGGGCCCCTCGCGCGCTCCCGTGGGGCCCTTTAAGGGGCGGGCCGGGCGCCCACCCCGCGGGCAGAGCGGGACCTGGCCGCCGCCCCCATCTCCCCGGGGCCTCGCCAGTGCCCGCGGGCCCAGGCGGGCGCTCGCCGTGCGGCCCTGGGGGTACAGGGCTGAAGCCAGGGGTAGGAGAGGGCATCACAGAGGTCCACTGTCAAAAACGCGCCAGCGTCCCCTCCCCGTGGGAGAGGGCGCCACAGGGACCTGCCCCGGTGTGGCCGCCGCTGGCATTGGCATCGGCCTGCCGTGGGGTCCGGGTCGGGAGCCCGGAATGCTGCTCCAGTCGGAGGGAACAGTCTGGGGGGGTTCACATGAGCACGTGGCCAAAGGGAGCTTGGGCTTTGGGGACCTGGAAGAGATCCTGGGGGCTGGCGGGCAGAGCCATGGGGACCCGGCCAGGGGGAGAGGAGGTGCAGAGGTGCTCACATCCTAAGGACCTGGGAGCCACAGCGGGCAGGTGTCTGCTAGATCCCAGATGAGGCTGTCACATCACAGGCATGGCGGCTGGCCTGAGCTTGTCCAGGGGTCTGGGCAGAGCCTGCATCCTGCCCAGGGTCCTACTTCCCAGGCCCAGTTTGTCCCTAGAGGCAGGGGCTTCTCAGGGCAAGGGGGCCTCCAGCACCGGCTCAGTGCTGTCTTGAGGTGGGCCAGGCAGGTGGGAGACCAGGGGCCGGAGGCCCAGCATCCTCCAAGGAAACTGAGACCCTGGTGAATATCTGCTGTGTGGGTCTCCATGGGAGACTGGAGGGAGGCCTGCTCCCCGAAACACCAGCTGCCAGGAGCGCTGGGGACCCGGGAGGGTCTGCTCTCACCCTCCCCATCCCAGATGGGGCAGCAGAAAGGCTTAGGCCAGATGTTGGGTCTGCAGACCTGCAGAGCTACCTGGAGCTGGGAGCTTGCTGGTGAGAGGCGTCCTAACTGGGGTCCCGCTTCTGGTCTTGATGGCCATGAGACCCAGGAGGACATGTTTTCTGGCTCTAGTTACAGGGAGAGAGAGGCAAGGAGCTCAGCCTCCATGCTGACAGCCTGGGCTTTTGCTTCCAGGGAAACTTGGTGAATGGTCATCGGCCTGCAGGTCCCAGGGACGTACTTCCGTCCTCCCGGCCCAAATATAGGCCTCCTCCCTGGCACCTTGGGCCCTGCACTTCTCCTGAGTGTTCTGGGCACTTGAGAAAGCCAATTGAAAGGCCGGGGTGAAGATAGCTTCATCTCAGTGTGGCCTCGTCCCCCAGATGAGAGGTCCGGCTCAGTTGTGGTTTGTCTTTGATTAATAAAAAATAGGGAAGCAAATCAATTACCCCTTCCACAAATGCAATTCAGACAGTAGGAAAAAAATCTCTCTTGAGGCTTGGGGCCTCCTTTTCCCATGAAAAAATGTGGTGTCCTGAGATGCCCCTGACCCCAACCCGGTGGGAACAGGGAGAAGATCGGAATATCCATAAGCTAAAACTTAGGGTATGTGGGGCCGTGGAGGGCGAGGAGGCCACTGGGCTTTTGTTCCTCAGAAGTTCCTTCCCCATGGGGGCCGTGGGCCCCTGGGGCCAGGCACTATCTCCACCGGGCTCCTCACACATCGGATTGGATTTCAGGGCCCATGTTCTGGAAACCAAATGGTTTCCCAGATGCCTGCTGATCAGAATCTCCTGGGATTTGGTTAAATGCAGATTTCTGGGCCCCTCCTCCCTGAGATCCTGATAAGAGTCCAAGGAGGGGCCCAGGATCGTGGGTTTCAAGCCGTCCAGAGGCCCTGTGGTGGGCTTCAGGGGGAGACTGCCGCTCCAGAGCGGAGGGCAGCCCCAAAGCACAGAGGACACAGCTCAGGCACACTTGGACCAGCTCCAATGCCAGCTCAACTCCTGTTGTATGACATTGGTGACGTCCCTTCTCTTGTCCTCGGGTCCTTGTCTGTGAAGTAGTGATATACCAGGGTTCAGTGTGTGCGTCGTGTTCAGTAGGGGGGAGTTTGGTACTGGGGGTTGAACCCAGGTGCTCTACCCCCCAGCCACATCCTCAACCCCTTTTATTTATTTTGAAACAGGGTTTTGCTGAGTTGCCCAGGCTGTCCTTGAGCGGCTGGCTCAAGGATCCCCTTGCCCCAGGATCCCAAGTAGCTGGGATGACAGGTGTGTGTCACTCTGGCTGGTTTTTTAAAATTTTTTTTATTGCTCTCTAAATGACTCCAGGTGTCATCGCTGTAATGCACCCTGCAGAGCTGGGGGCCAGTCAGAGCTGGGGACGCACTTGGGGCCTGGGGTGCGGCTTGGGACATCTGCAGGCAGAGGGTCAGAGAATGGACTGGCACAGGTAGAGTGGCCCTCCAGGCCTGACTCTGAAGCTCCTGCTTTGGACAGCCCTCCCGGCCGCCCCAGGCGGACCGGCTCCCTCCGCCTCCGGCTTCTATCTTTTGCAGCCCCCCTGGTGTCTGACTGCCCCACGATGTGGCTCCTCAGACATGTTTCCTTGTGTGCTTCCTCTTTGGGGCTGAGTTTCTGGAGAAGGGTCCCCTGTCTTCATTTTACCCCCTGGATGGTTGTCCTCCAGACTGGCCTGCAGAGCCAGCCCTGGTGAAATTGGGAACGTGGGGGTGGCTCTTTCTATCTGCCAGGCACCTATCCTGGTCCTGGGTCCCTGTCAGAGCATTCCATCCCCCTGGTCAGAGAGCTTGGGGAGGGAACATTCATGTGACCCAAGGCAGGCCATGAGACCCAGTCCTGAGGATGTACCTCTCTTTCTTCAGGGGAGTCCAGGCTGACAGGACAGGCCAGAGTTACCAGGGTCAGCCGTGTGGACAGCCTAAACAAAGATGAAGCCAGTACGGTCACACAGCTGAGAGATGGAGGGAGAGAGGCAGAGTGAGGGGGAGAGGGAGGGGAAGGGGAGGGAGAGAGAGAAAGACACACATGGGCCATGGGCATTCTTAGGGCACCTGGATCCAGCCTTGCCTGAGGCAGTCTACCCCTTTTGGCTTAGGGCAGCTTGGATTGTTTCTGTACTTGCAACAAGTTCTGACTGAGGCAGAAAGTGTTTCACCCTTTCACCTGTCCATCTGTACACCTGTCCCTCTTGGTCCTAGCCCTCCATTTGAAAGGGAAGGTGGCAAGGTGACAACAGCCTTTTTGAGCAGGAGACACTAGAGCTGGGGGCTGTGGCGTGAGAGATCCTGGGAGGGGGAATCTAGGCGGGCTTTGCAGAGGAGGTGACCTTTGGGTTGGGCTTAGAGGCACGGGGAAGATTTTACTGGTTTGAGAATCAGGGGACCTTGCAGAGCAGAGGAGTCAGAAGGGACAGGTGGAGAGCGGAACCCTTGACCCTGTGCCCGGGCAGGAGGGCTGGGTGGGGACTCTTGTCTGTGTAGGTCTCGGTTAGTAGTGAGGGTCTTGGACGAGTCCCCACCCTTTCTCTTGGCTGCTTGGCAATTCGTCCCCTGGTCCTGCCCCCTTTCAGCCTCACTGGAGCCTGGCCACCCTCCCTCCAGGTCCTTCCATGGTGTCTCCCCACTCTGGAGAGTGGGCGCAGGGCCCTGTCTGTGCCTGTCCTTGCTGCAGCCACT
>CM053399.1:179069065-179087019 GCA_028644305.1 Xerus rutilus
AAAAAAAAAAAAAAAAGAGGACATTTTGACACCTGCTTTAACATAGATGAACCTCAAGGACATGATACTCAGTGAATAGGCCATCGGGACAAATCCCCACATACATGAGGTCCCTAGAGCAGTCAAATTCAGAGACAGAGTAGAGCTGGGGCTGCTGGGGCTGGTGTGGAGTTGGTGTTTAATGGGGACAGAGTTTCAGATTGGGGAGGGGGAAGAAACTGCAGAGGGGGACCGTGGAGATGGCTGCACAGCAACGTGACCTGGGTTAATGCCACCAGACTGGTCACTTGAAGGCAGTTAAGAAGGTAAATGTCTGTTGTTTGTATTTTACCACAATTTTAAACACCGGGGAAAACCCCTTTCTAGACTTTATCATGGGAGCTCGTCAGCAATAACTCTCACTGTGGAAAATTTTGAGCATTTACCAAAGTTGAGAGAATGATACAAAGAGCTGGTGGGCCCCGTGCCTGGCTGCACCAAGATGCCCCGCGAACCCTGTCGCTTCATTTCTGTCCTCACCCCGTCCCCTCCCACCCATGTGCAATTCTCTTCATGGGAACTTGGATCTAAATAAGATCCACACGTGGAAACGGACGCGTCTGTCTCTCCAGCCTCTCCCTGAATAGGCTTCCCCACCGGCCTTGGTCTTTGCTTGCCGTTTATCTGTCCTGCAGAGCTCCCAGATCTGCATGTGCTGACTTTGTCCCTCTGCTCCCTGTATTTCCTGTGAGTTGGATTCAGGTCTAGAGGTGCCATCAGAGGCAGATAGGATGACACTCCCAGTGGCGGGGCGCCTTCCCAATAAGGGGCACACCCCCTGCCTTCTTCTCTGGGGGAGGTCGCAGCGTTGTGTCATTGCCTGGGCCTGTCGATTCCTGAGGGCTGTGAAGTGGAGGTCACGCCATGCCGTCCTTCCGTCTTCATTTTAGAGCTGGACTATTCCCAGGAAGTCCCCTCCTTTAGTGATGGGCACCGGGCGGCGTGTTTTGTCCAGGACAGGTAGGCAGGGCTGCGTCTTTTCCCCCTGTTTTCAGCAGAGGAAACCGAGGCTTCCAGGTGATGAGTGACTTGAGTTCCAAGTCACAAAGGATCAAAAGGTTCCTGCTGGGCAAGGGCTAGAACCTGTGTATCTTTCCACCAGTCACTTCTGCAGTCCTAGAGGTGGAAGGGCAGATGTCATGGCAACAGACCTCGGGCCACAGCCTGGCCCTCTCCCCTGGGTCCTGCAGACCGCCCGAGCTCGCCCCTCGGCCCAGCACATCTGCCTTCTGTCCTAGGCAAGGGATGTTAGTCCAGGTCCCAGCGAACAAGGACCCCAGGGCCCGGCAGAGAGTGGGAGACTCTCCCTAGCTTCAGCTGTCTCTTCTTGAGAAAATCAAGTCCTCCTGGGCCTGGTCTCCAGCAGGGCCTACTGGGCAGGCGGATGCCCCTCTCCATCCGCCCAGCCCCTGCCTAGGTCCCTCAGACTCCAGTTCTGGCTTGTGGACTCTGAGCCCCAACCTTCTGCTGAGTTTCTTCTAAATCAAGTCTTATACCAAGGACTAACATTTCATTCTCTAAATGGATTATTTTTTTTTCTTTAAAGTTCTCTTTTAGAAATAATTGGGGCTGGGGCTGTAGCTCAGTGGTAGAGCACTTGCCTAGCATGCATGAGGCACTGGGTTCAATCCTCAGCCCCACATATAAATAATAAATGAATAAAATAAAGATCTATCAACAACTAAAAAATATTTAAAAAAAAGAAATAATTGAACAGATTCTTTGAGGAATATTTGACATTCAATAAACTACAGTCTGGAAGGTCCACTTTGGCAGAAAACTCGTGATTTACTGAGCACCTATTATGTATCTGGTACTTGCCTGGCAACCTGGGGGACAGAGCAGCTTTGAGGTCAGACAATCTGAGTCAGAATCCTGGTTGGAATCATACACGCAGCTGTGGGACATGAGGCTACTTGTGTCCCCGTGTAAGGCCCTGGATTCTTGTCTGTGAGACCTCTTGGGAGTAGATTGGATATTATTCCCAAATTTTAATCCTTTCCTGAATTTTGCACTAATATTTGCCAAATGACTTGCAGTGCCTGGGACTGGACCAGGCTGAGTGTCCCTTACCTCCCTCATTGAAGCATGGTCTGGTTCTGTGACTTGGGACACTAGTGTCTATGTCAAACGCATAATCTTGGAAAATGGTTGGGATTTTGGCCTGGCTGCTTTGAACTTCTGCTATGCACAGCAAGACCAATGTGTCCCAAGAAACCGATGGTCCCCAGATAGACTCATGGAGCTGAATAAATCTTCCCTGTGGCCTGGAGCTAAATTGAGTCAACCTACAGAATGAAACAAAGCCACTCTAGTTGACCTGCAGACCTGTGAGATGCAAATAAATGTGACAGCCACTGGATTGGTGGAGCTATTTGTTACACAGCACTATCACAGCAGAAACCTGACTAAGCCACATGGATAATAATAGTGCTCACTTATCAGACTGAGGATTAAATGAGATAGTGTATTTTAAGAATAAATCCATATACAAAATTTATAGCTCACAACCTGGTCATAGAATGGAAACCTCTCAACACGGAGACTCCAAAGTCCCTCTAGTTTGCCGTATCCCCACCCAGTGCAGGAACCTGCCATCCTGTCTATCCCGGGGACTGCTCAGCCTGATGCAGGACAACTGTCCTGGGCAGAGCTGGAGATTATTAAGCGCAATAAAGCAGGCTCTGGAGTCCGACCTCCTTAGATTCTGGATCTTGAACTTCCTGCCGCGTGAACCTGGGCAAGTGCATTTATCTCTCTGGTCCTCGTGTCCTTTTCTGTAAAGTGGAGGTCAGGGAGATGATTAAAAAGTTCACCTCCCAGAGTGTTTTGGGGATTGCAGGAGAGGCCCAGTAAGTTCCAGCAGGGGAGAACATAGAGGGGTGCGTTTATACTAAGGTCCCCATGGCACAAAAATTCCCTCCTGCTGTGTGCAACCTCCTCTTTTGCTCCCAATTTTCTGGTTTTTAGCATCACCTGCAACTTTCCCGGTTGCTTTGGAATGGGCCACATAGGGGCTGTCGGTCAGCTGAGGTGTCCCCAGGCACGCTCCTGCCAGTGGCAGATGCACACCAAGAGCCCAAGTCGTGCCAGGCGCTGGGCTGGGCTCTGGATGTTGTGGCAACTCCCTGCCCTCATAGTGCCCGTGTTCTGGGGGAGGGGCAGACCACCTTCCACCAACACTTCCTGCGCTGAGTGTGAGTATGGTGGAGAGACTCGCGTCAGCGCGGGGGTAGGAGGGGTCCTGGAGCCCGGGAAACCATTCTGAGGTTTTACCAGGAGAAACAATCTCTAGAACAGGGAAGTTTGAGCCAGACTGATGCGGTGCCCTGTGCTGGTCGCCCCTGCGGCAAAGGGGGCAGGCCCAGGGAAGGGGTACCTGGCAGGGAGGAGCCACGCCCGGGTCGTGGGGAGAAGGCCCCTCTCTCTGCGGCCATGCTCACCCCATCTGTCTCATTCCCATGCTGCCAACGGAGGCCCTGTGTAGTGACGACTGCCCTGCGTTCACACGGTGACAGGTGGCAGAGGCAGTTCTGCCGGGCTCTGGTGATGCTGGGGAGCTGCCTGGGAACCCAGGAGGCCAGGCGTCAGGCCTAGACAACAGGGTGGGCATCCGCAGGCTGCGTCCAGCTCTCTGAGGGACAGCCTGTGCTGCTGCCTAGAGTGTCACTACCCACCCTGGGCAGTTTCGGTCTACCAAAGGGGACATCAAGGGGACAGAAGTGACAGGCCCTGGTTTGACTGCAGGGAGGGAGTCAAACGGCCTCTAGACCTGCAGCTACTGTGAAGTGTGCGGGGGCCTGGGGACCTTGGAGTCCTGCTTTGTGTTGGGGAGTCCTTTGCGAGTGTCAGCTGAGTTCCTGCACTGGGGAAGGGGCGGGTTCCAGGCGCCAGGCCTCTGTCCTCCTGCGGTCCCTCTTGGGGAGCGCTGGTCCTCCTGCCCTGGGATCTGGAGCCCACTCTGGCCTCCAAGGTCAGCAAAGGCGGGTGGCATGGGATCAGACCCATCACAGAAGAGCTTGGCTGGGGAAAGGCCACACTCGGGTTGTAGTCCGGGCCTGTCACTGTCACTCGCAAGCGGCGATCTGGGGAGTGACGTCTGCCTGCTCTGGGCCTCGGGTTCCCCTCAGTCAGAGGCGGTGGTGGGCAGGGCGCTGGGGCTGGTCCCCTCCGCCTGGGTCCCCTCCGCCTGGGTCCCCTCCGCCTGGACCGGCGCCTCCGCCCCTCCCGGCTCTGCTATTTAAAGTGGCGGCGGTTCGGCTCGCTCTTTTTTTAAAACCCATTCCCGTACTCGAGCCGAGTTCCACAAGGCCAGCTGTCACCACTAAAAATGTCTGTCGTGTGACAGCCACCAGCGAGGAGGTGGGAGGAGGCAGGAGGCCCCGGATGGGACCGCAGAGTGGCTGGAATGAGAAAAAACACACAAAAATAAAAACCCCGGCACCGCGAGGAAACGCTGGAGGTGGCGGGCGGCCCTCCCGCCCTGGGCCCTCCTCTGGGAGCCACCACCGGCCAGGACCTGGAGACCCCGCCCCAGCCCCTGCCCAGGCTGCGCACTGTGTCCCTGCCCGGCCACCCCCATCTGTGCCCAAGGCCTCGTCTTTCACCCTCATCCCACTGGCAGGGGAGACGAAGGGATCTGCCTGCCCAGGCTCAGATCAAGGCTGGTGTCCCAATGAGGGGCTGACCCAGGTGTCCCCAGGGAAGGAAGGGAAAAGGATGTTGGACTGGTCTCTTCCGGAATCCAACCACTTTTGAAGTGATTAGGCGTCACAGTCAACTCGAAAATTAGTCTTCGTTGCTCCCATTTTATAGATAGGAAAACCGAGGCTCAGGAGGTGGAGCCATGGCCCAAGGCAATGCGGAGAGGCACAGAGAGGCCCGGTGGGACCCCAGGCTTCCCACACGTGCTCTGGTGGCCTGGAGCAGCGATTCTTGGCCTCACTCTGCTCAGCCTGGCAGTAACAGAACTGCTGCCTGAAGATGCTGCGAGGTTGAAATATGACCAGGCATGTAGAACAGCCGGTGAGGCCACGGGGTTAGAATGTGCTGGAAGGTCAGCCATGGGGACGGGACCCAGGGTTGTTAGATTCCGGAGGCCAGATTCCTTCCACCACAAGTGATGGGCCTCCCGGGGCTGCTGTGATCAGGGCTCAAGGGCTGGGTGGGGGTGGGTGAGAGGCTGCTGCCCCCTGTCCCCACCCTTCAGCCATGGAGTGGCCCTGTGGGGGCTGTGGGCTTCCTGACCACTGTTCTGAACCGGTGGCTTTTCCGATGGGAGCTCATGACCCCTAAACTGGTTGAGAGGGCAAAAGACCTAAATGGACTTTATGAAGAGAAAAGGGAAATTATATAATTATTGTAGAAAACTTTCCAAATAGGAATTTAGTGTGTCTAGAATAATTTCTTCCTCTCTTCTTTGGGCTTTTTAAAGTTTCTTCCTCCTGCTCTTAGAAAAAGACCCAGGTAAGTCATCAGTAATAATTATACAGTAGTCCCGCCCCCTCATCTGTGCTTTTGCTTTCTGAGGTGTTTCAGTTACCTGTGGTCAAAATGGTCTGAAAATATGAAGTGCAAAATTCCAACAATGAATAATTCATAAGTTTGAAATTCTGTGCCAATCTGAGAAGTGTGACAAAATCTCATGCCATCCTGCTCCATCCCAAATAGGATGGGAATTGTTCCTTTGTCCAGTGTATCCATGCTATATATGCTACCTGCCTGTTAGTCCCTTACTAGCCTCAGTCATCAGATCCACTGTTGCGGTGGCACAGTAGCTTGCATTTGGATGACTCTTATTTTACTTAAAAATGGCCCCCAAAGCACAGCAGTAGTCTGCTGGCAATTTGGGTATGCCAAAGAGAAGACAAAGTGCTTCCTTTAGGTGCAAAGGGAACGTGTATCATAGATATGTGCATCTGAGAAAAAGCATCATATGTAGGGTTCAGTAGTATCCGTTGGGAGTCTTGGGATGTCTCCTCTGATAGCTTCTGTGCATTGAGCATCTACTGTATGCTGCTCCTCTCCGGTGTTTTCCTCTTTAAAATCTTCGTTTGTCTCCCTAGAAGGGATGCATTCATCTGCTCAAAGGCGTGTAGACATTCCTTCCTTTACTCATTTGAAAGGCGTTTATTGGGCATCTGTGGTGTGCCAGGCTCAGTCCTGGGTGCGAGGTCATCTTGCACTGGGCAGATCTGGGGATCATCGGCAGGTGCACAGTTGGCAGGTGGGCGTAGCTCTGTGGTTATTCTCTCTCTTCCCACAGGTATCTATTCAATGCCTCTGGCCCAGGTCCCCTGATTCGGGCTCTGGGACACAGTATGGAGCAAACGTGACCCTTCGCTCACTCGGGTGCAGTTCCTGTGAGAGGGGCACCCAACACTCACACACACCTGACGAGGGAAGTTCACGATAGGTTTATGGATAAAAATAGAGCGGCTTGGGGGTTGGGGTTTGGCCCAGGAAGGGCTCCCCGACAAGGTGACTTTAAAAATGCTTGCGTTCATCCATTTCTCTGTCGTGTGTATGAGGTACATTCATCTGGTTCAAAACTCAGCTGTGAGACGCCTCCTCACCTCTGTTCCCTCAGCATGGTCCCCTGCCCCACGAATCACTCTTGTTAAAGGATCCTCTGGGACTGGGGATGTAGCTCAGTGGTGAAGCCCTCCCCTAGCACATGCTAAGGCCCTGGGTTCCATCCCTAGTATTGCCAAAAAAACAAAACAAAGCAAAACAAAAAACCTTTTGTTTGTTCATGCAGTTAAAAGCAACTCTAAATATTCTGTTTATTAAAATGCCAGCGCAGGGGAGGTACCAATATTTGGACTGAGACCTGATAGATGAGATGCCAAGCCCAGGAGAGCTTCTGGCAGAGGAAGGACGGGGAGGAGAGTGGTCAGGGCTGCGTGCTGGGCGAGAGGTGGCCATGGGGGGCGGTCAGCACGGCAGCCCTCATGGGACACAGGCTCTAACAGGTCCCTCTGGGCGTTGCGGGATGGGGCAGGAGCAGGGGCTGCTGAGAAGCCAGGAGTGTGTTCCCAGGAGCTCGCGTCCCTTGAGCGTCTGCTGGGTGCCGGGACCACGTACTTTTCATAATGCCACCCAGGATAGCCCTGCACAGAGGAGCAAACTGTTGCCCAGAGAAGTGAGCAAAGCCCCGGGGGCTCACACAGGTAGTGAGCTGCAGAGGAGGGAGAGCAGCTCAGGCAGCCCCTCCCGATGGCCGTGCCTGGCACCAGCCGGAAGAAACACTGTCAAAAGCCAGGCGCGGTGGCGCATGCCTATAATCCCCGCTCAGGAGGCTGGGGCAGGAGAATCGCAAGTTCAGAGCCAGCCTCAGCAACAGCGAGGCGCTAAGCAACTCAGTGAGACCCTGTCTCTACATAAAACACAAAATAGGGCTGGGGATGTGGCTCAGTGGTCGAGTGCCCCTGAGTTCAATCCCCGGCACCAAAAGAAACAAAAAACAAAATCAAAATATGGGGCAGGTGGAGGATCTGTGTTTTGAAACCAGGAGCCCCCTCCCCCTTGTCCCATCCCCTTTCTTCCTGAGAATTGAGAACACCAGGTGGTAGGAGCGGGAACCCACCCTTCATCCAGCTCAAACTGTCCCTCTCAGGGGCCTAAGCCCAGCTCTGGCCCGGCTGGCCGGCCGGCTGGCTGGGTGGTCTCTGTGGGCTAGACAGGGTTCTGGGGATGGCACCTCTTCCAGAAGCTAATGGATCCCAGTGATGGGCTCCCTCCTTCCTGAGCTCTGCTCCATCTGCCTGGGCCACCTCCAGGGGAGCTCTGGTGTCCCCTCCCATGGGGAATCCTGCTGGCCAGCCCCTTTTCTCACCTCTGAGCCTCAGTCTGGCACAGGGACTGCACGCTGTAGGGCTGGTCAGCCTCCTCTGCAGGAACCCAAGCCCCACTGGCCCCATGGAAATGCTTTGGGGCTCTTGGGAGGTGTGGAGGCCTGTGCTGGCCCACACTGGTGCCTCCACATCCCCCTGCCCCCGCCCATGTGCTGCTTTTCCTTTAGGAGGAAAAGCAAGTTGCCACCAGCCAGTCCCCAGTCCCAGCACTGGCCTCTGCCACAGCCCCTGGGCACATCGGCCTCATCTTCTAGCTGAGTCTTCAGGATTCCAAACACCACTGTCCCCAGCGGGGCCTGCTCCTCGACCCCTCTCCTCCCTGAGTCTCTGTGGCCTTGTTTGATCTTGTGTGTGGGTCAGTGGTCTCACTGCTGGGGACAGGGCCAGTGGCCCCTGGAGGTTGAGTCTCTTTGCAGCGGGGACGTGCTGGGTGGCAGAGCTGGCCGAGCGCACTCCTGTTCCTCTGTTCTTTCTGCTTCGTCCTGTCCTGGACTCACTTCTGGGGTGGGTGCCCCTCTTTGAACGGGACGCGTCTGCTTCTCCACACCTGTGTTCTCCTCCCTGGTCGCAGGGATGGTGTCTCTGGGGGGTCACAGCTGTGGGAGCAGGAACACGGTGGCTGTCCTGGCCCGGGTGCGGCAGGGGCCCCTGTGTGTTCAGGGCAGGGCTCAGATTGACCCATTGTCCCCTTGGTGTGCTGTCCCCACACTACAGATGTCGCTCCTCCCCAGGGTCCCGGTGCTGTGAGCTGGGCTGGGCGCTGAGCGCTGAGCGCAGAGAGCACCTGGCCTCGCGTGCGAGTGGGCGCTACAGGGAGGCCCCAGACAGCAGCTAGACTGGGGACGAGGGCTCTGCAGAGGCAGGGGGCCTCAGTGCCACTCACCTCCTGTGGGGACAAGTGACATTGAGTCAAGCTTTGTGGGAGGGACAGGGGACTGTCTACCGGCTCCGCGTCTGTCCCAGGATGGGGGCCCCTCTGCTGTTGGGACTGGGAGCTTCCTGCATTACAGGCAGGCCCCTGCCTGGCCCAGGTGAGCCAGCCAATCTTCCTGTCCCTAGACTTAAAATCTGGGGTCAGGACCAACCAGGGAGTAGACCCCCAAACCTGGAAGCAGCACCGGGGAGAGGCCCGGAGCTGCCTGACAACAGACCCAGCCCTCTCCCTCTGGATTCTCCCCTAAATCTCGAAATAAATGAGGCAGAATCAAAATCAGACTCTCTTCATCAGGAGAAATTACTCATTTCAAATATTTGCAGCCGCTTGAACTGAAATTGAGCGAGATGAAGACTTAGATGAATAATCTGGGGCCTTTTCAAAGACAGATTTTACTCAGCACTTTTTCCTGACTCCAGAGCGGTCTCCCCACCCCAGCCTCTCCTCGTCCAGAGCCAGCCTCCTGCTGCTCCCCGGGGCTCCTCTTCTCACCCCAGTCCTGGCCTGATTCTCCTTCCACTCTCTCCTTCACTTCATTCATTAAATCTGCAAATATTTGCCCAGTGCCTCCTTCCTCCTGGCAGGGTGCTTGTCCTGGGGATGTAGCTGGGATACGATGGCCTAGCCCCTGCCCACATGGAGCTACGGGGGTCCCATCTCAGAACTTGCCTGGGCACAGGCAAGGGGCTCGCCCCTGCTTTGCCCGGCTTGGCACATCTTAATATTGGCAAAAATGTTCTTTCCACACTTTTTAAAAAAGAAATCTTACATAACCTCTCCAGAGGCCCTTCGGAGGCTGGGAGAAAATCTGGAGAATTCCACCCCCTCCCTGACCCCCTTCCTCCTCCGCTTGGCTGGGCGGTATTTGACGGAAGCCAGGCCTGCCCACCCTTGGCTGCTGTGGCCCCGACCGCTGCAGGAAGTCGGGCTGGAGCTTGGGGGGTGGGCGTGGTGAGGAAGGGGGAGACTGAGGCCTTCCTGGCCAGGCCGTGGGGTGTGGAGGCCAGACACGCCTCCTGGCTCCCAAGGCCCTGGGCCTTGGGGGCTGCTCTGCCAGCTGGTGTGGGGGTGGCCGGCTGGTCCTCTCCTCCTCAGCGGCGGAGGGGCTTGTGTGAGAGGGAGAGGAGGATGAGGAGAAAAGAGCAAGGGCAGGGCAGAAGGTTCTGGCAAGAGAGAATGCAAGGGAGGTGGGGCAAACGCCACTCGAGGGAGGGCCCAGTGCTGGTACCTGGGGGGACTGTGACGTTTGGGGCCTGATTCACCACGAAGACCACATGCCTTGTGGGTCCCCTAGGTCCTGTTTCTCCATAATTTCCCTCATCTCTTTTCCTTTCTCTGCCTCAAGCAGCCACTTTTGGTTCCTGAACGGAACAGGGTTGTCATTGTCCCGGGGCCTTTGCCTGAGCTTTCTTGTCCTAGAACACTCTTCATTAACCTGGGCAGTGACTTCGCTGCTGCAGGGACTTCAAGTGTCCACTTGACGGTCATGATGACTCCAAGGTGCTGTTTGACAGGCAGCTGGACCTTCCCTGGAAATGGGTGCTGCCTGGTCAGAGAGGGTCATGACTCTTCAGACAGGTGTGTGGTACCCACAGCATCCCACCTGCCTAGCCGGCCGGTCTGGGAAGGTCACGTGACTCTTCCTTGCTAGGGTGTGACTGAGGCTGGCTCAGAGACCCCCTGGACCTCATCTTAACCATTTTCCTTCTGCAGAGCCGTAGAGATGTTGGCCATATGCCACCTGGTACGCGTGGCAGGACCACCGTTCAGGGCCCAGCACGCTCTGGGTTTGAATCAGTCGGTGGCTCTGGAGTTCAGTGTGGGGCAGGGGGTCGAGATGGGTCCTTTGGGGAGGGTGTGGCTGTGGGCTTTATCCAGGGTAGTTCCTGGGAGGATGCTGGAGGCCAGCCAGCCTGTGGGGCCCACAGTGGAGGCCTCCTGGGGCCTCGGAGGACCTGTGAGGGGGTCCACTCCCTCCCCTAGAGGCTTCTGGGATTTCCCATTAGCAGGTGTAGCCAGAGCCCCCCCGGGGCCCGAGATCTGGGAGCAGAGGAGTCAAAGAGGAAGAAGAGGCCGGTGCCAGGAGAGCCTCGGGGACACCTGGGACGGAGCAGCAGGGTGCCACACAGGCTGGCGGGTGGTGCTGCTGGTGGACGAGGCACAGAGCTTGTGGATCCTTGGGGAATCGCCCGGTTCTTTCAGAGCAGAGCCGGGTGGATGCCAAGGCCTCTTTGGCGACACCCTCCTGCGTGGCCTCTGGGAGGCCTGGTGATGCCAGGACACCAATGCTGTAGTCACCCTGCTGCTTGGTTAACTGGTGAATTTACATACGTCTGCCCTCAATGTTCCCATTGACAGGTGGGAAACTGAGGCACAGAGGAGTTAATCAACTTGCCAAGTTTACACAACTAGTAAGAAGCAGCGCGGGATTTGAACCCAGGAAATCCGGCCGGAGAAGCAGCCTGTTCCCTCCCCCTGCCCAGCCACATGGCGGGGACCTAGGGCTGATAACCCTCCTGGTCTCTTTATAGCTGGTTTCCATGTGGTGTTATCTCCGTTACCGACCATGGTCTCCCTCATCTGTAAAATGGAAACGAGTCTCATCTTGCCCATTTTCCCCTCTCTTTTAAAGAGGAAAAACTTCCACTAAGATGTTTTGGTTCAATGCAAACGTGAGGATCACCTCCCCAGCCTTGGGGTGAAGGGAAGCAGACAAACAGCAGAGGAAGTCTGTGCTGCGCTCCCGCTGCAGCTGGAAGGGATGTGAGGCTCTGACCCTCCAAAATCCGCTGTGATATGTGTGCCTGGGGCCACACCTGGGCCAGGTCCCTGTCTGGTGGAGCCCGTGGTCCTCCTCCCTCTCTCTGCCCATCCCATAGTTACTGAGCACCTACTCTATGCCAGGTGTGGAGCTAGGTGCTGGGTGCTGGGAGCTGGGTACTGAGTGCTGGGAGGTAGCCAGTGAAGTCCCCAGACAGGGTCATGCCCATCCCCCCAGCTCTAGTCCAATGCGGGGACAGATCTTGAATGCGTGGTCCCTGGCTCAGGCAAGGGAAGCACAGGGCAGTGTCACCTGGGGCCTGGCTCGTCTGGGGTGGTGGTGCGGGAGGTCAACTTGGAGCAAAGCTTTAGCCATGTGAGTGCTAAGCCCAGAGTAGCCCCCAAAAGGGACTGCGCTTGTTCGAATGGCCTGTGGTGGCCTGCTGCTCAGCCCAGAGGCACAGCGGCCTGTCCTTTGCCCTGTCCAGGATTCTGGAGGGCTGGTCTGCTGCAAGGCAGGGCAGGTTCCTGGCAGTGTCCTTGGGAGCCCTGAGGCCGATGGTTCTGCCTGGTGCAAGTTCAGCTTGAAATGCCATGAATCTGGGGGGCCTTTGATCTGATTCGAGGTGCTTCATGAAGGGGGCGGGGCTCCAAATAGCACAAATGCCTTCTGGGTGGAAGCCTGTGACCCAACCAGGCTGAGGGTGCCAGGGTTCCTGGAGCAGCGGTCATGCATGAGGCTCTGGTCCCCAGCAATAGGCCTGATCTGGAGCTGGACTCGGTCACTGTTGGTGAACAGGGGGGACCCTGTCGCTCTTCACATCGGGGCAAACCTGAACTTAAAAGGACTTTTGACCCTCTTGCTCTTGGATGGGGAATGCCAGATTTGATGACAGAGGATTTTCCTTCCAGGCCTTCCTGTGGCCTTCAGAAACCGCATCGACCCCCCGGCATGATCTGTTCATGATCTGGTCTCCACTGTCTTCTCCTGGCCAGGCAGTGGCCACCCCTGCAGGGCCTTGCTGTCCCTGACTCTGGCCTATGGCACAGGGGAGATATGGGGGATCTCAAGAGAGGACATGACATAAGGAATTCTTTGCCTTGTAATGGGATTAGGGTTGCCACAAGAAACAGAAACAATAACAATAACAAAAAAACAACAACAAAAAAGACACGGACACCAAATTAAACTTAAATTTCAGATAAACAGATAAACAATGAGTGTATTTTTTTTGTTTGTTTTTTTGGTACTGGGGTTTGAACTCAGGGGCACTCGACCACTGAGCCACATCCCCAGCCCTATTTTGTGTTTTATGTAGAGACAGGGTCTCACTGAGTTGCTTAGCCCTCGCCGTTGCTGAGGCTACTTTTTTTTTTTTTTAAGTATAAGTCCCAATTATTACCTGGAGCATACCTATAACTAAAAAGTTTATTTATTGCTTATCTCAAATTCAAATGTAACTGGGCACTTTATATTTTTATTTGCTCAATCTGGCAACCCTAAATGGGTGCAGAAATTCTTGGGGCTTGCCTCGCCCCTGACTTTGGCATCAGGACTTTTTCCTGAGGCTGTGGGGCAGGCCGGGAGGGCTGTGGATATGTGGGGGTCTCTGGGCAAGGGGTTGGGGGTCTAGGCTGTGCAGTTTTCACAAGGAGTTAAAATGTACTTTGTACAGAGGCCCGTCAGGTTCCGCTCCCCAGCAGTGAGCCAGAGAGTGGACATACAGGGAGGGCCCTGCCCACATGGCCTGGGAGTTCTAGGGACAGGAACTGCGGTCAGAGCACAGGGCTATGGAGGCTCCAGGAGGACCTGAGCTGCCCAGCACACAGCTTGAAGCACCAGAGTGGGGTGCTTGGGCTTCTCAATCACAGACCCTCTCGCTTCTCCCAGCCTTGGGTCTCGCTCTGGCCTCTGGGTCTTGACCCCTTGGCCTCTGCTTTGGCACTCGGCCTGCCTGCCTAGGCCTGGGGTCTCTGACTCCTCGTGTCCTGTCCCCCAAGTTGGGTCTCAAGGAGAGCAGAACTGAGGTTTACTGAGGGCTGGCACATCCCCTCCACGTCCCCTCCATTTGAGACGTTTCTCTAGTGACCTGTTACCAGGCACAAACTGACACCCTGGGCTCCCTGAAGAACAGTGCTCACAGCTTGTCTCTGGGGAGTATGTTCCACGAGTCAGGCCTGGACTTTGCTGGGTGACCTACTGAAGCTCCACACAGACCCTATTAGGCAGTTCCCACCAGGATCCCCATTTTACAGATGTAGAGAATGAGGCTTACAGAGGTGGGGTTACCTGGTCCACCTCTGTAGGTGGAGAAGCTCAGCATGTTTGACTATTGAGCCTGCCCGGTCCCAACCCTCTCCTGTGGGGCCTCTTAATACACCTGGACCCTCCTCTTCCCATAGCACCCTGCCCTGGCCCACGGAAGGAACCCCAGGCCTGGGTGCTGTGCCCTGGACCTGTTCCTATCACCTGTTGCCTTCTTTAGGAACCAAATTGAGATGAAAAAGTATTAGAGCAGGTAGCCCCGGTCCTGGCTGCTTGTTAGAGCCACTGGGGACCTGTAACAATCCCTGGTGCCTGGACGCTGCCCCTAGAGTTTCAGATTTAATTGATCTGGGGAAGGTTTCAGGTGCCATGGTTCTTAAACACTTCTGGGTAATTAAGAGCCATGGGAATGTGGGAGGAACAGAGGGAATGTGGGAGGGCCGAGGAACGCAGGTGCAAATGGAAGACCAAGTTTCCTCTCGTGGTCTCCATTTCTCTAAAAAGATTTGCCACCTTTTAGTAGAAAGTTCTATTAAATTATAGCCTTTGAAACAAAGGGACTCTCCTTGTTCCTGAGCAGACCTCTGGCTTTGCCTCCTTCAGGACTCTGTAGAGAGTGAGTGACACCTTCCATCCCACTATCCCCACACCCCCTGCCCACCTGTTATCCATCCATCTGTTCCATCTCATCATCTCCACATTCATCCAGTTTCCCATCCACCTGTGCACTCACCCATCCATCCATCCATCCATCCATCCATCCATCCACCCATGCAGTCTTTCCCCTGATCATCCATTTATCCATCCCTCCATCCACTCACCCACCCACCCACCATCTGCCTATCCATCCATCCATCCACCCACCATCTACCTATCCATCCATTCATCCATTCGTCCATCCATTGATCCACCTACCCATCCATCCATCCATCCATCCATCCATCCATCCATCCATCATCCACCTAACCATCCATCCATCCATCAACCCATCCACCCACCTACCCATCCATCCATCCATCCATCCACCTACCCATCCATCCATCCATCCATCCATCCACCTACCCATCCATCCATCCATCCATCCATCCATCCACCCACCCATCCATCCATCCATCCACCTACCCACCTATCCCTCCCTCCCTCCATCCACCCATCTCTTTTTCTTCAACTGTCACTTGTTGAGCTCTCTTCTGAACTGGAAGCTAGAAACACAGCATCCTGGTCCTTGCCCTTGGGAAAGCAGCCTGCGGAGGAGGCAGACATTTGAAAACACTTAGAGGGAGCGTTGTGGGTGCTGGGAGAGAGATCTGGGGCGGGAAGTTGGGATGGGTGAAGAGCTGAAGTGCCCATAGCTTTGGAGAGAATGTCCAGAATTCCGCATGATTAGCCTCCTGTTGTCTTCTGGGTCTCAGTGTAAATGCCACCCCATTGGGAAAGCCCTCTCTTACTCCCCAGGCTGGGTCCCCTGTTACATGCCCTTTTTTTCCCTTTTTTGCATCCTGCATCTCTTTGTGGCATTCGCTACAGCTGTGACAAAGCCGTTGGTGAATTGCGTGTACTGAGTTTGTCTGTCTCCCTGCCAGCTGTGACCTCTGGTCTTGTTCACAGTTGTAACCCCAGTGCTGAGCCCCGTACCAGGCACATGGCAGGCACTCTCTGAGGGTTTGTCATGAGTGTAAGGGGAGCTTCAGAATGAGGAGGTCAGCGCCTGCCTGGCTGGTGAGCTGGGGCTGGGCTGGTGGCCAGGCACACTAGGGAGGAGCCCCAGCATGGACACAGGCTTGAGGCGGGGCCCAGCTCTGTGTTCAAGGAACCACCTGGCATTGGGCGGCTGAAGTGCAGTAGGTGTGGAGCACCAGGCGTGGGAGTGAGTGGCCCGGGCTGGGCCCATCTGCAGAGGCTGGTGGCACCTGGGTGCATTTGGTCTTGACACTATTGAGAAACACTCTCAGTTCTGATTTTAGAAAATATGACGAAGACACTCTTTGCCTGACGGGCATTTCCTCACTTTCCCCAGATGGCGAATGTGTGGAGTATTATCGTGCGTGCCGTGCTGGGGATGGAGCCCTGGACCTTGTGTGCGCTAGACCAGCACTTTCCTCAGAGCCGTACCCAGCGAAGCCTGCTCAGCACGGGGCTCCTTACGGGGCTCCATCTTGCATTTCTTAGCATCCTTCGGCCGCAGGCATTAGAGGGCCTGGCTCTTGGAGGTTTAAACCATAAGACTATCTGAAGTTTACCTAAAAAGATCAGAGGTGGTGTTTACAGAGCTTCTTCAGCCACAGGGAAGGGCCAGCACCTTGGCTCAGCCTCTCTGTGACTCTCTTGGCCCTTCCTTCATGGTCACAGATGGCTGTCAGCTCTGGTTATCACTCTCATGGTGGCAAGATGGCTACCACAGCTCTAGGTTCATGTCCTCAAGTAGAGAGAGACAGAGACAGAGAGAGAAGGGGGGCAAATACAAGGTGACGAGTGCTCTTGTCTGGGCTTCTCCTTTTTTTACCAGAGAGGAAAATATCAGACTTTGATTATATACCATCGGCTGGAACATGGGCACATGGCCTCTCCCAGCTGCAAGGGAGGCTGGGAAAGCAAGCCTGTGCTGGTTTAGGCTTTGCAGTGGAGGAAGGCAAGGGAGGAGGGGTTTGGGATGGCTGGGGGAGAAATGACCTTCAAGGTCCCATGTCCACCTCCCCTAGCATCTGGTCACTCTTCAACTACCTCCTGCTTCAGAGGACCTGTGCTGGACATCCTGTGACAGGAGTCCTTCTTTCTGACATATTCCTAAAGACAACCTTGGCATGTGTGACCATATTACAGACCTATACACTGTTACAGGGGCTCTCTTCCCCCAAAATAGGAGAACATAAAATTCCCCCTCCTCTCTGGGAATGACCACCAGTGAACCATGTCTGTGTCCAGCATTTCGTGTTTTCAAGTTGTCATTTCACTTACAGTTTCTCACCCAGTTGTCCTCATTACACCCAGGGCATGTCCAGAGGAGGGTCAGATATGTGCTCTCAGTGGGCCTCTGGAGGTTGGCCGTGGTCATGTCGCACTGAGGACCTGCACTGCCCCTACCCACCCTTTAGCTAGTTCTGTCCTCTCCAAGCTCACATTTATAAAATAAGAGGAAATTCAATAAAACGCTTTGCTCGTTCCCACGACGACACTCTGCAATCAAAGGCCCTGGTGAATAACCACACATGTGGGGATGGCTGTTGGAGGGCCTGGTGCAGCGGGAAGGACTCTACCATTTCTGCCTCCTGAACCCTTGCTGATTGAGACTGTGAGGCTAAGTCTCCTGATCAAGGCCACCAGGCTGGGGAGCCACCCTAAGCATTCCCATTGCAACCTGTGCTCACTAGGGGTCCCATCTGAGCCTGCACAGTCCCCAGCCCCCAAGCATCTCTGGCCAATGGGCTGAGGGCTGAAGTGACCTGTGTTTTCTCTGAACTGAAGCACACAGGGACCAGCGCCAACTTCCCTGCAGTCTCTTCCTCTATAAGTTGACTGAGAAGGCTATTTGCTTCAGAGAGGGAGCTGTAAGGTACAGGAGCACCCCCAGCCTGGATCTCTGAGTGTCTGTGTGGAGCAGAGCAGTGGCCATGTAGCTCCAGTGAGAGACAAGCTACTGTTGTGCTGAGCCCTGGAGATTTGGGGGCTGTTTGTTCTGCAGCAGAGTCCAGCCTAGCCTGGCTAACTCAACACTCTTCCACCTCTGATGTCTCTACCCACTGCATGTGGGAAGCCGGATGAGCACTGTCGGCACCTGCCCTTGTGCGGAGGCCCTGGGAACTGCTCATTGCTGCTTCCTGGAAGGGCCCGAGCAAGGCTGAGCCACGCAGCTGCACAGGATATTCTGGCCTCGCTGAGGTGGCCTCTTGTCTGTGCCTGGTCCTTGGCAAGGCCTGAGCTCTGAGCTGAGCTCTGCCAGCCTCCTTTCTCTGTTAGGCCTTTCTGAACCTGGCAGAGCCACATGGAACCTGAGCACAGCTGGGGTCCCTCCTGCAGGCACCCTTCAGAGCCAGGCACTGCCACAAAAGGCCCAGCTGCTGCTGGCAGGGTGGAGGGACATATGTGCCACTCTGGCCCAGGT
>CM053399.1:179087519-179293977 GCA_028644305.1 Xerus rutilus
CTCTCCCTGCAGAAGCTGGGGCTTCTTTCCTTAATGCTGGAGGAGTCCTGGGGCTCCACTCTTTACTCCCTGAATGCTGGCTGTTCCTGCGAGGTAAACAGCACCACCAAAAATGGGGGGTGCTGCAGAGGGAGACGGGATAACTGATGTTACTTGACATTTACTGGGGGGGAGGGGGAGGTGAGTCACACGCCAGAGCCTCAGCCCACAGATTGCAGAGGGAGCAGCCGCCAGGCAGGCGCGGGCAGGAGGCCTCTGCAAAGCTTCAGTCCCCCCAGCTCCACAGGCTTCAGGGACCCCTGGGGCTTCACTGCTCCCCGGAGGAGAGGGTCTCTGTCCTCTAATGGCTGTGCATCTCACTCTGGAGGTGGGACCCCCCAACATACATGGGGCTGAGCGCCTCTGTTTGTGACAGGGAGAGACTCCGTGGGAACTCTTTGAGGGAGGCGGGTGGAGGGGGTGGCAGGAAGGCAGGCAGGGGGCGCTGGGTGCTTAATGTCCCCTCCTGGAAGCCCTGCCCAATCATCTCTGCTCCTGGCCACCTCAGTTTCCCAGAATGGGTCTACACCCCTGGAGCTTGCAGGGGGCATAAGTATGGTTGGGAACATCACATCAAGGGGACAAGGATGGACAAGCAGGCCTTGCTCTGCTCTGGATGAACAAGGAGAAGCAGGGAAGCTCTGGCCTCACTGTGACACTCACGGGGTCCTCTCATGACTGGACGGCCTCTCTTTATTTGTTGACGCTGACCGTCAGCCAAGCTCTTTGGTAGTTGCTGTGGCTCTGGGAGGGAACGCCCCTGGCCTAGCCTCCCTGTCCAGCCTGTGCTCTTGCGGTGCCACCCTGTCCCTGCTCTCTGGAGCCGAGGGTGAGGCACTCTGCAGGCCTGGCTCTTCCTGCCACCTGCCCTTAAGCTAACTGTGCTGACTCCCCAGCGGGGCTCTTCTGGTCTCCTGCCCACGAGACTCTCCATTCTTTGGGTACCAGTGACCTTGAGTTTTGGGGATTACTGCATCCAACACTAAGCCCGTTCTCGCCCAGCCCTGGGGTCCCAGTTGAGCCAGAACCTAGCCTTCACCTTGGCAGTGCCCCATCTCATCCCCCAGGATCAGTCAGACACTGTCCCTGGCTCTATGTCCTCAGCCCCTCTCAGACCTGTCCACTGCTCTCCTCCCCCGCCACTCCAGGTCACTGTCATCTCGGCCCCTTGCTGGGTCCTCAGCCTCTGCTCTGCTCTTCCATGCTGTCCCTCACTCAGCAGCCCGGTGACCCTTCATGGCGGATGCCAATCCAGGCGGGCACTGTGTCTTTTGGCTTTCATTGTTGCGATGGAGAAGTCAGCTGTCAGCCTCGTCGGGACTCTGGAGTTGGCTTTTTTCTCTGGCTGTTTTTAGGAATGTCTTCTTACTTTTTTTTTTTTTTTTGCAGCTACACTGTGATGGACTGAGGTGTGGAATCTTTTTCTCTTTCTTGGGATTCTTTGAGTGTCTTGAATCCCTGCTTTGGTGTCTTCCATCAGTTCTGGAGAATTATCAGCCATCATTTCTTTTTTTGGGCGGGGTTGTACTGGGGATTGAACTCGGGGTACTCAAACGCTAAGCCACACCCCCAGCCCTATTTTGTATTTTATTTAGAGACAGTGTCTCACTGAGTTGCTTAGCGCCTTGCTTTTGCTGAGGCTGACTTTGAACTTGTGATCCTCTTGCCTCAGTCTCCCAAGCTGCTTGGATTACAGGCATGTGCCACTGCACCCGGCTCAGCCATCATCTCTTAAACATTGCTTCTGCCTGTTTTCTTTCTCTTCTAGGTCTATTTAAACTCTTGTCTTTTCTATCCTTTCTGTCTCTCTCCTTCCCCCTCTCTTTCTTTTACAGTGCTGGATATTGAACCCAGGACCTAGCGCATGGATATTTTCTTTCAACATATCTTCTTTTAGTCTAATTCTTGCTTTGGCTGCATCTAATCTATTCTTAAATCCATCTCTTGAGTATTTTCTAATTCTTTATTATTCTGAAATATAACACACATGCATAAGGTGCTTATTTTATAAACATATGACCTTGCAGAAGAACCAAACACAAACTTGCTGTTTAATGAATGATCAGAAACAAATATGTATGGGACCATCATCACCAGGCCCGGAAACAAAATCTGACCTCTGTCATACCTCTAAAGCTCCTGTTTGGCTCTTGTCTGAATTTGCCATGTTGTGTTAGTAGTTCTGCATTCACTTGTGGCATTTTCTAAGCTTGTCTTTTCACTGTGTTGAGAAACAGTAAGCTTAGTTGTCTTTCACTCTGTCTGCTAATTCCAGTGCCTGAGACTCTGGGGGCATGTTTCCAGGGGGTTCTGTTGCTGCTGCTGTTTCTAACGGCATCTCATTTCCTCGTGTGCCTTGGGTTCTAGTGTGTCAGGTACAGTGTTTGAAAGTCAAAGAGCAGGGATGATTTAAGGCATGCGATGAAGTCCCCTTTGTCCAGAGTGATATCTGTTTGCTTCTAACACATACTTAGATGTCACTTCTCTGCACCCCTTAACTCAAACTTGAGGCTGGTTCCCTAGAAGACTCAAACCATTCAAACCCAGGCTGTAGGTCCTCGGCAGTCACCCTCTCCCTGGGAATGTAACCCTTGGAGTTCCAGCTAATTGCGGGGAGGACCGCCTATAAGACTTGCTGTGTTCTGGGGTCCCTGGGATTCTGTTTCTGTCCCCCCTTGTTCTTTACAATGAAGTAAAGAAGTCTGTATGGCTTGGAAACAGGCTGTAGGCAAAAGTGGCTCTCTGCGTGTGTCCATTCCTCTGAGTTCCTGTTGTCCCTGATGGGATCATTTCTTACTCTCTTATAAGCCTTGGATGTAGCTCAGTGGCAAAGCATTTGCCTGGCATTTGCAAAGCCCTGGGTTCGATCCCTAGTTCCAAAAAACAAAAGACCAAAAAAAAAAAAGAAAAAAAAGGAACCCCATCAGATCAGAAACTATATCTTTGTATTACTTTATATTAGTGACATTTTGATTTTTTAAGGTCTCTTCAGCCAGATGCTTGCTCCAAATCGCCCAGCCCACCATTTATCTTTCCAAACAGGAAATCTGGCCATGTCTCTCCATTCGCAGGACTTGATGGGCTCCTGCTGCTCTCCAATAAGGATCCCACTCTTGACTGTGTCTCCTCAGGTCCTGGCAGGTCTGGGCGGGCCACTCCCCTGTCAGCTCACCTCCTGCACCTCCCCCAGTTCTCTCTGCTTGGGTCACGTTGAGCTGTGCTGGTCCCCGAAGCCCTCCCACCTCTGGTGAAAGCAGGTGCCACTTGGTTCCTCCAGGCTGAACTGACCTTCCCCACCCCCTGGCCTGGCCGTCTCAGGTTAGACACCACCTCCTCCAGGAAGCCTCCTCTGACCAAACCCTGCTTTGCCAGGTGCTTCCTCTAGGCTTCCATAGTCCCCTGTACGTCCCTGTCACAGCACCGATGGCCTTGGACTACCACCGCCTGCTTCCAGGAGGCTGTGGCTCAGTTCATGCTTGTGGTTGAGAGGGAGGGTGGATGAGTGGGTGGGTGGGTGGCTTCTCACTCCTGCCCTGACATTTCAGTTGTTCTGTTTCTTGGGACCCATCCCCTGCTCCCCGACTCAGCTGATGGTACCTGGACAGAAGGACTGTCCTTCCTTCTTCTCCTTCCCCTCCTGGCCTCCTCTTGCCCTGTCCTTTGCTCAAACTGGCTCGAGACTCCGCTTAGCAGCTTCTCTTGAGGTTCCTGCCATCTCCCTGACCCCTAAATCAAGGGGAACTGTAGGTCACAGAAATAGGAAAATACACCGGTGCAGGCTGTTTTAATTCCAAGTACAGAAAACCCTACTGCACCTAAACCTCATTGCTACACCCACAAATTTCAAAAACCACCGAGATGAGAAGGCAAGGTGGGGAGGCACCCAGGGCAGCGTCCACCCCTCGGGGCTGGGCGCCTTGGTCTTGCAAGAGTGGAGTTTTACCATCTGGTGCCTCCGTTTACCTGTAAGAAAGAGGAGACGGCACTGTCTGCCCCCGGCTGATGGAGGGCTGGCCGGTGGGCGTTCTCCCTGGAGTTTTATTTACTGAGTCCCTGAGTGTTGGCCCTCCACAACCCTCCTCTTTTCCCCAGGACCCCCTTCCCTTCCCCTGACTGGTCATATCCACCTGTCCCTCAAGGCCAGCCTCCTCCTCCTTATTCTTGCCGTTGCCTGGTCAGCACAGACCTTCGGCCAGCAGTGTGGGCATCCAGGGGCGGGCACCGCGGTTCTTGTGGAACATTGACTGAGGGCCGCTGGGGACATAGCGTTGAGTGAAACCCTGGGGCGTGTCCCAGACTTCTCAGTAGAATTGGGAGAGGGGGTCAATTGCTTGACTGACGTCTTGACTGTAACACCTCCCCAGATCTCAGGCTGTCACCCAGAGGTGGGCGGTGGAACTTAGGGCGAGGACAGGAGGCAGAGAAACATGTCTCCTTCCCGGCCTTTGCAGGAGTGGTGAGGGCGTCTCCCTGCATCATAGGGCGAAATGTCAAGCGCTCTGCTGACATCCCCAAACCTGGTCTCAGTGGTGGAGGACAAGGCAGGACCAATCATTTTACAGATGAGGAGACCTGAAACCAGAGAGGTACAGTGACTGCACAAAGTCACACAGCTAATTGGCCTTGCTTGACTCAGCATTCCCAGCCTGCTCAACAGGGCACCTGGATAGACCTGCCCTTTCCCTCTTGGGAATCATCCATGAGGCCACTGAGCGGGGGCAGCATCTCTGAGGACTAGAGATGTGGTCTCCCCAGCACCCAGCTTGGTATCTGGTGTATAGGGCAGGAGGGGTACCTGAAAGACTGGTGTTCATTCCAAGTGTATGGTGTGTGTGTATGTGTGTGTGTGTGTGTGTGTGTGTGTGTGTGTGTTAAAGGGCCCAAAGAATCTGCAGCCAGGAAGTGACAGGATCCTGAGGCTAATGGAGAAGGGGTGGAACCAGGCGAGGGCAGAGGCAGGGAGGTCCAGGAGGTGCCCAAAGCAGTGAGGACGGGACTGAGGAGGCTGTGGCCATGGAGACTAGGGGCGGCACTGGAGAGGTGTCTAGCGGCTGAGTGGGTAAGGACTAGCCACAGGCTGGGCCTCAGGCTCTGGAGGACTGCAAGAGGACCAGGGAGTGTCCTTTGCAGCCCCAGAGGAGGAGCCAGTCTGATGGGGGGAGGGGGTGGAAGGGAGGCAAGGAATCCAGTTTTGGCCAGGGGGCCCTGGGTCCTCACAGTGGGGACATCCACATCCAAGAAGGTGTCTGGGACTTAGGGGCAAGCAAGGACAGGTGAAGGCCCGTCCCTGTCCCTGTGGCCGGCTTGGTCAGACAGGACTAGGGCCCGCTGCCTGGGCTCTTGGGGCACTGGACCACTCTCTCTCCTGACGGCAGATGCAGAGGGAAGGCAGCCAGGTCTGGCTGGACAGTGACCCTCGTCTGCTAGCTCCTCTCCTCTCACCTGGGAGGGAGCGCAGGCCCCGGGCTGGGCCGGAGAGGTCTGGGCCGGACAGGTCTGGGCCACAACTGCTCCATGGCCTTGGGGCAAGAGCAGCTGAAGCAGCAGATACCAGTGACAGCCAAGCCACCCACTGCAGGCTGGTCCTCGGCTGACCGCGTGGTGCCTGGAGTGAGAGGTTCTCCTGGTCATCAGACGCAGCGTGATGCCTCCTGGCTGCAGTAGAGTGTGAGCCCGGGAGGGTGGGTCCTCGCCTCAGCTCATCCGTCCCCAGAACACCCTGGACAGGTGGAGCTCAAGGACCCTTCTTGAGGTTTCCCACCCATCTTAAATCCAGGCTGGGGACCCCCCATTGTTTCCTGCTTCTGAACTGAGGGCCGTTGGCCTTTCCCTAAACAGCTAACAAGAATGACGTGCCCCACAGGTCCACTGTGTGGGTGTAGCCTGACACCTGTGTAAGCCCCTTCCCGTCACATGGGCAGAGCGTGTGCCAGGGTGTTACCTGAGGGTTTGCCCCCCAACCTCCACTTCCACGAGGCCTTGGGCGTGGCACGTTACCACCACGCCTGTTTCTCTTCCTTAGGAGGAGAACTTGATGCGACCCCACCAGGCACCAAAGGACCCCCCAACGGCCCACAGAAGCCTATTAGCAAGTGCCGGGATGTGACGGTGAGGCACGTTTTCCTACTGGGGTTTGCAGAGGAGATGTGACATTCTCGCACACTGTAACGTGCTCTAAAAGATTCAACACTTCCTCTACGCGCTCAGGCCTGGTCTCGGTTATGGAGGACAGGGTGAGTCGATCATTTTACAGATAAGGAGACCAGAGACCAGAGAGGGCCAGTGATTGTGCAAGGTCACACAGCTGGTCAGTGGCCTAGAAGCCCCCCTTTTCTCCTTCACTCCTCTGCCAAGCGTGGCAGCTGGAAAGATGAAAGGAAGCCTGCCCACACGGGTGGGTAGACATGCTCGGAGCCCGGAATCGTCTGGCTATGGAGGGAGGGGCGGATGAATCCAGAACTGAGAAATCTGCCCTAGGACTTAGCCATCACTCTGGTGGGACACCCGGGCTGTCTTCTGTCTTCTTCTCGCCTCCTACACAAAACCATGGCTTATTGGACCAACCACGTTGGTTGCCAAGGCCCTTTCCTGGCTACGTCTTCTGCATCTCCCTCCTAGAAGACTCTGAACAGCAACCTGGCGGTGCACCTGCCTGGACCCTGGTGGCCTCAGCTCCTCGCTGCTTCCATCCCAGGCCCGGTGGCCCCGGGTGCACGGTCTAGCCTGCTCCCTTGGGGGCTCACCTGCTCACCCCCAGCCCTGTTCTCTGCTCTCCACAGGGCCCTTTGTTCACCCACCTCAGGGGCTTGGGCTCTTCCTCACACTGTGCACGCTGGCTCCTCAGCCTTGGTCCTCGCTGACAGGTGGCCTCCTCGGAGGCTCCTCCCCTGCCAGCCCGGTCCACAGAGCCCTCCTCTTACTTCTCCTCTGCATTCCCATCCACAGCATTCAATGCCATTTATCGCCTCCTGTCCCCTGTTCCCCGCCTTCCTTGTCTCATGCAGTGTTGCCTCTCCTCCTGAGGAGAATTTTCCATGAAGCAGGGACCTGGGATCTGCCATGATTGTGTATCTTTCTCTTTGCAGGGGCACCGTGGAGCTACTTGGTGGGTATTTTTGAATAAAGAAACATCTGTCCGTAAAGTCGTGATAGCTTGTAGCTCACAGGTAGCTCTGAGCTTCAGCAGGACTGTGCCGGAAGCCACTCAGGCGCTTGAAGATGAGGGCTTGTGTCAGTCCCTGGATGCAGGGACCTGGGTCCCAAATCCTGGCCGTGCCTGGCACAGCTTGACAGTGAACCTGCTGAATGCTTGAAGGAGGGATTTAGGAGACAGAGACGAGCATTCGCTGCTGTTCTCGGCTTTTGTTGGTACTGGTGATGGAACCCACAGGTGCTTAACCACCGATCCACATCCAGCCCTTTTTAATTTTCATTTTGAGGCAGGGCCTTGCAAGGTGCTGAAGCTGGCCTCAAGCCTCTGATCCTTCTGCCTCAGCCTCCCAAGTCACTGGGATCGCAGGTGTGCACCCCCACGCCCAACTCAGCTATAGTTTTCGTTGTCTGGAACTCCCACCCAACCCTCAGAGGTGAGTGAGTCTGTGCAGTGAAGAGCAAGAATGGAATGATCCAGACAGTTGAATTGGCTCTGTGGTAGGCGGATGCAGGGAGGGTCCTCAGCTTCTAGGATCCACATGGTGGGGGGTGCTTGTTCCCTAACTGGTCAGAATTAAGACACATATCTGGGATCCACAACTCACAGGGGTTTACTATAAAGAAATGGTCACGTCTGCATCTGGGCTCAAAAAGTCAGTGGAGGAATGGCGACAATGGGGCCTAGGGAAGTCCCCAGGGTCTTGTGTTGGCTACGGCTTAGCATGAGCCCTCAGGGGTACCTGGACGCCCCCAGCCCAGAGGGTAGCCCAGAGCTTGGGGGAGTCTGAATCATGGACACTGAGGGTCCCATACAGGGCTCCAGCCACTGCACCCAAATCCTGACCCCATGGCCCTGTCCTGAACCCCTCTAGGGGCACAGGATGGAGACGGGTTCTGTATGTCTACTATGCCCCATCCCCTTTGTCCCAAGGTGACTTTGCAACTGGTCCAGGGTCTGGAGAAAAGAGGGTAGCTGGTAGGTAACAACAATGACCCAGGTTCAAATCCTTACAGGTAAAATGAATTTAGCAAGGGTGCAGAATACAAGGTCAATATACAAAAACGGACTGTATTTCTATCCACTAGCAATGAATGCTTTGAAAATGAAATTAAGAAAAGATTCCATTTGCATTAGCATAAGAAGAATAAAACACTTAGGAATAAATCTAGCAAAAACAGTATTTGTACATTGACAAATTGGCCAACCTCTCTGAGCCTCAGTTTTTTGTCCTATAACATGGGGATAATAGCCAGGTGCGGTGGCGCATGCCGTAATCCCAGCACTTAGGGAGGCTGAGGCAGGAGAATCGCGAGTTCAAAGCCAGCCTCAGCAACGGCGAGGCGCTAAGCAACTCAGTGAGACCCTGTCTCTACATAAAACACAAAATAGGGCTGGGGATGTGGCTCAGTGGTCGAGTGCCAGAGTTCAATCCCTGGTACTAAAAAAAAAAAGGAAGCTGAAACTACTTGCTGTGGTCTCTGTGCGCGGCAGGGTAGGGCAGATTCTAACCCAGGCTGGCCACCAGGCTTGGTTCTCAGCCTCCCCGTGTTCTCAGCCTCCCCATGGCTGCCTCCATATTGTCCACTCCCCCCTCCTCCAACCTGTGCTTCTCCCTCCAAGCCCTCTGTTTGTGCTGGTGTCCACGCTCCCACTTCCTTGTTCCATGGGGTCCTGACGGAGAGAGAGAAGGCATGGGTGTTGGGGTGAAATCCAGGGAACTGAGTGATCCTGGGGTGGGGACCCCCCCTACATTCTGTGGGCTCGCACTCTCCAGAGCTGCAGGGCAGCGAGCAGGCTGGTGTTTCCCTGTTGGAACCCAGGCTTCTCAAGCCACCCAGGCCCTCCTCAAAATATTTTCTTTATAAACCACAGAACATACATTTACTTTTTCTTAAAAAGTATTTTTAGTTGCAGATGGACACAATACCTTTATTTCATTTGTTTATTTTCATGTGGTGCTGAGGATCAAACCCAGTGCCTCACACGTACCAGGCAAGCGCTCTACCCCTGAGCCACCGCCCCAGCCCACATTTACTTTTGTATATAGATTATTATGCAAGAAAAACAAGAAGGTAGGTTAAGAGTTCAGACATGGGAGACGAGACGTGCCTTCTGGGTTTCCGAGAGATGGGGAGACTTCTCCTGAAGACCTTCTCGGTCTCAAGCTGACAATACGTGCCACGCAGGCATCCCAAAGAGTGGGACCTTTTATTGATGTACAGGCATCGGCCACCGCTTGAACTGATGCCTGGTGATACTTCCAGAGATGTATCTTCTCCAACAGCAGGTCTCGCTTCTGGAGAAACCTCAAGGCACCTTGTTTCTCTTGGGCCACTTGGATGCATCCATGGAATCTATGGCCTTGGCTAACTACTCTGGACTCGGCTCCTGCCTGAGCGTTGGAATTGCTTCTTCCAGTGTGTTGGGCATACTGATGTTTATGTAAATCTTCGTGACTTTGGTTCTTTAATTGCTGATAGGTTCCTGAAGCTCATGTGTTCTTTCCCCTCAATACTTTGGATTGTCAAAAAATCCTTCCCGTCCTTTCCTTGGTAATATGGGATGAAGCAATATATACTAGTGAAAGGGCGTGACATTTACTGTGGTCTTAGGCAAGAAACTAAGAGGAAACCTGTAACCAGTGCCAGAAGGGGCCTGAGGAGTTAGTTATCAGCAACCTAGAAGCCTTCAGGGTGGCCAAGACTCTTCTACAAAGAATGGCCACACGGGCTGCAGCTTTTTTTTTTTTAAACTTAACTCTCAACTCTGGTTTTGACATGTTGAACCTCCTCCCTGCAGGTCTTGGGACTGGGCCCCTCCTCTTACCTTCTAGGGTTAGAGAAAGATTCAGGGCTTTGCAGTCCCTTAGGTCTGGATACAATTCTGCCTGTGTGCATATGTAAAATGATGGAGTTTACTTTAGAAACTTGAAATGGATCATAGTCTTTTTGGGGGGGTTGTTGTACTAGGGCTTGAACCCACGGGTGCTCTACCACTGGGGTACATCCTCAGCCCCTTTTTTATTTTGAGACAGGATCTCACTAAGTTTCCCAGGCTGGTCTCAAACATACCACCCTCCTCCCTCACCATCCTGAGTTGCTTGGATTATGGGTGTGCACCACTGCACCCAGTCTCCATCGTAGTCTTAGATATACGAGCTAAAACTAGAAAACTCTTGGAAGAAAACAGGAGTAAATATCTGTGACTGTGGATCACACACACAACACCCAAATCATAGGAAAAAAAGGATAAATAGACAAGTGGACTTCAGCAAAATTAAACACTTTTGTGCTTCAAAGGACATAAAAACGAGAAAAGGTAAGCCACAGAATCAGAGAATACTTTTGCAAATCACATATCTGACAAGGGACGCATAGCCAGCCTATATAAAGAACTCCTGTGACTTGCTAAGAAAAGACAAATAAGGCAATTTAAAAACGGGCAAAGAACTTCAATGGGAATTCTTCCAAAGAACAGGTTCAAATCGCAATAAGCATACGAAAAGATGCTCAGCACTGTTGGTCATTAGGGGAATGCAAATCAAGGCCACCACACTACTTCACCTCTGCGAGCAGGACTGCAGTAAACAGCACAGACCAAAGCAAGTGTGGGCGAGAATGTGAATGTGTCAGTCAGCTGCCTGCGGCTATGACTGCAACACCCAAGATCAACTTAGGCAAGAAGTTTATTTTGGGCAAACCGTTTCAGTGCTTCAGTCCATGGTTGGCCTGCTCCATGACTCTGGGTCCAAGATGAGGCAGAATATCATGGCAGAAAACAGCTTGGCAGCTCCCCAGAATGTGATACGCCGAGTGGGAAACTATGGTCTAGAAGTTCCACTCCCAGGCATAAACCCAAGAGAACTGGAAGCAAACATCCACACCAACACTTACACACTCGCTCACAGCAGCTGCATTCACCGCAGCCCCCAAGCGGAGACAGCCCCAGTGTCCACCAGCTGATGAGGGAGTGCCTCAGGGAAAGTGGCCTCAGCATCCAGTGGAATAGTATATGGCCATAAACAGGAAAAGAGTCCTGAACCATGCTATGCGTGGACGAGTCTTGAACACATGCTCAGTAGAAGCAGCCAGACACAGCAAGCCACATAGTGTATGATCCTACTACATGCAATATTCAGAACAGGCAAGTCCGTGGGCGAAAAGAACAGATCAGTGGTTGCCAAGGGCTGGCACCGGGGGGCCGAAGGGAGTAACTGCTAACAGGTAGGACGTTTCTTTTTGGGGTGGTGAAAATCTTCTGAAATTGGATAGTAACAGTGATTGCACAACTCTGTGAATATAATAAAAACCATTGAGTTATTTAAAGGGTGAATTTAGCCGGGCGCGGTGGCTCAAGCTTGTAATCCCAGCACTTAGGGAGGCTGAGACAGGAGAATCGCGAGTTCAAACAGCAATGGCGAGGCGCTAAGCGAGCAACTCAGTGAGACCCTGTCTCTACATAAAACACAAAAAGGGCTGGGGATGTGGCTCAGTGGTCAAGTGCCCCTGAGTTCAATCCCCAGTACCACACACACACAAAAAAAAGGTGAATTTTACCAGGCATGGTGGTGCATGCCTGCAATCCTAGCTATTTGGGAGGCTGAGGCAGGAGTCTTGCAAGTTTGCAAACAACCTCAGCAACTTAGTGAAGCCCTAAGCAACTCAAAATAAAAAAAGAAAACGGCTAGAGATGTAGTGTAGTTCAGTGGCAAAAGCTCCAAGGTTCAATCCCTAGTTAACAACAACAACAAAAAAAAGTGAATTCTATGGTATGTGAATTTTATTCCAATAAAGCAGCTATTAAACCAGGGAGGGAGCTCCACTCTGAGGCACAGAAACAGGGATAGAGAAACTGGTTAAATGACACTGTGAAAAAGCAATCAGACAAACCCAAAGCTGTGGACCTTCCACAGGACAGCTGGGCCAGTTTCTGCAATAAATCAATGGCATGAAAATAAAAATTTTCAAAAGTACAGAACGTAACACCCAAATACCTCAAGTGCACCTTACTTGGATTCTATTTGAACAAAAAAATAGTGCTGATAAGAAATATCCCCAAAAATAGGTGACCCCCTGAGGGTGAGCTGCATCACCATGAGGACGCTGAACCCTTATTTCTGTGGGGACACAGTGGCTGCTCCTGTCACTGACACCTGTGTGTGTGAGTGTGTGTGTGTGTGTGTGTGTGTGTGTGTGAGAGAGAGAGAGAGAGAGAGAGAGAGAGACAGAGCTGGGGGGTCCCTTCTCTGAGGCCCCTGAGGCCCATCCCAGGGTGGAACCTGCTCTCCTCCGGCGGCCACAGTGGATTCTGTGCTGTCCTTGTGTTGTGGGCCACACAGTCCCCCCAGTCCACCCTGTGCTCTCTGCCTCTGCCCCAGGTCACCTTCTGCCCCACACTCCGGATGTCCAGGAGCCAGTCTTGGTGACTGGGCAGCTGGACAATAGGCCCTTTGGAGGTCTGGCCTGTGCTTCAGCCATGCTGGGACCGAGGCCACCACAGAAGGCTGCTTGTGGCAGGGCCGGGCAGCAGCCAGAAATAGGTCCAGCGTCGTGCTCCGGAGGGCCCGCCCTGGGTTGGGCCTGGGAGCTGCCGAGCTCTTCGTTAGGACAGCGGGTCTATTTCGGGGCTTTGGGAAGCAGGGAAGGAAACCGACTCCGGCCTTCAGTTTCCACGCTCAGTCTGTCCCTGTGGCCTAGGCTCCTGAGTACCCGGAGTCAGTGCTGGCTCCGCCCTGCCAGCTGTGAGCCCCAGCCCCAGCCAGTCAGTTTCCTCCATGAGCCTTGCTTTGCTCATCTGTCTCATGGGGACAGACTGTGACCACTCTGTTGTGGGGATGTGAGGGCTGGGAGCTCACTGTGTGCCTCTTGTCTTCTTCCTCTGGTTTCTTCCCAGCCCTGCTGGGGGCTGGGCCTGCTGTGGGGTCTCCTCAGCCCCTGGGGGTTGGGCTCCTGGGGTCTGGGGCACAGGCTGGCTTCACCTTTGTCTGCAGAATGACCTTGCAGGAGAGCAGCGAGGCCTGCCTGCGAGGCCCCTGCGGCTGGCCAGCTCCCTCCCTCCCTCCCTCCTGCCGGTCTCCCCGGTTATTCCAGGCCTCCCAGGCTCTGTGCAGCAGGGCCCTGCAGCAGCCTGGCTGGCCGAGGGAGGAACCTCTGCGCCGCCTCCCTTTGCCTGAAGCGGGTGACTAAGGAGCTCTGTGTGTTGAGGCCTGAGGTCTATAGGGATGTACAGACCCAGGTTCAAATATGAAGCCTGTGAGTGACAGGGGGCCCTTGGAGAGGGAAAGAGGGGAGTCGTGTGTATCTGGATCTCCTGGAAACCCTGGGACCAGGTCTCCCCCTTCCTGCCCCCTGAATGTCCTTGAAGCTATTTTTATGTGTTGCTGGAAACCAGCATCACAGCCAGAGCCAAAGCTCTGGAGGCTCCCTGTGCACAGCGGGTCTTGCCCAGGGGAGCATAGGCCATTTCCAACAGGCTGGTGGAGCTGGTCCAGAAGCACCCTGGGCAGGTGGGGAGCCTGGGTCCCCTTGTCCTTGGAGGTCACGTTGGCACAAAAGTGAGGAACAAAGACTTGGAGCAGCCGTGGCAAGATGCAATGATCCGGGGTTCTTGAGCCTTGAAAGTCCAGAACACACAGGAAATGCAGGAATTCCTTCACTCACCGCGGGGCAGTGTTTAAGTGAGGACTTCTGGCTGCACATGGAGGCTCACCCACAAAACGCACAGAGCCCTGCTCTCAAGGCACTCCCAAGTCCGACTGCTCCACTCGGACTCAAAATCCTCCCATAGCGTCCCAGTGCCCCCTGGAGATGGTGACATCTTTGTGCTTCACTGGGAACAAGCCCATCTAGGCCTCATGAGCAAGAATCCTGACCCAGGGTCTTCAGCTCTCCCCTTTGCCCTGCCCTCTCCCAGCCTGGCCGGCACCTTCCGTGGGTGACTGAGAGGCAGGTGGAGGGTAGGCCACAGAGGAGGAGGGTGGGGCGCCAGGTGCACTGACTGGGCTGGTGCTGGGCTGTTTTTTGTTTGGAGTGGGGTCTAGAAAAACAAGAGGCCAAGAGGCAGTTGCCTGGTCCCCCTGTGGACCGAAATCCATGAAGAGCTGAGGTCAGCAGTGAGGCCCCAGGGTGGGACGTGTGCAGGAGCCTGCAGGAAGAGGGGAGGGTCCGAGGAACACTGCTCAGGGGCATGACCTGGAGTCCCCTTAATATTCTTTGCATGGCATGAAAAATATTGGAAATCTCTATAAAGAATGTTGAGTTGCTGTCCTGAGCTCTTTAATGAGACTGTGGCAGTGGGGACCTGGGGAATAACTCGGGTTACATCTCTGGGGCTTCCAGGGCTCTCTGGGAGCTGGGAGGTACCCAGCTCTTTCACTTTTATTCATTTTTTACTTTTGTTTTTTCCCTCCCCTAGTCCTTTTCTACTCTTGACCCTCCAGGCTGGGCTGGTTCCTCTGACCTCTCCAAAAAGCCTGGTCCTCTCTTCCCCCATCTGTGCTATGACAGTTGCCCAGAACCCACCCTGAAGGGGCTGTCCCTAGACATTTTATCTCCCTGTTCCCCTGCCCTGGTCACCTGCTTGGCATGCTCAGACTATTTCTTATGTCTTATTTTGGTATGATTTTGTTGTTCTGACTTAGAAGAATATAAAATTAGGGCACTGGTAAGTTTTACCCGCTTGCTCACTCTTAGGACAAAATACAGACAAATAACCACAATATCCAGGGACATGAGGTTGGCTGGTCACTTTGTCTTGTGGGTTTCACAATGAAACAGTAATTCATTCATTAAAAAAAAAAATCTGTTGGCACCTACTACATGCCAGATATCCTGTGGAGTGCCAGTGATATAAACATATTTAATGAAGCTCAAACTCATAATCTCCACCTTAAACCCCAAACCAAATCTAAGCCCAGCCCTAACCTAACCCTGACCCAAATCCTAAAGACAAGCCTAATCTCAAACCCACACTAGCCCTAATCCAACCTCATCCCTAAATCTCCTCCCCAACCTAACCCCAACATACAACCAGCTGTAAGCCCCGCTCCACTCTTCCCCTAACCCCAGCTCAACCCTAACCCCAGCCCAGCCCTCACTGCCATCTCGTGCTGGAGTTCTTTCTGTAGGCGGCCTCCCCCTCTCTCCCAGTCAGCGGAGCATGCTAAGCAACTAGGAAGCTCATTTCTGATTCCGGATGGTCCTGTGCCTTCAGATTGGAAGAGGCAGAAGGCGGCGGAGAGCAGACTGAATGCAACCCGAATCTGGGGAATAATTTTGAAAAACAGGGTGTGCCTTTTAGTCCAAACCTCCATGAGCCTATTTTGTGGCCGTTTTCTGGAACCAGGATCCTTAGCGCAGTGCCTGCCGTTGCTGGCCTCTGGGCCACCTAAACTGTCGCCTTTCATGCGCCCCAGGCTCCTTCTGGCTCAAGGCTCAAGGGTCCTGCACCCAGTTCCCTTGATACCTATCCCACCCCACCCCAAGCTCGCTCACCACTCCCCACCACCAGCCCTCCTTTTCATTCCCAGCATGCTCGTGGCTCCTGCACTCATCTCTCAGGGCATTTACAGATATGTGTGGCCCTGTGCTGTTTGCATGTTTTATTTGTTCCTTAATGCCTGTCTCCCCAGCAGGAGAGTGATCTCTTGTAGGGTGGCGACTGCTTTCTTCACCTCCATAACCTAGTTCTTAGCAGAGTGCTGGGCACGGCTGACTTGCAGAAATCTTTGTGAAGTGGAGGAATGGATGGTTTTCTACTCCATAAAAGGGAGACGGAATCCAGCTCATTGAAGATCTTGGCTAGGGGATGTTCTTTTGTCCTAGGCCCTGCCCCAGGCCCTGGGGGACCAGGTAAGAGGGACCCTGTCCCTCCTGTTGCAGGCTGTCATCTCATCTGTTTCTGCTCCACTGAACACTCAAAGGTGTTAGAGAATCCATTTCCTCATTTCAGGTTCTTGACCGGTGGGAAGTTGGCAGGTCTTCATTGTTTCACAAGATTTTTTTTTCTTCCCCAGAGAGGCCAAAACACTAGTATGAGCTACCTGGTGGGTAGCAGTGCCCAAACCTGTCCTGGCCCCCAGCTCTTGGCATTGGACTTTTCTTCTGCCCCTGCACTGAGAGATGCTCAGGTCTGTCTACATCCAGGATTTCTACAGTCTGGCTGCTGCCATGGGGATGCTCCCATAGGGACACTTATCTTCCCATTTGGCTGACAAGCACATGGAGGTTGGCATTAGAACCAGCTTCTGGAAATAGTGTCAAAAGGCAGAACCCCAGGATTTCCCAACTGAGAAGAGGGTTCTTTACCCCCCAAATGAGGTCCTCCCAGTGGGGTGCTAGAAAGACCTTTGTCTTAAGGGTCACTGCTTTTTCTTGATCACCTCCTGGGGACAGGCTGGGGCTAATCGTCTGTCATCCCCTGGACCTTCACAACTACCCCATTTAGCAGATCATGAAGCTGCAGCACTGAAAGGTTCAGTTCCTGGCTCAGCGGTGCTGGTGGCTCCCGCTGGTGTGGCGGGAGCGGGGACCCAGTTCTGCGGGACTCTAGCATCTTAACCTGATGCTTTCTAGGCACTGAAATTCCCGGGAGTGCCAAGAAAATGCTGTCAAGGTGTCACCAAAACCCCGCGGTGCAGACCTCGGCTGGTGGGCGTCCTCCGCACTGCGGAGTCGGGCGCGGGTGTTGGCCCCGCCCTCTGTGCGCTGACGTCCGCGCCCCGCCCCGCGCCCCGGCCCCGCCCCCGCGGGCAGCGCGAACCTCCCATTGGCCGCCGTTTCCATGGTTACGCGGGGCTGGCCGAGCTGCTGGCTTCCCGACACGTGTCCCCCGGAGCCGCCCGGAATTTGACAGGGGACCATGTGCGCGGCAGCGCGGGAGCGAGACAAAGGCCCGGGGAAGCGGCGCGAAGCCCGGCAGAGGGGCCAGCGGGCGGGGTGGGCGCGCTTCTCCTGCGAGCCGGACCCCCATCATTTGGAAAGAAGGTGGGGGAGGAATTGCCGTGGGGAGCGAGGTGGGAGGGTATCCCGGACAGTCCCACCTGCTCTCCCACCTCCAGCAGAAACCTGGCACGCAGGGATCTTTCTTGCTCCGGGACCTGCAGCGTCCCTGCTTGTGCGTCTGGCCCTGGCTTCTCATCCCGCCTTGACATCAGCCCTTGAGGTTAAAATTCTGTTTTCCTGGCTTGCTACAGGAGCAGAAGCTTACAAGTGTGGTTGTTTTGATACTCAAAAAAAAATGAGACCGAAGGAGTTGGAGACCTCGCCAGCCACCCACCATCCGTTCATTCTGCAGCGCCACTGCGCCCCTAATTGTGAAGGTGTAGCTAGCCCTCCTCCCCTGCAGAGATGGCTGGGTGTTGTGCCTAGCCCTGGGCTGGGTCCCTCAGATGCAGTGGACAGAGGAGGAGGCCTGGACACCTGCCCCATGTATTTGTCCTCCTGCAGCTTCCTGTGCTTAGTAGCATTACCATCCTTCCTGTCCCCAGGCCAGTTGTCCTTGATGTCCCCTTCCTCCAACTCCCACCAGCATAACAAGTGGTATTAGTTTCCTACTGCTGCTGTAACAAATGACAACTTAAGTGGCTTAAAACAACACAGATGTACTGTTCTCAGGTCTATAGGTCGAAAGTCTGACCTGGTCTCTTTGGGCTAGCTTCAAGCTATGTGACAGGGCTGTGCTCCTTCAAGAGGCTCCAGGGGGAGAATCCGTTTCCTTGCCTTTTCCAAGTATAGAGCCGCCCACATTGGTCCCCTTCCGTCTTCCAAGCCAGCAATAGCATCACGCTGACGCTGGGTCTTCTGCCTCCTTCTTCCACATTTAAAAACCCTGTGATCACATTGGCTCACCCAGATAATCCAGCATAATCTCTCTACCTCAAAATCAGCTGATTAGCAACCTCAATTCCATCTGCAACCTTAATTCTCCCCAGCCATGAAACATCAACTGTCCATATGTTCTGGGGACGAGGACAGGCGCATCTTGGAGGCATTGCTCTCCCAAGCACACCAGTGCTGACGGTTCCCTGTGGAATCTCTGCAGTCCATCTTCTCCTCTCCATTCTTCCCGACACTCCTTCTCTGGTTACTGGCATCTCTCCCAAGATGCCCCTGGAAGCTGCCCCTGTCTTCATCTCTCTAACTTCCCTTCGTCCACAGGCCCCAAAATATGCTTCAAAATATGGAGGCTACCACTGTCATGGCTGCTGCCACCTGCAAAGAAAAGTGCAAACCTTACACACAAGCTCTTGACCTGCTCCCTGCATTGGCCCTTTGGGACCCATGCCCCTCCCCCAACAGCACACCCTTACTCCCTTAGGACCAAATCTCTTCTGGTTCTCTCCATTTTCCTTCCTCAGACCCTAAACGTGCTTATCACTGAAGAGTCGGCTCAAAGATATTTGAACCCATGAGTGCCTCTTCCTAGCCTCTGGTCAGGCACTGTGTCTTGCTCGCCTCTTCGACCAGAGCGCCCAGCGTGGGATCAGTCACCTACTGATCCCTGATCACCTACTGTAGGAGCTCTGTGAACTTAGACTTGGTCTCGGGGGTGGTGTGGAGACCAGCTTGGGGACATAAAGGGCAAAGGTGATGAATGAGCTCCCCCTCCATGTGCACAGGCCTTGGCTCAGCTTCTAGTTATTGGGGTGGAATAATAACAGCAGCTGTCGCAGCAGTGGCAGTGGACACAGAAGGCCGCAGCCCCTGGCGTCTGCTCCATGCTGCACGCGTCATAGCCTTGGGCGATACAACTCTCACCTGCAAACCCACTTCACAGATAAGAACGCTGAGGCCAACCACGAGACTCCAGGCCAGCAAAGCATCTTGCTGTCCTTGATTGGAGGGGTGGGGGAGCTTGCACAGATCCTTGGCTCGGTGGCTGGTGGGATCTCCGGTGCGGTTGGCCTGTCCCTGGGAAGCAGCTTCCTGGCTGCTGTCCCCATCGCCTCCTCCCAGTCACTCTGGTTTCCTCTTCCTCGGTGCCCTGCCAGCCTGCTAGCCTGCTTCTCAGGCCTGCCCCACCAGCAGAGGCAGGCAGGAGGCTGGTTTAAGAGCGAGCTGGGCAGTGGGCTGAGTCTCCGCTCGGGATGGGGCAACAGTCCTGGAGTTGGATGTGGCTGAGGCCATGCCACTGTGTGGATGTGCTGGGTGCCGCCCAACTGCACCCTTGAACATGGCTAAAATGGTTACTTTCATGTCATGTGTATTTTATCATAGTTAAAAAAATGTAGGAAAAAAAAGTAAAGTACTTCCTGCTCGCTGAACTGGGAGGTCAGCTCCCCTGCAGTGGCCATTTCCCACGCGCCTCTCTGGGCCAGGCCACCCACATCCTCCTTTCATTCTGGAAACCTTGAGGACAGAGGCATCTTCCCTCTTTGCAGATGCGGAGACGGAGGCTCAGAGACTGGTGGCGACGGGGCTGGGTTTAGAACCCTGTGGACTTCCGGCTCCCGGGAGCCGCGGAGAGTCTGCTGCCCACTGCTGTATCACCTGGAGGCTGACAGATGGCTTCCTGTCACCAATGTCCCCTTCTGACAATTGGAGACAATAATAGTGTCCTCCCCAGTGTGGTGGGTGGCCTCTGCAGGACGTTAGAAAGCCTTAGCTCAGGGCCTTGGCTACAGAGGAGGAAGTCCTGCTCCTTGCTCTCCATGACGTCCCTCCTGCTGCTCAGTGGACAGAGGATGTGAGGCCAGGGAATGCATCAGGGTCACAGCCCGACACTGCCTTTCTCTGTGCCCTTGGGGAAGTCAACCCCCTTCCCTGGGCCCTAGGTTTGTCTGTAAGTGAATGGGGCTCTTGCTGGTCACATAGGCCAGGCACTCTGCAGAACCAGTGGCTCTGCCTTCCCACCCTCTGCCAGAGGGCTCTGGCCCCGTCTCCAGGTCACCTTTGCCCTCTGGTCTTCTTAGGAGCATCTAATCTCCAAGCAAGAGGAAGAGGGGGAGGAAGAATATGGCAATGGAGTTCTTGGCTCCCAGGATCTGAATCCTGGCCTCTCACTGAGGCTTGGCCTCTGGCGGCTCCACCTGAGATCTCAGTTCTTCATGTCATTATTGGCTTGAGTTCCTGCATGTAGCTCCCGATGCAAACCCTCCCCACCTCCCACCTGCATTAAGTTTCAGGATCTTAGAGACACCTTTTATTTCCCTGTATCTCCTGCCATCTCTGCAGGGCTGAGCCCAAGGGAGGCTCCTCAGAGATCCCCCCAGTCCTAGGAGGAGGTTTAGCTGGCCATGGAGAGCAAGAAAAAGAAGGAGGATGATCCCGAGCTCCAGGCTTCTGGAGGAAGAACGCTCTGGGAGGTGCCAGAGGGTGTGGGCAGAAAGCTCAGCCCTGGTGTTTAGTGAACCGGAACTGAGCCCCGTGGCCACTACTCATAGATTGCCATACTGAAAAACCTTGATGGGACGGCCCCAGGTGATGCATGTAGAAAGGAAGACATCAGGAGAGACTCAACCATAATCATAATTACTTAAAACTAGGCCACTCTAGTGAATGACCTCGGCGTTTGACACCCCAGGCTGGGCACAGACAGACTCATTTGCATTCTATAAGAAGGAGCAACCAATTTCTCCTCATTTTACAGATGGAGACACTGAGGTTTGGGGAAGCTGTGCCCCAGGTCACACGGGGGCTGAGTCTGAGATAGACCTGTGGGATGGGCTGGGGGAGGGGCTGGCAGTGGTCCAGGGAGTAGTCCTGGAGGCTGGGGAGGGGCTCCCTGGCCTGGCCTAGAATGGGGATGCTCTGCTCCGTCGGCTGGTGGTAGGGACATCCACGAGGACCGAGGGTGGAGAAGTCAGAAGTCACATGGGGGAGAAACAGTGCGGAACAGACTTCTCTTCCAGCCCTGACCGGAAGCCAGTTCAGTGGGCTCTGAAATGACTCCAGGTCCTCTGGAAAGAAAATCCACTCAACTTCCAAGCAAGACAAAGGGGGGTCCCTGAGCCTCAGTCTCAACCGGCCTCCTTTGGAATCCACATCGATACTGAAAAATTTAGAGCCTTAACCAGAAAATCCATCCATCCGTACACTCGTGCATTCATTAAATGCCTACTGTGCAGCTCTGTGTGCCAGGCACCGAGCCAGGCACTGGGGCTCAGCAGGGAAAAGAGGCGAAGCTTCCTGCTGTCCTGGGACCCACATTCCTGTGTAGAGGGACTGGGGATAAGCACGGGGTGCTCACGGTACCACTGCTAGAGATGACAGAGACTGCACTGGGGAGGAAAGAAAGCAGAGGCGGGGGTGGCAAGGTCCCAGGGAAGGTGGCTTGTGGTATAAAATAAGGGGCCAGAGAGGTCTCACGGAAAAGTCGTTTTCCTTGGGTGGGGGTTGAAGGGCATCTCATGTGGCTCCAGGGGAAGAGAGTTCAGCAGAAGTAACAGTAAGTTCAAAAATCTCTGTGATGGGACCCAAGGGACAGCAAGGTAGGGCTGGCCAGTGTGGCTGTCATGGGGGCAGACTCCAGGTTAGGGAGGAGAGGTCTCCATGAGGCCTGTCAGCCACTAAGGGCTTTGGTGTTTGCCAGGAGAGAGGCGGCAGCCCCTGGAAGATTTTGAGCTGAGCAGAATCTGACTTACATGGTCGAAGACCCCCTGGCCACCCCGACGCAGGCAGACACGGGGGGCCGCTGTGCAGGATCTCAGGCACATGGAAGCCACTGGTGGGAATTGGGTTAGGGATCTAGTTTGAAGGGAGAGCTGCCCGTATTAGCTGATGCTCCCGACAGGGGTCAATGAGAGAAGGTGGCGTCAGGAATGAGCCAGAGTTTTTGGCTAGAGCCACTTGCTGGGTGAGGAGCCATTAACCGAGATGGAACAAGCGAGTTTGGGAGAAAGAACAGAAGTTCCGTTGGAGGCACGTTACACTGGAGTTGCCTGTGAGCCAACCAGGTAGGCCCCGGGCGAGACAGACCTGTGTTTGTGGGTGGGAGGGCTGAGTGGAGATGCCCAGGCGGGATCTGTGGTTACAGAGCTGATGCCCCCAAGCTGGTGAGACCACCCTGGAGGGAGCGGGAAGAGGAGGAGCCTGTTTAGTGTCCTGGGACTGCAACAAACTGCCACAGACCGGGAGCTTAGACAACAAAAATGGATTTTCCCACGGTTCAGGAGGCCACAAGTCTGGAGCTGAGGGGTCAGCAGGGCTGTGTCCCCTGAGACCTCGGATGGTCCTTCTTCCCTCTTCCTGGCTCTGGGCAGTGACTGGCCATCTCTGGTCTTCCTTGGCTGGCAGCCTGTGTGGCCACATGGCATCTTCCCTGTGTGTCTCTGTCCCCTTCTCGTGAGGACACCAGTCACACTGGACTGAAGGTCCACTCTGGTCAGGTGTGGCCTCATCTTAACTGCAATGACCCCGTTTTCAAATAAGGTCACATTCTGAGGCATTGGCAGTAGAATTTCAACATCTTTTTATAAATTATTTTCTATTTGTTTAACATTTTGTTTAGGTTATCTTTTTATATTGTGGGAGAATACACGTGACATAAAATTTACCATTTTAGCTATTTTTCAGGGTCTAGTTGAGTGGCATGAGGTGCGCTTCCCATGCCGTGCAGCTTTGCTCAGGTCCACCTGCGTGTGTCCACCTCCCTGAGCTGGAACTGTGCCCCCTCCCCACCTCCAGGAAGTCCTCACTCTGCTGGTTGCCTTTGATGGCTCTCAGTGCCTCATGCCAACAGAACCACGTGGTATCCATCCCTGTGTCCATCTTATTTCACTAGCACAGTGCCCTCTAGGCCCATCCAGGAGGTAGAACACATCAGAATTTCCTTCCTTTTAAAGGCTGAATAATATTCCCCAACAAGTCTTTTGTGGGGACACAGTCCAACCCAGAACCTGAGGAAGAGTCTTGGTCATTCCAACGCCCAGATCGTAGGTGAGAGGAAGGACCAAGCAAAGAAGGCGGAGGGAGCGAGGCCGTAAGGGTGGAGGAGGGTCAGTGGAGTGCGTGCTGATGCCAAGGGTGTGGTGATGGTCAGTGCCAAGGGCTGCTGTGGGCCCGTAGAGGAGGATGGGGGCCGACCACATGGTTCCAACAGGGAGGTCATTGGTGACCTTCAAAGAGCAAGGTCAGAGTAGCAGAGGGAGGAGGCCTGTTTGGAGTGGGTTCCCGGAGAATCCAAGGAGAGGGAGCGGACCCGGCAGGTGGTAGCTCTGCTGATGAATGTAATAAAGGGCAGCCAGCAGTGGGCGGCAGTGGCAGAGAGGAGCTCAGTCCGGGGCTCCGTAAAGGTGGCAGTGGTCATGGGACACAGTGGCAGGGGTAACCAGGTGACGCAGGCAGAGGTGGCTGGCTGGAGCATGTCCAAGGGGGCAGTCTGCATCTGGAGCCCAGGCAGGGCTGGCCTGGGACCCGGGCGTCCAGCTCTCCAAACAAGAGTGGGTACAGGGAATGGCCCAGGGGCTGAGGGCAGGAGGGGTAGTGGCAGGTCCTGGACATTCTCCTTGTCACCTCTGTCCTTGTGAAATAGGAAGCAGGTCTTCGGGAGAGAGTGGTAATGGTCTGAGAGCGGGAGGAAGCAAAGGCGGTCACCCAGGCGAGGGCAGGGTGGCGGGAAGGAAGTCTGCCAGAAATAACCACGGCCACTGCTGCCTTGCCGCAGACTCACTCTGAGCCAGGGTGACAATGCTTCACGTTTTCCCATTTGAGTTTCCAATTCTCTCTGCAATGTATATTTTTATTTTTCATTTTATGGATATGGGGACTTTGAGGCCTAGGATTGTGCTATGCTCTGAAGATTTGTGTCGCTCCAAAGGCGATGGTATTAGGAAGTAGAGCTTGACGTCGCCAGGGCGAAGGCCCCTCTAGTGGCAATAGTGCCCTTATGAAAGTCCCAGGGGAGCTTGCTTGCCATTCTACCACATGAGGATGCAGCAAGAAGAAGCCGGCCATGAAGCCAATGGCAGGTTCTCGCTAGAGACCGAATCTGCCAGCACCTTGACCATGGACTTCCAGCCTTCCAGCCTCCTGAACTGCCAGACTCAAATTTCTGTTTGTTTATTTTTTTTAATAAACCCATTTTTTATGCCTCCCACTTTATGGCATTTGTTGTAGCAGTCTGAAGGTGACAGGTGACACAATGTTCCTTTGGTCACATCCCTGTAGGTCTGACCCCAAAACCTGACCACCGAGCAAGCTGGTCCAAATTCCAAAGGAAGCTTGGACAATATTTTATCAATTTTAAGTTATAATTTTATTCTCCTTGGAAAAAATGTTTATTTCAGAAAATTTGGAATTTTGCAGAAGATGCAAAGAAACATAGATATTTCAAAATAACCACCATTAACATGTGATGAACTCCTGGCAGTATTGTCCACACCATCTGCTGTGGCAGTTATGATGCTGCCTGGTAGCCTGTCTCCTCTGGCAGGCAGCTGGACTACATTTCCCAGCATTCCGTGCAGATAGGGTGGCACATGACTGAGCTCTGACCAATGGGATGTGGGAGAGGGTGATGTCACTCACTTTGGGTCTGGCTCTTAAGATCTTCTGTGGATTCTGTGCACTCTCTCTTCTCCAGATGCTCTTGGGATGGGAGGGAGCGAGTGAAGGACTCTAAGACCCTGGGGAGTAGCCAAGCCATTAGTAGGAAGGAACCTGGGTTCCTGAATGCCCCAGTGCAGTAGACCCTCCCTTCTCCTGATACTCCATAACGGATTTTAAGGAAGAAATAAAATTTTGCTGTGTTAAGATGTGGAACTGTGGGAGTTGTTTGTCAAAGCAGTCCTACACAGCCACTGTGTAAATATAGGACTCACCCTGTGATGTCCTTCTTCAGGCTGATTTATCCTACAGCTGAGCTCTGGTCACAGCCTCTTTACCACATGTTAAACTGCTTTCAACACACGGCAGTCCACCGTGATTATTTATTTACCGATCCCATATGGCTGGATATGTAGGTTGCTTTCATCAGCCAGACTCCAGCAAGCATCCTCATGATGAATTGGGTCACCCCACCTGGGTCTGAGCCTCTCTGTCCACTCTTAAAGAGGTGCCCTAACTCCATGGAGACCGTCTGCACAAGTGGACGTGGCCGGGTGCGATGTCTGTTCTTGGACTTAGGTGTGTGAGATCTTCCTAGAACTGACCTTGTGCCCCTTTCCTGCTGTTGCCTGGGTGGTGTGCCAGGTGGAGGGGACAGAACTGAAAACCAGCAGACACTGGCTCACCTCACACCCTAACCCAGGCACCTTGCTTTGCCCCAAACTTGAATGGAGCCTCTTCCCGACTGAATTCCCCTCCTGTGACTGCTGTTACAGACTGCCACCAACTGAGTGGCTGTATATAGCAGGAATGGATTGTCACAGTCCTAGAGGCCGAAAGTACAAAGCCAAGGGGTCAGCAGGGGCAGGATCCCTCCAAAGCCTCCATGGGGCGGGGGGTCCTTCCTGCCTCTTCCAGCCCTTGGTGGCCCCAGGCTTGCCGATGGGTGTCTCTGATCTCTGCGTTTGTCTCCATAAGGCCTCTTCTCTTTCTATAAGGACACCGGTTGTGTTGGATCAGGGCCACCCCAATGGCCTCACCCTAACTTAATTGCATCTGCAAAGACTCTATTTCCAAACAAGGTCACATTTACAGGTGCTGGGCGTTGGGATGTCCTTTGGGGATGCAGTTTGGCTCATAATACCACCCTGACCCCCAGGTACCCCGTGACTGACTTCCAGCTTCCCTTCCTCCTTCTCCTCCTGCCCTGCCAGGGTCTCCCAGGCCCCGTCGCTGTCTCGCAGGAGCTCCCTGTGTCTCAATTCCCGTCTTCCTCGACTCTGGGATCCAGATGTTACATACCTAGCCCTTCATGGGGGCAAAACCACTCATGGTTTGTGTTTCGTGGTGATGAGGATGTTAGAAAAATACACTGAATAAGCAAAAAGGAAAACAGCGGGAAATGAATCAAACATTCTGCCCCCATTCAGGAGTTTTGGTGTTGAGTCCTATTTGCCCTGATTTTCCACAGAACAGATGAGCAGATGAGGCTCAGGCTTCCCTGATGTCCCGGCCAGGCTGCCCAGTCCATTCTCAAGGCTCCGGGCCTCTTCTTGTCCTTCTTCTTGTCTCTCTTTCTGGAACCTTCTTCCCTTTGCCCTCTGGCTCGGGCAATTCCTGCTCATGCTTTGGGCTTCAGCATGCACAGCCTTTCATCAGGTAAGCTGTCTCCCATGTCCCTGACCTGACTCCACTAGGGCTGCCTGATGCCATTGTCCTTGTGGCTTTGTGTTTTTGTCTGTGACCCTCAGCAGACCCCATGTTTCAGGGGAGGAGCAGTCATGTCTGTTTTGTACCCCTCTGTCGTCCCCAGAGCTGGCGCCTGGCAGGACCCTACCAGGTGTTGGATGGAGGAATGAAACCCACTGGAGGTGATGACATCTCTATGAATTAGGTCCAGTCGTGCGCAGGTGCCACCCAGCCATCACAGACCCACAGGCACTGCAGCCGTCTGATGGAAGCCCTCCTGCTTCGAAGACCCCACAAGGCAGCAACAGCCAGCCCGTCTGCTGGGGAGGGGGAGCGGCAGACAGGCTGGCCGTTGCTTCCCTGGACTCCCTTTTTCCTCTCGTGTTAGCGATTGCCGGGTGAGCATGTGAGTGTGAGCAATAAAATAGCTCCCGAGCTTTAGCCAGCTGCTCTCCAAATTCTCCACGCCCTGGTGAGCTACCTTCATGCATCTTGCATCTTGTCTTTGAGCAGCTGGGAGGCTGACCACCGTGGGAGCCAGTGCAGAGCAGCCAGTAGGAGCAACGGGACGGCATAGCACAGCCCCATGGGCCCTGGCGCACAGCAGGTGCTCCTACGTGCTTGCCGAGTTATGCAAAGCACACTGGGTTTGTGCCGCAGCTCTGCTACTTGATGGCGTTCAGCCTCCGTTTCCTCATCTGCACAGTCGGCTAACTGCATGTACACCTGGGCAAGTGTGCTGAGGCGAGGGAGACGAAGCTTTGCTCAGCCCGGCCTGGCCAGGGAGAGGCTTCATAGCAGCCGGAGCCAGAGGCACCGGACCTTCCCAGCAGTGTCTGCCCTTCCCTTCCAGACTGTTCTAGGCGTCTGTTATCCAGCTCCCCAACCTCCTATCTCTTCCTAAAAGCCAACCTGACCCTGCAGCATTGGTCAGTGTTCCCGTCTGTGGTCCTGTCATCCGCTGCCCCAGCCCTGCAGCAGCTCCCTGTCGCCTCCCAGCCGCATCCCGGCTCCCCTGAGGCATCCCAGACCCTCCACGTGCCCTCACTCAGCCACATTTCCAGCCTCATCTCTAAATATGCACCTGCACTTGGGCCAGATGGGTCACTTCACTTGCCGTTTCTGTCCCCAACTCTGCACATCTTCAGGATCCTTGTTCTCCTCCAGCTGTCCCTTCGGCCTGGGAGGCCCCTCTTTTCTCTGGAGGAGAGAATATTTGTCAAAGAATGTTGATGACGTGTGGCTACTACCAAAGCAACATGCGCACTCATGTTCATAACAGCGAGTGACGGTAGCCCTCAGGTAGAAGCACCCTAAGTGCCCGTCGCAGAGGAATGGATAAACCAAGTGTGGTCTGTCCATCCAGCGCCGGCCACTCAGCTTTCAAGAGGAAGGACATTCTGACCCTAGAAGTTCTGACTTGATACTGTAGTAAGTGAAAAAAGTCAGTCACAGGGGCTCAGTAGGACACCACGTGCGAGCCCTTGGCATAATCAAACTCAGAAAGTCACGTGGGGACTGGCAGGGCCTGCAGGGAGCGGGGTGGGAGTTCATGTTTAGTGGGGACAGAGTCTCCACTTGGGAAGATGAAAAAGTTCTGCCCTCAATGGCTGCCAATGTTACGAAAGTAACGTCACTTAACTGCACGCTTTAAAACGGTCATGTGGAAAGTTTTGGGTTACGGGTATTTTGCAATTATGAATACAAATACTTTTGTTATGGTTTAGATGTGAGGGGTCCCCCAAAAGCTCATGTGTGAGATGATGCAAGAACACTTCGGAGAGATGATCGGGTTAGGAGAGCCTTAACCTAATCAGTGTGCTCGCCTCCCGACGGGGTTGACGGGGTGCTGACCGCAGGTGGGTAGAGGAGGTGGGCACCCCTGGGTTTATATTTGTAAAGCTGCACTTAGTCTCTGTCTCTCTGCTTCCTGGTGCCACGTCCCCAACTGCTTTCCTCTTTTCCATGACATTCTGCCTCATCTCAGGCCCTGAGGAATGGAGTCGCCCACGCATGGATTGAGACCTCTGAAACGGCGAGCCCCCCGAAAACTTTTCCTCCTCAAATTGTTCTTTTTGGTTCTTTTGGTGACAACAGGGGAAAGCCGACTAACAGCTCTGATGATGAGCTTTGCCAGAAGCCACCCCCAAGAGATGTCCGTCCTTACTTAGCTGTGCAGAGGAGCCGGACCCCAGAACAGAGCTCCCCAACCCCCCACAGAAAAGGCAGGACCCCCGTGATGAGCTCTCTGCACCTTCCACACTCCAGTCATTTGGCCTTGCCCAGTGGCCAGTCACCGCACACCCTGGACACGCAATGCCCTCTCTGTAATCCTCAGGCCTCCTTTCCACAGTCCTGCCCCACCTTGACCATCAGTCTGTCCCCAGGGTGCTTTCCTCACCCTCCTCTCCTGACCACGTCCTTGCTGGTCTCACTCTTCCTTCAGCCCCAGAACCTGGTCCAGTCAAGGTCAGCACACATGCAGTGGACCACAAAGCCACCCGGAAGCCCAGGCTACACTTGTGACCTTCGCCTCTCTGGTGCTACCAGTGGCCCCTGTTCCTCTGGTAGGTCCACTGCCCTTCTCTCCTCTGCGGCCACTTCTCCCCTCTCCCACCTCCAGCTGCCCGCCCTCCCGAGCCCAGCTCTCTGGGAAAGAGATGTTCTTACCAGATGGAAATCAGAAGCAATCAGAGGACTTCCTGGCCCAACATCCACCGACCTCCCCACGTGGCCCCCGGAGGCCTTCCCCCCCCACACCCACCAGCTGGCCTGCTCCTGCCCGGGCCATGTACCTTGAATCCGCTCCCTGAGCCTCCACTCCAGCTTGGCCCCCTCTCCTGCGTCACCAGCGGGCCCATCTGGATCATCCTGTCCCCCTGATCGTCCTCATGAAAAAACACACATGTATCAGGAAGTCAACCCTTAACCCCACGATCCCCTCCGGCTCCCCCCCACATTCCGTCAGAAGGGTGGTCCGTGTGCCCTGTCTGCATTGTCTCCTGGGCCCACCACAGTCTGGCTCCTGACCTGGCCATCCGCCCTAGCGGCTCTAGCCAAGGTCAGCACTGATTGGCACATCCTTGACCCCACAGGCTGACCTTGGGCTCCATGTTGCTCTACCTGCCAGCAGCACTGGGACCAGCTGGTCACTGCCTTACACCAGTCCTGCTCTCCTCCTCCCCGTTCACCTGGCTGTCCGCAACTCAGGCTCCTTGCTTTCCTGCCTCTCCCTGGGACACATCCTCTGCACAAGAGGCTGAGCCCCAGCCGGCAGCTGCCTGCCTGCAGCCTCGCCTCCCCGACCCTGCACATCGCACGGGCTCCGTACTACTTCCCAAGGGATGGCATCCTCCCCAGGACCCCCACCCGCCAAGCCCCAGACTGCTCCTCTGCAGTAAACGGAACTGCCCCTCTGTGTTTTCAGGATGGCGGCGTTGCCCTTGACACCTGGCTTCCTGCCTCACACCCAGCTAGACCAGTAGGTTTTTCAGCTCTAACCAGGAAGACCCTGGAACCCAGCCCCTTCCTGGGTCTCCTGGGACCCTGGGCCAGTGGCCTGGCCGCCCTGGCTGCAGCCACCCAGCCCGACTGCACCCTGTCTCCCTGTTACCTGGCTGGGCCCAGTGCTGGCCTTCTGGGGGCACGGCTATGTGTTCGTCCAGTCATCTCCCCCAACCTGGTGATCAGCCATATTTGATCAATGCATGAGTGACAGACAGGGAACAAGGACAACACCTCCCCAGGAGGCTCCCCAGTCCAGCCCTGGGGCCTGCACCTGGCTGCCACGTCTCTCCCAGGTGCGCAGCCTTGGGAGCAGTTGGTCTTGGTTGCCAGCTCTCCTCGGGGAGGGGTGCTCCAGGGATCAAGGTTCTGTGCCTGCAGAGTCTCCTCACGCTGTCCTGGTCACCCTCCTAGGTCCCTTGCCTTCAATCCCTCATCCTGTGGGCAGGGTCAAGGGGTCAGAGACCACACCTCCAGTTTGGCTTCTAGCCAACCAAGTCCTGGAAAACAGATTCATACAGAAAGCCGGTGGGCTGGAGCAGGACCTCGGCTCCTCCATGCCTTGTCCTGGTCTGGAAATTGGGGTACCAGATATGAACTCCAGCCTGCACGGGGCTTGAGGCCACCCTGCACAGCCCTTGACCCTCACTTCTGTTTTTTTAATTTTAATTTTAATTTTTCTTTTTAGTTATACATGACGGTAGAGTGCATTTTGACTTATCATACATACACGGAGTATAACTTCCCATTCTTGTGGGTGGGTGGTGTGGAGTTACACTGGCCGTGTATTCATACACGAGCATAAGAAAGTGACTTCCAGCCGGGCGTGGTGGCGCACGTCTGTAATCCCTGCACTTTGGGAGGCTGAGATAGGAGAATCGCGAGTTCAAAGCCAGCCTCAGCAACGGCGAGGCGCTAAGCAACTCAGTGAGACCCTGTCTCTACATAAAACACAAAATAGGGCTGGGGATGTGGCTCAGTGGTCCAGTGCCCCTGAGTTCAATCCCTGGTACCAAAAAAAAAAAAAAAAAAAATAAGAAAGTGACGTTGGATTCATTCTATTGCCTTTCCCATCCCCCATCCCCCTTCCCTTCATTCCCCTCTGTCTAATCCAGTGAACTTCAAATCTTCCCCTTGCTCCCTTATTGTGAGTTAGCATCCGTACATCAGAGAGAACATTCAGCCTTTGGTTTTTTAGGGTTGGCTTTTCACTTAGCACGATAGTCTCCAGTTCCATCCATTTACTGGCAAATACCATAATTTCATTCTTCTTTATGGCTGAGTAATATGCCATTGTGTATATGTACCACAGTTTCTTTATCCATTCATCTGTTCAAGGGCACCGAGGCTGGTTCCACAGCTTAGCTATTGTGAATTGAGCTGCTATAAACATTGATGGGGCCACATCACTATCACATGCTGATTTTCAGTCCTTTGGGTATATACGTAGAGGTGAGTTAACTGGATCAAATGGTGGTTCTATTCTTAGTTTTCTGAGGAATCTCCATATTGATTTCTAGAGTGGCTGCACCCATTTGCAGTCCCATCGGCAGTGTAGGCGTGAACCTTTCTCCCACATCCTCCTGTGCCTCTCACTCTGACAGGAACACTGCAGGTCATGTGCATGGTGGTGGGGCCTAAGCCCCTGCCCCCACCTGTCCCAAACTTCTCTGAAGTTGCCCCCCATCCATGGAATCTCCTTGGGGACCACTGCCTGGTGCTTTTGGCTTGGGTCTCGCTCTTGCTTTGCAGGGTCACCTCTGCAGTCCTCCCCAGAAGGGCCAGTTTTGCATCAGACACACCTGCGTGGGGGACACTTAGGGCCCCGGCCAGGTGGTGGGCACTCTGCCAGGGCTGCTCCCCAGAGCTGTGGCTGGGTGACCCACGGACCCCCACTTCTCCCAGATCAGCCCGGGCTGCTGGGAGCTGAGTGCCCAGGACCTCGCCAGGTGGGCTCCCACGTGGGGCTTGGGGTGGCTCCCACAGGGAGAACCTACTGTGCGCCACTCACAACAGCCCTGCATCAGCCTCTTTCAAATGAGAAAACGGGTCCAGAGAGGTGGAGACACTTACCCAGGTTCACACAGCTGGTGAAGGTGAGGGATTTGAATCTAGGCTGTTCAGATTGACCCCAGAGCCCAACCTCTGAACTGCTGTCCTGGACACCAAATATTTGACGACCCGGGAGGCCCCTCCAGAGTCCCAGTGGGCAGAGGAGGTCCTGGAAGGTGGGGAGGGTCTGGTGGAAGGTTCCTCCTCCCTTTTAGTCCACATCAGTGGTTCCCAGCTGAAGAACAGCTCGGGTGCTGGGGAGGGCTATGCCACGGCTAACCTGGTCATTCTGGCTGCAGCACAGAGGCCCCCTCCAGGGTTCAGGCTCCCTGCAGAGAAAATGTGAGGAATATTTTGATGCTGTTTCAAAGGTTTAGTAAACACCCAACCACCAGCCGGGGCAGAGCTGCTGCCCTGCCCGCGACTCCTCCCTGCTCCCGGCTGTTCCTCCGGCCCTGGGCCTGGCAGCTGGCAGGCATTCTTCCTCACCTGGAGGGTTCTTGGAGAATCTTGAAAGTTTTGGGGGGTCTAAGATTATGGAGCCTGAATCTTGAGGTGGCCTCCAGAGGAAGCCAGGGTTGGCAGGCCCCCCAGGGCACCCTTTGGGTTCAGACTCCCAGAAACCCTGCTCCTGGTGGGGAAGAAATAATTCAAGTGGGATATTTCTCTCTTGGGGGGAAATGCAGGTGGGAGGAGCCAGCCGGCTGGGGGGGTTGGCCAGGAGCAAGCAGGCCGGAGCTCAAGGCCAAATGTGGCTCCCAACAGGCAGCAAGGTCAAGTTCACTGCTTAGAAAGATCTGTGGGTGGGAGCATAGAGGGATGCTCAGAGCCCACCGAAGAGGCGGGGAACTCCTGGGAGGGGGGGTGTCCATCTTAAAAGGCAGACGTGCAGGAGGGGAAACTGAAGCAGAACTTCGGGGATCTATTCCTCGTTGAGACACTGCACTGAATTGATGCATAGAAATTTTCAGTTTTAAGTTTCTGTGCTTAAATTTTTTCATGAACACGTAGCACCTGCCAATACTTGTCTGCCATGACTTTCCATGATGAGCGCTTGCCATAACCTATCCGGGTTTAACTTGCACATCCTAGGCATTGCACACGGTTCGAACATGCACAGGAAACCTGCACTGGCTCTGTGCTGCTACTCTGCCTGCTTGGCAGACACAGGCTCAGAGAGGGGATGTCTCTCGCCCAAAGTCACCGCGGGGCGGGGGTAGAGCTGATATCTGAACCAGGTCTGGGCAGTGCTGCAGCCCCTGCTGTCCCCACCACCATCTGCTGTCTCCTTGTTAGCACCAGAGCCCTGAGCTGTTCAGGAGGTGTTCTGACCTCCCTGTGCATCCAGTAAGTGCTCTTGTGTCTGGGGGTTCTGTCCTAGAGAGACGCTCTGGAAGGGGGAGACCTGTTTCACTTGTGTGGAAATGGCCTGGGGGTCAAACTGAGAGCAGCCAAGGTGGGGATTAGTCAGGGTGCCCTGAGTGGTGGGGAAATGCCACTGTCACTCTGCCCCCCTCCCCCCACATACCTGGGCCACTGTTTTGTGGGATGTGAGAAACAGCTGCCAGTCCCGTGCAGGGAAGCCTGGAGTCTCTTCCCTGTTCTTGGGGACCGACGACTGCCCCCTTCAATTCACACATTCCTTTCTAAGATTTGTAATTGCTGTTCCCATAAAGGAAATCATTACCATGGGGGATGACTCGCCTGCCTCCCGGCACAACTTGATTTGGGGTGTGGCCCCCTCTCCCTCGGGGCCAAGGCTCTGGCTGCAGCATTGGGTGGGGGGAGCCGCGGTCAGTGGGGTCCTACTGGCTGTCATCCTGTGTGGCTGAACAGCACTGCGGACGCCATCATCCTCAGCGTGAAGGTGCCCTGCAGGGACAGGTCACCGCCCGCTGAGGAGGTGGGCAGGGTTGGCTTTGGGGTACAGGGTAGGGAGGGCTCCAAGTGGAGGGGGCCTGGGAAAAGCGTGGAGCATTTGCAGGTAACAGATGTACCACTGGGGAGCTGAGGGCTGGGGGCTGGGTTCTGCCCCTTTCCAGCAGGGACTGTGGGCCAGCTGCCCCCAGGGCCTCACTGTCCTCCCTGCCGCTGGGACCATGGAGGTGCCTGCAGCAGGCAGGAAGGTGGTAATGGCCCCTGTCAACACTGAAGGAGCTCTGGTCTTCACCTTGCAGGAAACTGGTTCCTGTTTCACCAGCTGGGTGTTGTCCCTTGCTGATGGAGCTGTCCCCAGTGTGCTAGGCTGAGCTGGGGACCTGGGAGACAGTGACCTTAGGGGCTCACTTACATGCCCCATGAAGGTGATCTCCGCCATTTTCGCCCTGTCCTCTGGCTCCCTGGGTGGGGGGAGCCCACACCTCCTCAGCCCCTTAATACCAAAGAGCAGTTGGCGGGCAGCAGGGGTCAGAACTTACTGACATTGTTTAGTGTAACTGTAACTGATTTTGACCTTTGCCTACTATTTATTTATTTATTTATTTTGGCACCAGGGATTGAACTCAGGGACACTCGACCACTGAGCCACATCCCCAGCCCTATTTTGTGTTTTATGTAGAGACAGGGTCTCACTGAGTTGCTTAGTGCCTCGCCGTTGCTGAGGTTGGCTTTGAACTCGCGATTCTCCTGTCTCAGCCTCCTTAAGTGCTGGGATTACAGGCTTGAGCCACCACGCCCGGCTCTGCCTACTATTGATGGCACGTGATCTCTGTTTTCCAAGTGGCTATGTGAAGTCCCCTGCAGGTGCATTTATTTAGGTCAAGACAGGGAGTTCACTGAATGGAGAGGACCAAGCTAGTAACGGTGTGGGCAGGACCCAGGTGGAGTGGAACATGGGGAGGTGGCCCCTGAGTGCCGGGTCCAGACCAGGTGCCAGACAGACCTGGGGCTGAGCTGCGCTTTTGTCATTTGTCAATCAGGATCTACACGTGACATTCGTTTTGTTCCATCGGACCCAATGGGGGAGGCCGTAGATGACAGCCCGCTTGGTGGAAGGATGGACACTGTCCCTCCCAGGCCTGCCCCGGGCTTGTCACCACGGGAGACCGCTGCGTGTGTGGTCGTGGAATCCAGCTGGAGGGACGAACAGGAAAGCGTGTTTTGGCCATGGACTCTGCTGTCCCGAAACCTCTGGTCTGCGGCAGGAGGGCCTGCGGCCACACCACTGCAGTCTCTGCACCTTCCTCCCTCTGCGCCCCGAGGCTCCTGCAGGCCACATCTCCACCTGCCCCAGGAGCGCCCCTTGTGAGGCGCCTCCTCTGCCGGACAGTGAGGTTGGGCCCCTGTGCTGGGGCTGCCTGTCCCCTCTGTCCTGCCCTGGGAGGGCCTGGGGCAGAGCCGGTGGGTGCTGGTGGCTGGCCCTTGCCCGGCCCTCGCCCGGCCCTCGCCCGCAGGCCCGCCTTTCCTCTCTGCCCTCCTGGCCCACCCAGAGCAGATGGAAGCCCCCCCTGCCTCCACCCAAAGGGGCCCTGGGAGCCCTGCCTGCCCCGCAGCCTCTGCCCAGGGACTTCGAAGCCACTGACTTGCCACTGGTAGAAGAAAAGGTACTCGGGATGAAACACGGGGCAGAAGGCCGGGCAGCTGGCGCGCGGGTTTAGCTGGATTGCCCGCCTTCCTCACCGGGGTTCCCTGGGCTCCGGATGCTGCCACTTTCCACAAAGTACATTCTCGCTGTATTTTTTTAGTCTCTCAATGTGTGTATGTGGCGGGGCTGCCAAGGGCGGTCCTCCAGCCCTGCCCGGCGAGGGCCCCCTCCATTGCAGTGAGTGGGGAGTCGGCCAGCCCCCTTCTTTTGTCCCTAGAGGGATCTTTTCTGGCTCCGCTGCCCCCTGCCTGCCCCAGGGCTTGGCTTTTCCAGGCCCCTCAACTTCCTCTACTGTGGGGTGCCCTGGGATCGGGAAGGAAAGGTCCACGGCAGAATCCTGGGCCTGCCTTGGGAGTTGCCCTCAGTAGCTGCAGGTTCCCAGGGTGCAGTGTCCACATTCTGGAATCTCTGGACCCCCAGGTTGTGACTAGCGGACCAGGGGCTGCACTGCCAGAGGCCCTTCAGCTTATGGTGGATCACGTCCTAATAAATCCAATCTCGGCTAAAGACATTTTAAGTGGAAAATGCATTTGATACCTCAACCAGGCCAATGTCACAGCTCAGGGCTCTGAGGGCTGGGAACTGGGGTCTGGGGTCTCTCAGATTTGAGGGTACAATACAGTGAGCTGGGCACCTTGTTAAATCCAGATGGCTGGCCAGACCCCGAGGTTTCTGATTCGTAGGTCTATGCATTTCTAGCAAGCTCCTGGGTGGTGCTGACGCTGCTGGCCCTGGGGACCACTGGTGTACTCAGGTGGCTGCAGTGGTCCTGGCTGGAATTGGGGCCAGAGACCGTGTCCTCCTCATCCTCAGGAGCTGCCTCAGAACTGCATGGAAAGAAGCAGAACAGAACCTGGGCTCGGTGGCACATGCTTGTAATCCCAGCGTCTCAGGAGGCCGAGGCAAGAGGATTACAAGTTTGAGGCCAGCCTCAGCAATTTAGTGAGACCCTAAGTCATTTAGTGAGAACTTGCCTCAAAGTAAAATAAAAAGGTCTGGGATGTGTCTCAGTGGTAGAGCACCCCTGAGTTCAATCCCCAGAACCAGGAAGGAGAGAAAAAAAAAATAGCAGAATATAAATGGGCACAAAGTGAGCGGCCCACTGTGAGGGCTGGGCTGGCAGCGCTGGGGCCTCTCTGCAGGTTGGAGGCTGCTGCGGCTCTGGTCTCCAGGTGAGGAAGCTGAGGCTCAGAGAGCGCAAGTGCTCTGTCCAAGGTCGCAGCCAGCACGTGAGTAGGGCCCCAGGCCCAGATCTGGGGAACTTCACCTCACTTCTGGTGACCTAGTTCCAGTCGTGTGAAGGGAAAGGACGGGGATGAAGAGGAGCAGGCCGCAGGCAGGGAGCAGGGGACAGGAGCCCAGAGGCCGGGGGGTGAGGGGCAAGGGAAGGAGCAGCCACTCAAGTGGGGGCCTGGCCAAGCCTGGCACCTTCCCTCCCTGGGCCTGAGGCCTGCCCCGCCCCGTCTGCAGGGGTCTCCTTCGACTGGGGCCTGGGTCTCCACACTCAGGCACATTCAGACACCGGCCTCTTCAACTCAGCAGGACGCTGGGTGTGGGGGGGAACGTGAGTGGGGAGCGAGGCCCTGCGCCTGGGGGGCCAACAGCCCTGTTCCCAGGTCCCGACCGCCCACCACAGCCTCCGCTCCTTCTCCTCCTGGCTGGGCAGCACCCAGGGTTGACCCTGGCGGGGAGCAGCATGTGGGGAAAGGGGAGAAAAGGGCCAGGGCTTCCAGAAGGGCCCTGGGTGGGGCCGGGGGTGGCAGTTCCCCTGGGGCCTCAGTTTCTCCATGTATAAAGGACAGGGGTGGAGCTAGGTGTCCGGATGGCCTCTGCTGGCTCCATGGGGTGGGCTGCAGTGGGCAGGGTCCCTGCCTGCCTTCCTCTCCTGGGGGAGGCCCAGGAGGCTCCAGCAGGCTGGGTGCCAGGCTCCCGCCTCAGACTCACTCTCCAGCCGCGTGACTGGCACAGTAACCCCTCGGAGCAGAGGCTGACCAGAGAGGCCCAGTAAGCGTCACTTGGTATTAATAAGATGCTTCAAAAGCTGGAGGGGCTGAGGGGGGGTTTTAAGCTTCATCGTGTCCACTGGGGTTGGGGTCTTTTCCCAGTGGCAGCTGGTGCCAGGTGACTCCCTCACACCATCTATAAGGGAAGGGGAAATGATACTTCAACCTAAGAATTTTATATCCAGCAAAAATATCCTTTAAGAATGAGATTAAAGGGGCTGGGATTGTGGCTCAGCGGTAGAGCGCTTGCCTTGCATGCATAAGGCACTGGGTTCGATCCTCAGCACCACATAAAAATAAATAAATAAAGATATTGTGTCCATCTACAACTAAAAAGAATTTTTAAAAAATGAATGAAATTAAAGTGGTCATTTTCAGATTTTTTTTTGAAAGGAGAGATTTTTTTCACCAGAAGATCTTGTCTTCCCCTTGCCCCAGGCATTGGGTCTGAGCTCAAAGGCCCCCTGCCTGAGGGGCCTCCTCAGACCACCCTGGGGCTTCTCTTGCCAGCCGTGCCTCTGTGTAACACTTGGCATCCCTTTGTGAAAACATGAGCCAGCACCCCAAAACCTCTCTCTGTAGCTCTGTGTCCCTGATGGAGTGGTTTTTAGGGAACAGATCATCCCCATACCTTTGTGAATGAACGAAGGACAGCATCACTTCAACCCATCCCGGTTTTACAGATGAAGATGGCAAGGCTCAGAAAGGGAAAGCCACTTGCCCAAGGACACACAGGACCAGAATCACGAGCAGAGGCTCCTCTGTCTGGGATGGCCATCTGCCTCCTCTGTGAAGCCATGGTCACCATGGGGCACCATGGTCAAGGTCAGCCAAAGGCAGGACTCCTACCTTCTCTGTGAAGCCCCGGCACCCCAGTCTTTCCCATCCCAAGCAGCATCCTCTCCTTCAAAGAAAGGGGCTCCCTCCCTTGCCCAACTGGGTCTCCTGCCCCTCACCCTCTCCTGTGGCATGTGACGTCTTTTCTTCTCCTTTCCATTTTCCAGGTCTGAACTAAAAGTCATCTTGTCGAGCCCTCTACCCCCAACCCTAAGGAATTATCCCGTGGGCTTGAGATTTAGCCCTGAGCCTATGGGCTCTGGTCATTCTGCAGAGGGACTTCTGTAGAAGGTGCTGGATAACTGCTAAATACTGCAAGAGCTGCTTCGTGGGGCTGCCGGATATAGAAATGAAAATAAAATAAAAATACAACATGCTTAATTAAACATGCATTCCAGGTAAAACATAACTCGTGACTATATGTACATCCCAAATATTGGGTGGGATCTACTTATGCTAAAAGTTTTGGTCATTGATCTCTAATTCTAATGCAACTCTTGAATTTCACCCGGCCACCCTGCTATCTCCTATCCCTCTCGTCCCCTCATGGGGCAAACTCAACCGCTCGTCATGAGCGCCTGAGGTTCAGGGCAGCCCTGATGGGCATGCAGCTCACTCACTGGGTCAGAGGCGCCAGGAGATTCCCTGCCCAGGGATTATGTATTAAGGAGGCTTTGAGTGAATGAGAATTCAAATCCCAGAGGGTTCAGGGAGGTGGCTGGGCTATTGTGAAGGGGCCCGGGGCTGGACTATCAGGTGGGACAAGGGTTTGAATCCAGTCTCCACCATTTATGGCCTCTGTAGCTTTGGGAAAAGCACTCCCCCCCCAGGGCAGGGCATGAACCCAGAGACTGGTGTACACTAGGCCACTACCCTGCACTGTCCCCGCAGCCCCAGGCCAGGCACTTCCTCTCCAGGTTCTTCCTCTCTCTGGGTTCTTCAAACCCCAAGGACTAGCTGCTGCAGTGCAGATGATGGCCAGGTGATTAGGGACAGAGTGGTCCCCCTTCCCTGGGGCACCTGGACCCTGCACCTGGGCCTAAGCGCAAGTTGGGTTTTGGCCCCTCCAAAGAGAGCTGTTGAGAAGCGGAAGCTGGCTCGGGACTGGGGCACCATGGTCAAGGTCAGCCAAAGGCAGGACTCCTTGACCTTGACCTGCTTTCTCACCAAGGCAGGAGGCTCCCTCCTGCTTTTCAGGATGTGGGATCTGGGCAGAGTGTGTGTGCCCGTGTGACTGTGTCTGAGTGTGTGACGGGGGTGGGGGCAGCACTCTGGGGGCCTCATATTTTAAAGGCTTCCTCTAGCTGGGGAGGAGGGGCCGTCCTTGCTCCTGAAAAGTGGCTCCTGAGGCTCTGAAAGCTGGCTCCTGCCCACCCCTGCCCAGGACCACAGTGGAACCTGGGCTCTTCCTGCAGGTGCCCTGCAGGCCTGTGCTCCGCCCCTGCCAGGGCCTCCTTTCCTGGCCTCAGGTCTCCTCCTGGAGGCTTCACTAAGTGCTATCAGCCCTCAAACGCCCCTCCACTGGTCCCTGAGCCCCTTGGTATTTGCTCCACCCGCAGAGACTGCCTGATCCACACCCAACGTCTTGTCCTGCTGGCCCAAGTGCCACTCAGGAGCTGCTGGAAGGTGTAAGTAAGGGCTCTGCTCACTGTTGAGGTTTGGATCTGAAAGGCCCCGCTAAGGCTTACATCAAAGTCTTAGTCCCCAGAGTGGTCCTACCAAAGGTGGGACTTTCAAGCAATGGTTGCATCACGAGGTCTCTGAGCTCATCAGCAGATTAATCCTTTGACGGATTAATAATCTGCATGGAAGTCAGGTGTGGTGGCGCACGCCTGTAATCCCAGTGGCTCAGGAGGCTGAAGCAGGAGGATCATGAGTTCAAAGCCAGCCTCAGCAACTTAATGAGTCCCTAAGCAACTTAGTGAGACCTTGTCTCTAATAAAATATAAAAAAAGGGCCTGGGATGTGGCTCAGTGGTTAAGTACCCCTGGGTTCAATGCCCAGTACCAAAATAATAATGTTAATAATCATCATCAGCCAGGCATGGTGGCACATGCCTGTAATCCCAGCACTTTGGGTAGCCGAGGCAGGAGGATCGTGAGTTCAAAGCCAGCCTCAGCAACGGCGAGGTGCTAAGCAACTCAGTGAGACCTTGTCTCTACATAAGACACAAAATAGGGCTGGGGATGTGGCTCAGTGGTCGAGTGCCCCCTAGTTTAATCCCTGGTACTCCCCCTTAAAAAAATTCATCATCATCATCGTCATCATCACCATCTGCATGGATTCCCAGGAAGTGGGACCTAGCTGGAAGGTGCAGGTCACTGGGACTGCCTTGGGAGGGTTCTCTGGTCCCTGGCCCCTCTGTGCCCATCCCAGCCTCTCTGCCCTCATGCTCTGGCTCACCTCGGGCACAGCAGTGGAGCGGACCGACCATGGGCGGAAATCTCTGAAACCACGAGCCAAAATAAATCTTCCCTCCTCTAAGTCGCTCTTGTCAGGTATTTTGGTCACAGCAACAACAAGCCAGCTAATAGTCACTAACCCGCGTGTGTGTTGGGTGCCCCTTCCTCCCGTCACCTACACATGTCCCTGTGTTGACTCCACAGGGAGGCCCTGGCAGGCTGGGTGTGGGGGAGATGGCCCTGCCCTGGGGAGTCTCTTCCAGCCAGGTGTGTGTGTGGGCGTGGGGAACTGGGTGGGGCGGGCCCAGAGCAGGTGAGGACGGGGAGCCAGCCCCACCCGGCCTTCTCCCTGGGATCCTCCAGCTCCAGGCTGCTCGGGTTTTCTCCTCCACGCTCCCCCTTTTGGATGTTAAGAGATTAATGTATGCAAATACCCTTTTCCTATGGTGGTTTTAGCCTCGAACTCCGTGGATTAAGTTACTTGATTTAAATACATATTTGTCTCCCCTCCCCAACATATACATGTATAAATCCTAAACACTAAATAAAATCCCCTCATTTCCCATGTGATGTGGAGCTTCTAATCCCCAGTCCTGTGGGCATTCCAGCAGTTAAGATGGTTCATGGGGCTGCGAGGTTTCTGTGGAATATCAAATACCTGTAGACAGAAGGCCCCTTAATGGAGTTTGCTAATACCTGCCGAAGGGGTCAGGGGATAAGGCCAGAGCTGGAGGTGTGGTAAGAGAGGCCCAGTGACAAGTGACAAAGGAGGTGGACGGATGAGAGGCCACCTGCCTTAGGACCTGTATTTGAATGTACCGGAGGGAGGCCTGGGCAAAACCGTGGGGTCGTCGGAGGGTTAGGAACAAAGGTGTCCAAGGAGGAGACCTGGAGGGGACTCTCCAAGACCATGGGGGAGTGGGGGTGGGGAGCAACTCCAGAGACGTCCCATAGGGTGGGCAGGCAAAAGGCTCCTGCTTTGGGGTTAGGTCCTGACAGCTGGGGCCAAGGGCAGCCAGGATGGACCTGGCCACTGGCAACAGGAAGTTGGTTTCCCCAGCAGATCCTGCAAACTCAGACCTCAGCTTCTGAGTTTAGAAAGAAAGAGCCCATGAGGACCAGTGGACCATCTGGGGAGTGGGGGTGGGAGGTCACTTGCACTTCAGGAAGATGGGGGACAGCCTGGGCATAGCCCTTGAGTGCTTGAGTAGCAGGCAAACCACAGTAACATGCCCACTCTCCTGAGACTGGATGGCCTGGGGACACCATTTGGGCACCCCTTTGCTTCCCCTTCCTCCCTCCTGCAAGCCGTGGCCCAGAGGTCACCTTCGTAATAACATTGCCACCTGCTCTGCCCTGCTCTGCACACGACACCCTGGGCTCCACTATTCTGTCTCGTTGTTCAGAACTTTGTAATTCACTTTTATTTTTTAAATATTTTTTAGTTGTAGATGGACACAATACCTTTATTTTATTTATTTATTAATATGTGGTGCTGAGGATCGAACCCAGTGCCTCACACTTGTGAGGCAAGCGCTTTACCACTGAGCCACGACCTCAGTCCCTGTTATTCACTCTTTTTTTTTTGGTACTGGGGATTGAACTCAGGGGCACTCGACCACTGAGCCACACCCCCAGCCCTATTTTGTGTTTTATGTAGAGACAGGGTCTCACTGAGTTGCTTAGCACCTCGCCATTGCTGAGGCTGGCTTTGAACTCGCGATCTTCCTGTCTCAGCCTCCCAAAGTGCTGGGACCACAGGCGTGGCCACTGCGTCTTGCTCTAATTCACTTTTATGTCATCTGTTTACAGCCTTCTCGTTCTTTCTCTCCCTCTCACCCAAAGCCCATCATGAGAAGGTAAGCCCTGTGAGGTCTGGTTGGGCGCTGCTCACTGCTGTCTCCCCAGGCCCTGCCCAGGCCCCACACACCTAGGCTCTGGGGAAATGTGCTGAGGTCTGGATGAGCTCAATGAACGGTGGCCAATGCCCCATGCCCTGGGCCAGGCCTGGGCCAGGAGCTGGGATCTAAAGGGGATTTTGGAACCCACGAACAGCCCAAGACCAGGGCAACCCAGAAGTCCTTACTGAGTCCCTCCTGCACACAGTCAAGCAAGCCTTGGGGTCCACAGTGGGCGAACAGGGGTGAGGAAGACCACTCTGCCCTTCTCGCCTCACCATGGCTATCACCAAAGACCCTCAGGCAGGCGACTCTGGAATGGAGCTTGGGGTGAGGCTAGGGCGCTGGTCTTGAGAAGATCTAGGACACAGCTGTCTTTGGTATGATATTTATATGACGCGCCGGCCTCCTCTGGCTCCCTGCCGGCCTGTGTGTCCTTTCCCACCACATTGAGGGTGCAGCTCTGATTGCGTTCCTCTAAACTTCCTCTCCTTTCCTCATTTGATTATTGTTATTAGTGTTAGCACTTGATGATTGCTTAAGCGATTAAAACACACAAGACTAAATTTTCACAGTTGATTTAGAGTTAATAAGGAGCCACTCTACATCAAATGTAGGAACTTAGCAACTGCATAGTTCCGTTACCCCACCCCTGTCACCCTTCACACGACAGTGGTCACACGTGAAGGTAATTTTTGCTTTAGAAAGTCCTGTATATTTTACAGAAATTAGGAGGATCTTTTCTGTTACTCAGACAGTCATGCCAGTGCTTTTCCTGAAGATCTTAACTTCCATCTTGTCCCATTTCTCTTTGGCCTGAGGAAATTCTTTGGAGCATTTCTTATAGTGCATGTCTTCTGATGAAAAAGTTTCTTCTTAAAAAAAAATCTGAAAATGACCACTTTGTTTAAGAATTTTATTTTGTGTACAAAGAGTTAGTGTTCTTTTTCATTGGCTGGCTGTCTTGGGCAATCCATTCGAGGAAGCTCACTTGCTCCCACTTAACGAAGCCCGTATCTTTAGCTGGCACATGTTGAGGCCGTACGTCCGGATCAGACCACATGGGCTTGAGGACACGAAGCAAGAGAACCCTGGCCGGGTGGCTCCAGTAGAGCTGTTGGTGACTCATCTTGCTTTCAAGGGTACAACGAGGCAAAAGGCACCACTTTCATTCTTAGAGGATATTTTTTCTGGGTATAAAATTCTTAGGGTAAAGTATTATTTTTTCTTCTTTTTAAAACCTTTTTTTTTTTTTTTGGTCCTAGGGATTGAACTCAAGGGCATTTAACCGCTGAGCCACACCCCCAGCCCTTCTTAAATATTTTATTTAAAGACAGAGTCTCATTGAGTTGCTAAGTACCTCACTAAATTGCTGAGGCTGACTTTGAATTCGCTATCCTCCTGCCTCAGCCTCCTGAGCTGCTGGGATTACAGGCATGTGCCACCATGCCTGGCTTAAAATCTTTTTAAAAAAGAATAATTACAGATTCACAGGAATTTCCAGAAGTCATACAGAGAGATCTGGATGCCCTCAGCTACTTTCCTTTGATGGTTATATCTACATGGCCGTACATTATCAAAACCAGGAAATGGACATTGGTGCAGCATGTGGAGTTCCATCTGCTTTATCGTGTTTCCATCCTAATAATGATATGAAACTCTACCTTCACCACAAAGATCTCCTGCATATTGTCCCAAATCCCCCACAACCAGTCACCTGTTCTCTGTCTTTATGGTCCTGTCATTTTGCTATGTGAATGAAGGCGTACAATATGTGATCTTTCTAGAGTGGCCTTTTTACTCAGTGTATGCCCTTGAGACCGTCAGAATTGTTGTATCAATGGTCCATTCCCTTTTATTGCTGAGTAATAATCCATGGTTTGTTTAACCAACCACCTATTGAAGGACATTTTGGTTATTTTCAGCTCTGGGCTATGACAAATAAAGTTGCTGTGAACATTTATATTCAGATTTTGATGGGGATATGTTTTTCATTTCTCTAGGATAAATGTCCAGGAGCATGATTGCTGGGTCATATGGTAAATGTATGTTTATTTTTTGAGAAATTACTAAATGATTTTCCAAAGTGACTACAACTTTCTATTCCCAAGGCAATGTATAAGTGACTCAGTTTCTCTGCATCCTCACCAGCATTTAATATTATTATTTTTTTTGGTTTTAGTTTTTTGTCTCACCTGTTCTTTTTTTTTTTAATATATATTTTTTTTAGTTGTAGATGGACACAATGTCTTTATTTTATTGCTTTGTACGTGGTGCTGAGGATCGAACCCAGGGCCTCATGCATGTGAGGCAAGCGCTCTACCGCTGAGCTACAATCCCAGCCCCGTCTCACCTGTTCTAATAGGTGAGCAGTAATATCCCCCTGTGGCTTAACTTGCATTTCCCTGATGGCTGGTTGAACATCTTACACCTCTATTTGCCATCTGTATATCTTCTTTGGTGAACTATCTTTTCATGTGTTGTTTTTTTTCTAATTGGACTGCTTGTGCTTTTTACTGTTTGAGTTTTGAGAATTTTTATACAATATAGTTATAAGTCCTTTGTTGGATGGTTTGTTAGATAATTTGCAAATACTGATGACTCTTCCTATTTAGGGGCTCTGCATTTGCAGATTCAACCAATTGAGGATCAAAAATATTTTTTTAAATGTGTCTACTGAATATGTACAGGCTCATTTTTTCTTGTCCTTATTCACTAAACAATATAATATAACAACTATTTACATAACACATTGAATTAGGTATCATAAGTAACTTAAAGATGTACAGGAGGATGTTCATAAGTTCTATGAAAATATTATACCATTTTATAAAGGGACTTCATTGATATCCTTGGGAGTCCTGGACACAACCCCTGAGGATACTGAGGGACAGCTCTATTTCCTCCTAATCTATAGTTTGTCTTTCTATCCTTTATTAGGGTTTTTGGTAGAACAAAAAATTTAAATTTTGATGAAGTTCAGTTTGTTAATTTTTTTTTTTTTTTTTTTTGGTACTGGAGATTGAACTCAGGGGCACTCAACCACTAAGCCACATCCCCAGCCCTATTTTGCGTTTTATGTAGAGACAGGGTCTCACCGAGTTGCTTAGTGCCTCCCCGTTGCTGAGGCTGGCTTTGAACTCGCAATTCTCCTGTCTAGCCTCCCTAAGTGCTGGGATTACAGGCTTGAGCCAACGCGCCTGGCTCAGTTTGTTAATTTTTTTCTATTATGGATTATGCTTTTGTGTTACATCCAAGACTCTTTGTATAGCCCCTAGATACTAATGATTTTCTAAAAGTTTTATAATTTCACATTGTATTGTTAAGGTTGCCATCCATCCTGAACTAATTTTGAATAAGGTATAAGGCTCTGTCCAAGGCTCAATTTCTTTTGCCTGTAGCTGCACCATTGTGCTGGCACCATTTGTTGAAATAGCTATGCTTGCTTTATGGACTTGCATTTGTAGCTTTATTATGTGGTTGAGTATATTTCTGTGGGTCTTTTTCTGGTTCTCTGTTCCCTTGCATTGATCTGTGTCTGTCCTTTTACCAATACTGCACAGTCTCTGGTACTGTACCTGTATCATAGTTCAAAACTAAGTAGAGTGATTCTTCCTACTTCCTTATTAGTGTTCAAAATTGTTCTGGTAGTCTAATTTGACTTTTCCATATTAATTTGGAATAGTTTTGTTTGTATCCTAAAATATCTTGCTTGGATTTTGATAGGAATTGCATTAAACTAATGTATCAATTTGGGGAAATTGACTTTTTTACTGTTGAAGCTTCCAATCCATGAACATGGTTCATCTCTCTGTTTATTTTCAATTTTTTCATCAGTGTTTCATAGTTTTCAACATATAAGTCCTGTGCATCTTTTGTTACTGATATCTTTTGAGTGATTGTAAATGGTATTGTGTTTTGACCCTTAGTTTCCATGTGTCCATTACTACCATTTGATTTGATTTTTTGTATGTTAATTTTGTGTCCTAGCTGGGCATGGTGGCGCACACCTGTAATCCCAGCACTTAGGGAGGCTGAGGCAGGAGGATCACGAGTTCAAAGCCAGCCTCAGCAATGGCGAGGCACTAAGCAACTCAGTGAGACCCTGTCTCTAAATAAAACACAAAATAGGGCTGGAGATGTGACTCAGTGGTCGAGTGCCCCTGAGTTCAATCCCCAGTACCAAAAAAAAAACCAAAAAAACAAAAGTTTTGTGTCCTTTGACCTTGCTGAACTTACTTATAAGTGCTAGGAGATTTTTCTAGATTTCTGGAAAATTCTATACAAACAATCATGTTATCTGCAAAGAAGAACATTTTTATTTCTCCTTTTCTGGTTTGCATAAATTTTATTTCCTTTTTTTTTGCCCCGACTGCTCTTGCAACATCTTCCAACACTCAGCACAGATTGTTGAGAGTGATTCTCCTTATCTTATTTCAATCTGAGGAGAAAGCTATCACTCTTTTACTCCTAAATGATGTAAATTATGGAGTTGTTGGTAGATGTTCATTATCAGGTGGAGGAAGTCCCTCTCTTCTTAGTTTTCTTAATGCTTTTTCATTAATGGGTGTGAAAATTTGTCAAACCATTTCCTCATCAATTAATATGATCATGAAATTTTTCTTTAGCCTGTTATATGGTAGATTATATTTATTGATTTTGAAATATCAGACTAGTCTTACACCTCTAGAACAAAACCTACTGTGTTATAACGTTTAATTCTTTTTACATATTACTGAATTCTATTTGATAGTATTTTGTTAAGGATGTTATTAAGGATGTTAATAATTCTATTTGATAGTATTTTGTTAAGGGATGAAATATAGTATGTAGTTTTTCTTTAACATACCATCTTTGCTTAATTTTGGTACTAGCCTTAAATAGCCCTCATCAAATGAGTTGAAAAGTGTTCTTTTCTCTTCTTATGAATTCAAATTCTTTAACAGCATTTATGTGATTTATTTCCTATTGTCTGAGTTGCATATTGAATGTTGTAAGTCCTGTGCATCTTTTGTTACTGATACCCAAATATTTTGGCTTTTGAGTGATTGTAAACGGTATTATGTTTTTGTTTTCTAAGGAATTATCCATTTTATCTAAGCTATCAAATTTATGTAAAAACTTGTCTATGCCATTCTCTTATAATCTTTTTGATGACTTTACAGTCTATACAGATGTCCCTTGATCCATCCCTGATATTGATAACTTGTGTCTTCTTTCCCTTTTTGCTTTGTCAGTCTTGCTCAATCTTTCACAATTTTATTGATCTTTTCAAAGAACCAGATTTTTGTTTCATTGATTTTCTTTATTTTCCTGATTTAAATTTGATTGATTTTTGCTTTTATGTTGAGTATTTTCTATTGTTTATGTTGGTTTTATTTTTCTCCCTTTTTCTGGTTTCTTAAGGTGGGAGATTACACTGATGACTCAGACTTTTTCTATTTGTATTGTAAATGTCTAGGGCTATAAATTTCCCTCTCAGTACTGCTTTATCTTCATCCTACAAAGTTTGATATGCAGGCTTTGTTTTATTTCAGTTCTATTTTTTTTTTCAATTTTCTTTGAGACTTCTTCTTTGACCTATGGATTATTTAGCTTAGTTTCCAAGTGTTTGGAGATTATCCCCTTATCTTCCTGTTATTGGTTTCTACTTATATTCTATTATGTCAGAGAATGCACTCTGTATGATTTCAATTATTTTAATTTTTGGAAATTTATTTGAGGCTAGGATAATATAGTCTATCTTAGTAAATGTTCTGTGAGCCCTTGTTCTATAAATACTAACTAGATTCTGTTGGTTGATGGTGTTAAGTTTTATATTGCTGCTCATTTTGTGTCTAGTTGTTCTATCAATTGTTGAGAGAAAGGCGTGGTGCCCAACTGTGTATCCTTCCAGTTCTATTAGTTTTGCCTCATATATTTAGGACCTTTATTGTTTGATGCATACACATCAGAATGACTATGTCTCCTTAGTGACTTGGCCCTTCCATCTTTATTTACTATTTTTCTTTGTTTCTGGTAGTCTTTTTGCTCTGTAGCCTCCTTTATCTAATATTAGTATAGCCATATCTTTTTTTTTTAAACATTTATTTTTTAGTTGTAGGCAGACAGAATATCTTTATTTTTATTTTTATGTGGTGCTGAGGATCGAACCCAGTGCCTCACACATGCCAGGCGAGCACGCTACCACTGCGCCATGACCCCAGTCCCAGCCATATCTTTTTTTGATTAATTTTGCATGGAGTATATCTTCATCCATGCTCTTACCTTCAACCTACCTGTGTTATACAGACAGCCCTCAACTTACAATGGTTTGACTTATAAGTTTTTGACTTTACAATGCTGCAAAAGCAATATGGGCTTGAGAGAAGCCATACATTGTACCTCGAATTTTGATCCACAGGATGATACTTTCACAGTGCTGGGGAGTGGCAGCAAGCCACGGCTCCCAGTCAACTTCATAATCACAAGGACAAACAACCAGTATTCTACAGTGTACTGTGTTGCTAAGCTCTGACGTTAGGTAAGTTAGGTATTTTGAATGTTTTTTCCACTTATGATATTTTCAGTTTACAGTGAGTTTATTAGAATATAACCCCACTGCAAATTAAAGAGAATCTGTATTTGAAGTAAATTTCTTATATTTGAGTCCTTTTAAAAATTCACCCTACTGGGGCTGAGGTGGTGGCTCAGTGGTAGAGCGCTTGCCTTGCATGCACGAGGCACTGGGTTCGATCCTCAGCACCATATAAAAATAAATAAATAAAATAAAGATATTGTGCCCACCTACAACTAAAAAATATTTAAAAAAAAAATTCACCCTACTATCAGAGCGCAGTGGGGCACACCTATAATCTCAGTGGCTCAGGAGGCTGAAGCAGGAGGATCGTGTGTTCAAAGCCAGCCTCAGTAACTTAGTGAGACCCTAAGCAACTTGATGAGAACCTGTCTCAAAATAAAACATGAAAAGGACTGGGGATGCAGCTCAGTGTTTAAGTGGCCCTGGGTTCAATCCCTGGTACAAAAAATAATAATAATAATTCACCCTACTAACTTCTCTATTTTAACTAATGAATTTAGGCCATTTGAATTTAACATAATTATTGATATGTTAGGGCTTAAATCTGCCATTATATTTTTAGTTTTATGTTTGTTTCCTCTGTTGTTAAGTTCCCTCTTCTTTTTCCCTTGACTTCCTGTGGATTATTTAAACTTTAAAAAAAAATCTCTTTTTACAACATTTTGAGTGGTTGCTTTAATTATTACACTATACACACATAGCTTATTAAAATGTACTGGCATTGATATTTTGCCAGTTTGCGTGACTATAGAAACCTTACCTTTATTTAAGTTTTCCTACCCTCTCTTGTCTGTAATGTAATTGTCTTATCGTTTTCCTTCACATATATTGAGGACCACATCAGCTATTGCTATAGTCTGTAATTCAACCATCAGACATAATTTATATAACTCAGGGGAAGGAAAGTCTGTTGTTTTTACTCACATTTTTAATCTTTTTCATTCTTCTTTTTTGTTGTTGTTATTTTTGTTTTCCTGTGGTGCTGAGGATTAGGGTCTTGTGCATTTGAGGATATAGCTCTACCAACTGAGCTATAGCCCCAGCCCTTCATTGCTCTTTTCTCCTCTGAATGTTGTAAGGTCTCTTCTTTTATTATTTCCTTTTAGTTTCATGAACTTTCTTTGCTCATTCTTTTAGGACAAGTCAGCTGGTAACAAATTCTTGTTGTTTTCCTACCTCTGAGAAAGTTGGTTTCCCCTTCATTCCTGAAGGAAAGAGTCACTGTATGTAGAATCATGGGTTGACATTTCTTTTCTTTCAGGACTTGAAAATTGTGCCACTTCTTTTTGACCAATATGGTGTCTGATGAGAAACTCAATGTTAATCAAATCGTTATTCTCCTTCAGATAAGGAATAGCATGTTAGTCAGCTTTCTATTACTGTAACAAAATACCTGAGATAACCAGCATGCATGCTAGGCTAGGTTCCACTTCCAGCACCAAGAAATAAATTTAAAAAAGAAAGAAAGCAAGAAAAAAAATGAATAAAAAGAGGAAAGTTTTATTTTGCAAGGTTCAGTCTATGGTCAATTGGCCCATGACAACATGAAGAAAGAAGAGATCAGTATCCCACAATCCTCTCTGAGGGCATGCAACCTGTGACCTGAGACCTCCACTGAGCCCCACTGTCTGAAGCCTCCATGGCTTCCAAATAGCACCATGCTGACAGCCAGGACTTTTTAATACATGGGCCTTTGGGAGACATTCCAGTTCCAGATGATGGCATATAGTTTCTTGCTGCTTTCAAGACTTTTTATTCTTTAGTTTTACATGTCTTTATGTGGTTTGCTTTGGGCCTCTCTTGTTTCTGGTAGGTTCAGCTTCCTCAATCTGTAGGATTGTATCTTTTGCCTAGTTTTGGAAATATTCATCCATCATTCCTTTTACCCTTATTCAGTCATGGTCTCTTTATCCTCTTCTTCCTGAAGTTTTTTTTTTTCCCCCTCCATTGTTCTGACTAGGTCATTTCTATTCTTCTATCTTCAAGTTCACAGTTCATTCCTTGGATCCTCCATTCTATTGTGGATCCCATAGAGTCTGTTTTAAATTTTAGTTATTATATCTTCAGTTCCAAAATTTCCACTTTTTCCTGTTTATGTCTCCTATTTGATTGCTGAGACGTACTTTTCCTCTCCATTTGTGTCAAGTGTATTGGTAATCGCTTGTTGAAGCATTTTTGTGATCACTGCTTTCCGTTCCTTGTGCGATCATTCTGACACTCTGTGTCATCTTGGTGTTGGCACTTGTTTATCCTTTTATTCTCACTCCAGTTGAGCTTTTCCTGGTTCTTGGTATGACAAGTGAGTTCCCATGGCATTCTGGACATTTTGGGTATGACATTCTGAGACTATGGATTTTATTTACATCTTCTGTTTTAGCATAGCGTCTTGGACAACATATTGGTGCAGGGAAGAAAGTACTGTTTTAGCAGGTGGAGATGGAAACTCAAAGTTTCCTGTCAGATTCTTTTGACACTAAGTGAAGATAAGAAATGCTTTGCTCCTGCTGGTGGGGGTGGAAATTCAGGCTCCCTAGACCAGCTCCATGGACACTATCCTGCCGGGGGAAGGGCCTCTCACTGCTGCTTCTGCTGTGGTTTCCACTGATACCATGGGAGGTGGGAGGGTGACTCCTGCTGGGAAGTGGTCAAAGTCCTGGCTCTTTTTTTTTTTTTGGTACTGGAGATTGAACCCAGGGGCACTCGACCCCTGAGCCGCATCCCCAGCCCTATTTTGTGTTTTATGTAGAGACAGGGTCTCACTGAGTTGCTTAGCACCTCGCCATTGCTGAGGCTGGCTTTGAACTCGCGATTCTCCTGTCTCAGCCTCCCTAAGTGCTGGGATTACAGGCTTGCACCACTGTGCCGGCGTCCTGGCTCTTTACTAGGCTTCCCTGGTGCCCCTTCAAAGGGGAGAGGAGCGTGCTCCATGACCACTGGGTGGAAGTGAGTCCAGGCTTCCCTTGTGGCTCTGCTGACACCAAGGAGACTTATTGTTTGGTGCAAATTGATGTCCTGGCGAGAGAAGAGGAAGGGAGAAGGGGATTTGGTGAGCCTGTGGATGTCTGGTCCCCAGTCTCCTCTGGTTGACAGCAGCTGGAGTGGGGCTATTGTTTCTCTGTGATGTTTGTCTGGATGGGTTTTTTTGTTGTTGTTGGAAAGTTCCAACTTGCTAGATAGCGCCTTTTCCTGGTGTCTTGGCTAGAGAGAGCAGGGTTTTCTTGGGACTTTGTGTGTGTGTCTATCCTTGTTTATTTTTCTGGGTTGCAGGCTCTCCAACCTCTATATATCCAGAGAAATATGAGGCAGAAAAATAAATCCAGAACTCCTGAGGTCCCTAGCCAGTGTTCTTTCTTCTCTCTACCTTTAGGAATCTTATGTTTCTCTTACAGTCAATCCCCACGGGTTTTAGCTGCATTTAGTGAGAGGAGGCGAAAGGCAGGCATCTACCCCATCTTGTCTGGAACTGGAACTCTGAAGCATAAATCTGTGCTTTCCTTTCAGCACTTTGATGATCTACTTTTTTTCCACTTCCATGACTTCTGATGATAAATTAGTGGAATTTCAAATCATTGTTTTCTGTATGTAATGGGTCATTTTTCTCTGGCTCCTTTCAGGATTTTCTCTTTTGCCTTCATTTCCAGCTGTTTTAACTGTGATGTGAACAGGTGTGGTTTTATTTGTGATTATCCTGCTTGGGGTTGACTGACTTCTTGAGTCAAAAAGTTTGGATGATTTGGGCCACTATTTCTTTTTGTTTTGTTTTGTACTTGGCTCTTTACCAGGCTCTTTTCCAGGGATTGGGCCTAGGGCCTCATGTATGCTAGCAAGTGCTCTACCACTACCCTACTTCCCCAGCCATTTTTATAGGTTATTTTATTTTGAAAAGGAGCTGACCTCAAAATTGCAATATTCTGGGCTGGGGTTGTAGCTCAGTGGTAGAGTGCTTGCCAAGCATGTGTGAGGCTCTGGGTTTGAGCCTCAGCACCACAGAAAAATAAATAAATAAAATAAAGGTAATGTGTTCATCTGCAACCACAAAAATTTTTTTTAAAGAATTTTAAAAATAATTTATAGGGGGGGCTGGGATTGTAGCTCAGCGGTAGAGCGCTTGCCTCGCATGCGTGAGGCCCTGGGTTCGATCCTCAGCACCACATACAAAGCAATAAAATAAAGACATCAAAAATAATAATAATAATAATTTATAGGGGCTGAGGCTGTAGCTCAGTGGTAGAGCGCTTGCCTAGCATGCGTGAAGCACTGGGTTTGATCCTCAGCACCACATACAAACAATAAATGAATAAAATAAAGATCCATCAACAACTAAAAAAAAATTATAAAAAAATTTATCAAATTACAATCTTCCTGCCTCAGTCTCCTAGTTGGCTGGGATTATAGGCATGTGCTAACATATCCAACTAGCCATCATTTCTTGAATATTTTTTCCACTTCATGTATCTATTAAGAAAATTAAATTAGTAGTTGTTATGGTTTAGAAATTAGAGTCTTAAGTGTGAGACAAAAGCTTAAGTGTGAGACAACTCAGTGTTTAGAGGTAAAATGATTGGGTTATGAGAGCTTTAGCCTTATCAGTACATTAATCCCCAGATAGGGACTAGCTGGGTGGTCACTGGAGGTGAGTGGGGTGTGACTGGAGGAGATGGGCCATCCGTGCACGCCTTCAGGGTGTATATTTGTCTCTGGTGAGTAGGGGGGTCTCTCTCGGCTTGCTGGTGACATGTCCTGGGCTGCTGTCCCCTGCCATGCCCCCCTGCCATTATGCTCTTCCTCGCCTCTGGCCTAGAGCAGTAAGTTGGCCATTCTTGGACTGAGATTTCTGAAATGAGGAGTGCCGAATAAACTTTTTATCCTTTAAATTTTTTCTTGTTGGGTCTTTTGGTCACAGCAGTGAAAAAAGCTGACCAAACAGAAATTAAAAACCTAAATTAGGGCTGGGGTTGTGGCTCAGTGGTAGAGTGCTTGTCTAGCACGCGTGAGGCACTGGGTTCGATCCTCAGCACCACATAGAAATGAATAAAATAAAGATCCATTGACAACTTAAAAAAAAAAAACAATTAAAAAAAAGAACAAAACCTAAATTAGAAAACTCTACACCCAGATGGCTTCACTGGCAAATTCTATCACCTCTTGAGGCAGAATAACACATAAGTGCTTTCATAAATCAGAGAGAAAAAAAGTGCTTTGGTTTATTTGGTGAGGCCAGCACAACCCTGATGCCAAAACCTGAGAAGACATAATGAGAACAAACAAACTGCAGACCAACGCCCCTTAGGAACATAGATGCAAACACGTTTGTAATAAGATGTTAGCAATTTAATCCAGCAAAACATTGTACGGATGATACATTGAGACCAAGTGAGTTTTACCTCAGGAACATAAAGTTTGACACCAAAATATTCAATTGATGTAATAGGCTATGTTCACAAAACAAAGGAGAAACACCATATGATCATTTCAAAACATAAACTTTTATAAAACTCAGTACTCGGGGCTGGGATTGTGGCTCAGTGGTAGAGCGCTTGTCTCGCATGCGTGAGGCACTGGGTTCGATCCTCAGCACCACATAAAAATAAATACAATAAAGACATTGTGTCCATCTACAACTAAAAAATATTAAAAAACAACTCAGTACTCATTCATAGTAAATATCTTCTGAGTTAGTCAGCTTTACATCCTTGTGACAAAATCCCTGAGAAAAACAGCTGTAGAAGGAACGATTTGTTTGGGCTCCTGGTTTCAGTCTCTGGCCGGCCAGCTGCATTGCTCTGGACCTGTGGTGAGGCAAATCCGCAGGGTGGAGGGTGTGGCCCTGCAAGGCACTGGCTTCATGAAGCTGGGAGGGAGAGTGGCGGGGAAGGAAGGGGCCACAGCAAGGTCTGCCACTTCCTGCAGCCAAGCCCCACCCCCACAGCTTCCACCTCCTCCCCAGAGTGCCATCAGATCCTGGGGCCATCAGCCGATTGTCCACTGATGAGGGCAAGCTGTGGTCCAGTCCCTTCCCAAGGATCCCACCTCTGAACATGGCTGCACTGTGGACCAAGCCTTCACCGTGTGAGCCTCTGGGGGACACTCCAGGTCCAAGCCATCACATTTAAAAGCGCTCACTAACTAGAAATAAAAAAGACCTTTATCAAGTGAAACGGGGCATCATGAAAACCCACAGCTGACATTATGCTTAATAGTGAAATTACGAGCGTTTCCCCAACAAGGGTGGGATCTCTGCGTGTTATTGTACTAAAAGGCCCAAGCAGGGCAATAAGAACAAAGGGGCCGGGGAGGAAAGAAATGAAGGGCGGGCGGTCCAGAGAGAAGGCAGGGAGCTGGCTGAGCTCATACGGGACCGCAGAAACCACGGAGGACTCTGGGAAGCAAGTGTAACAACTTAACCAGTGAGCTTAGCAAGATGGCAAGGTACAGGTATAGGTGTGTATCAATGAGGAGTGTGCATCTCTAGGAAAAAATTTTAAAAACTTTAAATTACAGTAATAGTAATAAACTGAAACAAATTAACTTTTTAGTAATTAGTTTATTGTTGGAAATAAATGTAACAAGAGATCAAAATGAATGAAGACCTAAGATAAATGGAAAGAGATTGATCGTGGATGGGAAAACTCAGCCTCCTCAAGAGCTCAGTTGTGTCCAGACGGATCTCTGGTCAAGCACAATTCCAGTGATAATCCCCACAGCCTTGTGAAGATGCATGAATGTCAAGGTGGGCCTGGTATTTGTATGGAAATGCAAAGAAGCCAAGTTAGCCCTAAAAATCTTGCTGCAGGTTGGGGGACTTGGAGCACCTGATTTCATGACGGAGGACCGAAGGCAAAAAGAATAGATCTAGGGTGGCTGACCCCAGGAGCAGACCCCAGCCACACCATACGCTGCATTGACAGAGGGACCAAAGTGTCCCCACAGGAAGGGCCTTTTGAGCAAATGTTACTGGGGCAACTGGATCCTAAATAGACAAAGATGAACCTTGACTCTAACTTCCAGCTATATGCAAAAATTTAACTCAAGATGGCTCCGGATAGAAAAGTACACATGGGGATACCTCACAGCCAGGTTCTTAGAAGTGGCACAGGAAGCAATCAGCATTAAAAAATTGATCAATCGACTTCACAAAAATCCCAAACTTTGGCTGGATGTGGTGGCCACACCTATAATTCCAGCAGCTTGGAAGGCTAAGGCAAGAGATGGTGAGTTCAAGGCCAGCCTCAGCAACTCAGTGAGACCTTAAGCATCTCATCAAGACTCTGTCTCTAAATGAAATATAAAAAAGGGCTGGGGATGTGGCTCAATGGTTAAGTGCCTCTGGGTTTAATCTCTGTACAAAAAAAAAAAAAAAATTCCAAATTTTTGTTTACTGTTAAGCAAAAGGTAAAACTATACACTTGAAGAAAATATTACAAAACATATCTGATAAAAGACTGGTGTTCAGAGTATATAGATAATTCTACAACTCAATAAAAGGACACAAACCCAAATTAAAATGCTGAAAAAAATAGGAACAGACACTTCACAAAGAAATCTACGTGAGAGGCCAATTAATACATTGAAGAGTTCTCAACATCATTAGACTCCAAATTAGAATCCATGAGATGCCACTACAGTCCCACTAGAATGATTCAAATTTAAAAAGATTGCTGGCACCAAATGTTGGCAAAGATGTGGAACAACTGGGGGCTCTTATAAATGGCTGGTGGGCACACAAATTGTTATAAGCACTTTGGGAAGCGTTTCCCTGGCTTCCTATGATGTAAGATAGACACCTCCTCATCCTCTGACCCGGCAATGTCACCTTTAGGTGTTTTCTCTAAAGAAATCAGTGTGTATGTCCCCAAAAGGTTTGTAAGTGCGCGCTGATAGCAGCTTTCTTTATAATATCTTCCCACTGGAGACTGGCCAGTGTCCACAAGCAGAGGTGTGGAGAAATGTCAGCACACTGTGGTGTGCCCAGGCCACGAAACACTGTTCTTCGGTGAAATGAGATGTTAATACGCAGCATATCACAGATGAACCACGTTGAACATTAAAAGCCAGGCTCAACAGACACGGACTCTGTGATTCCATTTATATGAGTTCCGGAACAGGCAAGACTTATTGATGGTGAAAAAAATCAGAAAACCACCTCTGGGGTGCAGGATTGTCTGGGGAGACATGGAGAGGCACCCTGGGAGATGGGACTCCAGCACGGGGCTTTGTCTTTTGGCATCAGTGTGTGGGTTTTGCACCTGTGTGTGTTTGTCAGAATCCTGACACCTCACTGCCATGGTCACACCTGTCCCCTGAGGGTCGTGTATTGGAGGCTAACTCCCTGCCGTGATGTCAGGAGATGGGACCTTACAAGGTGGTGATACCCCTCTTGGATGGATGGATGCTATTATTTGGAAAGCAAGTTTGTCATCTCAGGGGGGTCCTGCTGTGTCCCTCTCTCGCCCATCTGCCTTCCACCACGGGATGACACAGGAAAGAGGCCTTGACAGGGTACGGTGGTGCTAAGTCCTGGGACTTTGCCTCCGGAACCATGAGTCAATAAATTTCAGCTCTTTGTAAATTACCCAGTCTCGAATATTCTATTTGCAGCCTAAAATGGACCAAGGCATTCATAAAACTGCGCATGTGGAGTCTGTGCATTTGTAAATAGTGCCTTTGTGCCTATGTGAATTTTACCTTTTTTTTTTCCCTAGGGGGAGGATTGAACTCAGAGGCACTCAGCCACTGAGCCACATCCCCAGCCCTGTTTTGTGTTTTATGTAGAGACAGGGTCTCACTGAGTTGCTTAGCGCCTCACTTTTGCTAAGGCTGGATTTGAACTTGGGATCCTCCTGCCTCAGCCTCCTGAGCTGCTGGGATTACAGGCGTGCGCCACTGCACCCAGTGTAGATTTTACTTTTAAGAAAATCCCTAAACTGCAAAACAAACCGAGACTCAGAACAGCCCTGCACAGGTGGCCGATGTCAGTCCTTGCAGGATCTGAGGCAAAGAGCAAGGCTGGCTCCGGCTGACTCCTCCCTTGGGCTGCCTGGAACAGCACCAGGCACAGTACGCTGTGGCCTGACCCTGCTTGCCTGGGGTCACAACCTGGAGACAGCAGCTCCCTGGGCACGGCCGCCTGGCGCTTAGCCTCCTGATGGCAAGGCAGTGGCTCTCGCCCCCAGACAGCCACAACTGCTCCCCTCTTGTCTTGTCTGCTGATCCTGTATCACAGGGCCATCCTCGGTGAACAGGACAGATGCTATGGCCCAGTCACATCTCCCTGGGGACCTTCAGGTCCCCACCGGCTGCTCCCCTCAGTTGGAGGCCTCAGTTCTCGTCCCCCATTTACAAAGTTTCCTTTATGAAACTCGGGCCTCTCGTTCACATCTCTGGTTCACATACCAAATAGTCCTTGAGGCCCTACTATGTGCCTAATGCCACTCTAGGTTCTTGGGACACACACCAGGCAAAACCTGTGACTGGAAGGACACAGATTATACGCGCCCTAAAGGGGTCTACATTCTAGTCCCTGGAGCCCTTGAGGATGGTAACTTGTGTCAAAAGGGACTTGGACGTGGGGATTCAATTAAGAGTCTCCAGGTGGGGAGATGACCCTGGATCGTCTGGTTGGGCCAAATGCAAACTCAAGGGTCTTCATTAGAGGCGAGAGGGGGCCTGAGTTAGAGAAGGTTGTGCGACCACAGAAGCAGAGGCTGCATTTGGTGGAGGGAGCCAAGGCCGTGGAAGGAAGGGGCCCACCAGCTGAGTGAAGTCTTTCCTACAGACTCCGGAAGGAACCAGTGCAGCCTGCACTTGGATTTTAGCCTCCGGAGGCTAATTTTGGACTCCTGACACCCAGAACCGCAACAATACAAGAAGGTTGCATTGTTTTGAATGTGAGGTAATTTGTTACAGCAGCCACAGGAAACTGATACCCTGACTTAAGGGAGAGACCTCCTATTTAAGCAGATTCTCCATGACATGTTAGGAGGTAATGAGCCAATAATTCCGGGCTCTTCTTTGCCTTAGAGAGAAGCAGCTGTTGGGCCGACTGTCTCCCGGCCCTGTGGTAACTGGGCCTCTGAGTTTGATAGTCCTGTGGTCCTCTCCGGAGGAGAAGCCTTGGGCTTATTGAGAAGAGAGACCCTGGCCACCAGGATAGGATGCCGAAGCACCATCCTGATGACTGCTCAGATTTGCTCAGATGTGCACACGATTCTGGGCGTCCACACACGCCCAGGGCGGCTGCTCACACCTGGGGATTTGAGCAGGAGGGAGGGGGCTGCCCGCCGGCCCCAGGGTCTCAGCCCCTGGCTTGCCTGGCTGTTTCTCGTCTTGGCGGTGCATTTCCTGGTTATACCAGCCCACCTCTCTTCAGGACGCGCCCCCAGCACACAGCCCTGTGCCCTTCCGCAGGCCCTGCCACTCTCAATGTCCCCAGCAGCTCCGGGGGCTGCACACCTATTTGATCCTCTCAGCAGTATTTTCGCTCTCTGAGAGCAGCAGTCCCGCCCCTAGTCTGAGTGTCTGAGTGGCGCTGGCCTTTGTCACTTGAAAGCAAAACTGGAATCAAGGTCATTGTTTCACGGCAACCGCAGGCTACAGTACATGGTTAGCTGCTGTAACAAAATCCATCACAGCACTATCCTAGTCAGGGACCCAGACTCCTGCCAGTTTGCTGCTCGGCCACTCTCAACACATGGCTTCCACTTGATGATCACAAATGGCTGCTGTGGCTCCTGCCACCATGTCCCCACTCCAGGCAGCCAGAAGGGGTGGTGAGGATGTGGACGGATGTTGCACAGATCTCTTCCACGCATGTGCCTCTGGCCAGAGCCTGGCGCATCGGCACCAGGAGTTACAACAGAGGGTGGGAAATGGGTTTTGGGTTTGGTGGCCAAGGACTCAGCAGAAATTTGTATTGCCCTAGAAGAGAAGAATAGACGTTTTCTCTGCTACAATCCTGGCTTCTGCTATAGGTAGAAGCTCCCAAGAATGCTCTGGTCAAGCACTGAGCTTCCCTGGAGGCTGGGGACATGGGCATGGAAGGCAAGTGTGACCTGGCAAAGACCTGGGAGCATAACACATGGCTTTCTTCTCACATTGAGCGGCAGAGACGGGAATAGTCCAACGTTCCCGCCACCAAGAGTGCAAGCTGGAAGCTCATCCTAGGACAGGGCGGGAGGCAGGAGCCGGTTGGGTGACAGAGGGTCTGAGCTGCTCAGATGTGGACACCCGCCTTGGGAACCACTCCCTCCTGCAAGCTGCCTCTGTGACCTCTGCCCTAACGCAGAGTCCCTTATGCGGGACTCACTCTCCGTGGACACAGCTGTGCCAGACAAATATGTGCAGAATTCAGGAGGACGCCGAGTACTTCTCTTTCCAAGCACTCACGATTACACAACTCTGTCACTTCTCTTTGCTCAGAGAATCCCAGTCTTGTTTGAGCAGCACAGAGGCTAGCCCCAGGGATCAGTCATGAATGGTCCAAGCCCTTCAAAGCAACTCTGACAGGTGTGAGCATGTGACACAAGTCTAGTCATTGACATAGAAAGGGAAGTCAGCTGCGGGCTTCCCGGAAGATTGCCTACCCACCCAAGAGGGAAAGATCTCTTCCAGATGCTGGTGTATGAGATGTAATGCCTGGAGCTGTGGCAGCCACTTTGTAACAACAAGATGACAAGTTCGAGGTTTAAACAAAACAAAACAAAAAAACCCCTGGGATTTCAGGGTAAAAGGGTGGAAGGCACAGAGGTTCTTGACTCTTGAGCCCCTGGGGTGACCCCAGGACTTCTTTTTATTTTAAAATATATTTTTAGTTGTAGATGGACACAATATCTTTATTTATTTATGTTTATGTGGTGCTGAGGATTGAACCCAGTGCCTCACACATGCAAGGCAAGCGCTCCACCACTGAACTACAATCTCAGCCCCCCGCCAGGACTTCTTATCCCAGTAATTCTTCTTAAGTAAACTTTGTGGCCCAAGCCACTCTGAGTCAGTAGTCTATTACTGGTAGCAAAGCATTCAAACACAGCTACTCTTGTGCTGGAGCCTTCGGAGATTCTCCGTTCTGCTCAGTGTAAGGACTGAGGGTCTTAACCTGGCTCACAAAGCCTGTGCCTCCTTGTGCCACCCGTAACTCACATCCCTCTCCCCTTTGCTCACTCTGTGCCCTCAACACGGACCATCCTGAGTTTTTTTCTGACCGCCCAGGCTTCTCACCCCCTGGGCCTTGGCACGTGCTGTGCTTTCTGCCTGGAATGCTCTGTCCTGCGCCTCTCAGCGTCACCTGGCCAACTTCTACAGATCCTGCGGGCCTTCGATCTCGCAGCCTCCAGTGAGGCCTTCCGGTGCCCTGAGAGGGCTCTCTGGGTCTGGAACTCACACTCACTCACGCCTCTTCCCGCATCTTTCCCCCCGGAGCTGAGCCTTCCAGGGCTGTCTCCGGCTCTGCTGTTCCACACAGTACCCGGCACAGTACTGGCCCACGGCACAGTGGCACTTTCTGAATGAATGAACCATTGGCAAGTCACCAGTTGCCTGCTTGTCTCCCCACCCCTGCCAGGAATGAACATAGTAGCCCCCCTTATCCACGGTTCAGTTACCCATGGTCAACCACAGTCAAAAAGACTACATGGAAAATTCCAGAAATGGAGTGTTTATAAACTTTAAATAACTTGTATTACAATCTGTTGTTAAATTGTTTTTATTATTAGTTATTGTTATTAATGTCTTAACGTATGTGTCTAATTCATAAGTTTAACTGTATCATACATATGCATGTGTGGGGGAGGCAGTGCTCTTTGCAGTTTGGGGCATCCCCTGGGGTCTGGGAAGGAAGCCACTGTGGATAAGGGGCCCTGTGTCACAACAGTCCCACTCTCATTGTCCCCCCTGTAGCTGTTAGCATTTGACTCATTTGTTTACGGATCTGCCTCTCACGCACACACCCTTCATCTCGCGCTGCATAAGAAATAATACCCAAAAGTAGCAGTTAAGACAATAGACCTGTGTTCCCTCATGGGTGCTGTGGCTCAGCGATTGGGAGCAGCTTAGCTGGGTGATTCTGGGGAGTCTGGTGGTCCAGGGCTGTGGTCACCCCTGGGCTTGCATGGGGTTGGAGGACCTGCCTCCAGCAGGACTCTCCAGAGTTGCCCGAGGGACCCCCTGGCATGGCGACTGACTTTCAAGGGGCAAGGCACAAGCCACCGTCCCTCTATGACCTTGCCCTCAAAGTGCATACTCTCACCTCCCTCCTCCTCGACTGGTCACAAGACCAGCCCTGATTCACTGTAGGAGGAGGCCACGCAGGGACATGAATAGTAGGAGGGGCCATTCTGGAAGCTGGTTAGCAGGCCTGCAGCTCCAGAGAGCAGGCCTGAGTCTCCTCAGGGCTCTGCACAGGCCTGGGGTGGGGCCTGGAGCTCATGCTCCATATGAGCTCTCTGGAAGAATTCAGGAATGCATACGGGATCTTATGACAATAGTCCCTACCTTTAGGGCCACTGTAAATGGGAAAATATAAGACATTTTGAGCAAGTAAGAGCTGTGTGTTGGATCTTGTTATTGTTTTCTTTTTATTTTGTTTGGTTGGTATCAGGGGTTGAACCCAGGAGCACTTAACCACTGAGCCACATCCCCAGCCCTTTATTATATTTCATCAGAGACAGGGTCTCACTGATTTGCTTACTCACTAAGTTGCTGAGGCTAGTTTTGAACTTGCGACTCTCCTACCTCAGCCTCCTGAGAAGCTGGGATTACAGGCGTGGGCCTAGGCACCGGCTGCACCTTGTTACTGTTACTGAAGGTCCTACCTAAGCAAATCTGATTCCCAGAGAAGGGTTATGTAGGCAGGTGATTCATTTTACTTCCATCGTTTACTCTCATTCATTTTACTCCCATCCAGCCTAGCCCCTGGGAGTCTGGAGGGCATGGGGGTGGTCCCAGCTGGCCTGGGGATTTGGGGAGGGGTGGCTGACCACGGCTCTGAAGGTGCTGATGAGGAAGGATCTCGCGGCTCAAGGCATGGCGGGGATGAACCAGACCTCCTGCCTTTCAGTGAAGTTCTCCTTCCCTTGACCTCGAGATGGTTCCTGGGGAGGGGCTCGACATGCCCCTGCAGCGGAGGCCAGGAAGGACAGGGTGCGCATGCGTAGCTATGATCTGGGACCCTCCCACCTGAGAAGTAGCTATGAGCTGGGACCCTCCCACCTGAGAAGTGCGCAGGAAGCGTGGACAGGCCCACTGGCCTGTGCCCTGCTGGGGTTTTCCACAGACCCCTACTGATGGCTATTCTTGGGGGCCTCTCATGTGGTCTCCATATTTTCTCTGGGGCCTGGGGGGCTCCCTCCCCCACAGCCAGTGGTCCCCAATTCCGAGGAGAATCCAGATGTCATTGTGCAGAATCTGGGCTCCATGGAAACCGCCCAGACTCAGTTAATCCCACTTCCCGTGCTTGGAGCAAACCGGTGTATGGAAATCACTGGGATCACAGTTGTGAAAACTGCTGTTTAGCCTGGGGTCTGCCCCCTGCATCAGGCCGGCGGACACGTGGCCGTGGTTCACCTTAGTGATTCACTGTAGTGAGCGCCTGTCGCTCAACGCTCTTCCTCCCTCAGCATCGCGAGTCCTGCCCAGAGCCCCGCCACCTCTCCCAAGGCTGGACAGAGTGACCACCACAACCGCCAAGACCTGCCGATGGCCCTGGGCGGACGGCAGCGGCCGCGGGACAGCGCAGGAGCTGCGCGCAGAGAGACACAGGCCCCTGGACAAACTGCCCGACGTCCTGAGCCCCAGTTTCTTCATCTGAAAAGCCGAGGTGGTGACCACAGCACTCAGGGCTGGGCGTAGGCGCTGGGCCTACCACGCACACAGCAGCTGTATCCCCAGGGATGGTGACCAGGATCTGGGGTCGCCAACCCACCCAAGATCTGCGAAGCTGCGGGGGGCGGAGCCCGGCCTCACCCACCCGAGCCGCCAGGGCCTGCGTGTCTGCAGCGACGGGTGGCTGCGGGAACACATCAATCACAGCGCAGCGTGGGGCCCCCGCGCTTCCCAGCTTCCCATCACGAGTGTTTATTGCTTTGATAATGGGGGTGGGACCCCAAAGACCAAACCGACAGCTGATGACAGGGAGGGAGGGAGGGAGAGAGGAAGGGAGGGGGCGCTGCGCGGGGACAGAGGACCGAGAGAGAGAACAGCGGTTCGCGGGGCCGACTAGGGGAGGTCGGGTGGGCGGGGCTGGAGGTGGGCGGGGCTGGAACGGCTGCAGCGGGTGGGGCCAGAGGCCCGGAGCTGGGCCCGCCCTGTGCCCAATGAGGGGCTTTGGGCAAGAGGTTGCCCTCTCTGAGCCTCAGTTTCCTCCTCTGTGAAATAGGACGGCTGGAGGTAACAGCCTCGCGCTCCCCAAAGGAGTGAAAGCAGCAGGCTGCGTTGGTGTTTGATCAATCAATAAAAGCCAGTGTCGCACCCCCTCGTGGGCACCCACCCAGAAGCCTGTAGGCGCAGTTGCATGATGAAGAGGCCCTGGCGGTCTGGTCAGGGAGTCTCCCCTTTCTTCATCCTCTCCCTTCCGGCCCTCCCCCAGCTCACGTGGCTTGCCCCCTTGTCCCTGGGGAAGGAGACACCCACCTGAGTTCCCCTGAAGGTGAGCAGTGGGCGGTGGGTGCCAAGCCTCCCCCTGCTTTCTCCTACAGACAGGATGGGGATGCGGCCAGTGGATTGGGAGAGATTTTAGGAGGCCTGAATTCTTTGGAGACCATTGCCCTTGGAAGAGGGAGGCTGAGAGGCCAGGGTCTCTTCCCCACGGGTCCCTACCCTCCCTGATGATTGTCAGCGGGGTAGGGGGTGTGTCTGTGCACTGCCGGTTGGGGACCCCCTTCACAGACGTATCTGGCTGGCTTGGACCAGCCCGCAGGTGCTGCTGTAGGGAAGCTAATGGTCACATGGGCACCATAGCCTCTGCCCATAGCCCATTGGGAAAAGTGGGGGCACAATGACCCCAGGACCACCTCAGCCCCCAGGCAAGCAAGCAACTCCAGGTCTCTTCATCTGTCCAAAAGGACCTGCTACCTCCCTGCCCTTGATGTTCTAGAGATTGAGATAACGAGGACCAAATCTGTGTAGCCCAGAGCTCCCTGGGTGTGTCTGCTAATGACGCTGCAGGGGGGGGCCGTGGTGGGAGCCCAGCCTGTGCCAGGCCTGCCTCAGAGCTAAGCCAAACCCGCGGGCCCTGCAGACCCTGCAGGTGGTATTGCCCTTGCTGCCCGGCTGTGTGAGGGACTTGACCTAGTTAGTAGTCTCTTGTAAAGGCATGGAGCCCTGTCCCTAGGTCCTGGAACCTTCTAGTACATCCACAGAAGCAGCAGAACTCCTGAGAGGTCTGTATTGCTCATTTATTGCAAGGAGTTGGCTTGTGCCATTGTGGGGGTGGCTGGGCAAGTCTGAAGGTCGCCATCGGAAAGGGTAGGGTAGAAATGGCAGCTGACACTGCTGACTGCCAGCAGAATTTCTTCCCTCCGGAGGGGACGCCTCAGCCCTACTCGTGCACCTTTCAACTGTCTGAGTGTGGCCCACCCAGACGAGCCAGAACAATCTCCCATCCATAAAGTCCACTGGTCACGGAGTCTAATCACAGCTACAAAACACCTCGGCAACACAGAGATTAGGGTTTGATTGAAGAACTGGGGACTGCAGCCTTGCCAAATTCGTACAGGAAACATCCCTCCTCTCTGATGACTTCTAGATCCTTCCAGCTTAAACGCTGAGTCAGTCTCAGCCTCTCGCCCCTGCCGGGGACTTGGTGAGGTCAGCAGCCCTCCCTGGTCCCTGGCCCTCCAGTAATGAATTCCCACCTGGACCCTCAGCCTTGGCCCGGGTCCTTCTCCAGCTGTGTATCCCTGGCTTGTGAAATCTCCATGAACTGGCCTGGGGAAGGCCAGTGCGAACCCAGCCCCAGGGCCCAACAAATGACCAGCCTGCCTTGAGGCCCTCAGGGAGCTGCCAGTGTCCTGAGGGAGCTAAAGGTACCAGAACCCAGGTTCCAGGTTGGCAAAACAGGTCTGCCCAGCATCTCTGTTTTCTTTGATTTCTGGCCGTGCTCTGGGCTGGATTCCCTGGTTAGGCCACAGCTCTGGGCTGCAGGAAACCAGCCCCATGGTTGTTTTGTTTCGATTGCACAACCCTGGAGCAGGAGGCCAGAGCAGACATCTGGTGTTTTGGCGGCCCAGCACCCACACCTCCCCTTCTGGCAAGAGCCCCCCAGTTGCCTCACGGGGAGCTCCCCCATGTGTGCAGCCCAGGAGGGAGGCTGTCAGTCCAGATGCCCCTGTCCTTCCTTGCCAAGGGCTGGGCCTGCAGCCCCGGCTTGGTCACGGGCCCTTCTTCCCTGGGAACACAGCACATTCCTCATCCTGACGGTCAGTCCCTGAGGTGGACACTAGGACCCCGTGGTCTGCTTGCTTCTCTTCCCCCTCATTCTCTGTGCTCCCCACTGCCTGGTGATAAACCTCTTTGCCCATGGGACCAACAGAGCCCATTTGGTTGCTTTTAACCACAGAAACCTGACTAGTTGGACACTGCGTGCCAATCCTGGCTCTGCCCAGACTCACCGTGTGGCCCCGGGCCTTGGTTTCCCCATCTGCACAAGTAAGCTCATCTCCAACACCGGCAGCCCATGGCCCCATCGCTGCTCTTGGATCGGACAATGGGCTTAGCTGATGGGTCCACTGTTGAGGACCAGCTGGGACCTTCTCTGCCCTGACCCTAGAGATCCCAGGTGTGTTTGGTGGGGAGAGGAGACCACAGCAAGACAATCACCTCCACCTCCTGCAGAGGACAGTAAGGTCACAAGGATCCACGCACTGCATTCCAAGGTCTGTGAAACCGTCCTAGGACAGCCGTTCCCCTCTCTGTAAGCTGTTGTGCTTTAAATGTTGACGGTTCTAGCCGGGCGCGGTGGCACATGCCTGTGATCCCAGCACTTAGGGAGGCTGAGACAGGAGGATCGCGAGTTCAAAGCCAGCCTCAGCAATGGCGAGGTGCCAAGCAACTCAGTGAGACCCTGTCTCTACATAAAACACAAAATAGGGCTGGGGCTGGGGCTCAGTGGTCCAGTGCCCCTGAGTTCAACCTCCAGTACAAAAAAAAATGTTGACTATTCTATGAAAGTTTTGCGTGTTTTCCCTACACCAGCCCCCACCCCTTCTCTCTCACACACACACAAACATGCACACTTTACAATTTCCAAAGGATCATTGGGACCAGCCTTCAGCTACCTCTCCTGACCCTAACGTGATGGTCCCTGAGTGCACACACAAGTTCAGTGGTGGGGTCACCCCGGCTGCTTTGTGAGCACCAGCTCGTTTCAGCCCAAGGGGACAGTGTTCGTGCGTTGGCCAAGCCCTACTCTGGGTGTTCCTCTTGGGCATGCAGTTGGACTGCATTTCCCAGCCTCCCTTGCAGCCAGGAGTGGCCACATGACTGAGCCCTGGCCAATGGACTGTGAGCGGCTGTGATGGCCCCGCCCCTGCCCTTTTAGCCTGGTCCATAAACATCCTCCTCACAGCCTCCACGTTTTCTCTCCCTTCCACCCGGGTATTGCAGAGCCGGGGAGGGCCCTGTAAGGTGACAGGGCCACCAAGCAAAGGGCCCCAGCGTGACTGCGGAGCAGGACCCTGCCTCTCCTCCCACCAGCACCGCAGCCTGCAGTGGGCAAGAACCTTTGATTTAGGAGCTGTTTGTTATGTCACTGTGACTAACCCAGTGTCTTTATCGTAGCCATCCAGGGAAGGATCTTCTGTTTTAGAAAGACTCCATCTCAGGTCCCCTTGAAGCTAGCAAGCTGTTCCACTACCTTTGGGCCGGAAGTCCTGAGGCTGGAGCCTCCGAGCTGTGCCTACCCAAACCCCCAGGCCTCTTCTCCAGGGCCCTGATTTATGGCAGGTCTGGGCCTCACCCCTTGCCCCCAGGCCCCACCCCAGCCTTCCTTCTTGCCTCCTGCCTATAGCTCCTTGCCTCCTTCCATTCTTTGGCCTCCTATTTATTTGGCCATTGTCTGGGGCTCTCAGAGTTCAGGGGTCAGCTGTATTTTTTTTTCCTCCCTGACAAATAGTTCCCTGAGGGCGGCTGCGCAGGCTCTGCTGGACACTCCCCTGCCAGCAGACCAGCGTCCATGGGCTGCTTTGAAACGCTGAGGCCCTTGCAGTTCTGCGGCGTGGAAGGCCCTGATGTAGTCCTGCTCCGAATCCCAGGGGCATTCGCAGATTCCAGCGAGATGGGATGGCCTCGTCCTCTGGCTCCTTCCCTACATGGGCGACAACAACGCTCCAGGAAAGTGGAGGGCAGGGTGGGGCTGTGCTGCCTCCCTCGGGCCCCATTTTCTAGCCTCCTGCCCTGACTTTACTGGCGACTGAGGCAGCAGTCTCGCCATGGAAACCCTTTCCATCACTCTCCTCAGAGGGAGCACCACCGTCCATCCCTAAATAATTAAACCGATGTGCAAGCTACCAGCTACCAAACCCTTAGCCTTTGGTTATCTTCCCAACAATAATATAAAGAACTCCACGGCTGGGTGCATACAGGGCTCCACACTAAGCCATTTACACCCTAGATTTCACTGGCCCCTCATACCTGCCCTTGGAATAAAGGCTGACATTACCCCCATTCTACAGATGAGGAAGTTGAGGTTCAGGAGCCTCCCCCGCAAGCTCCAGGAGCAGACATGAAGGCAGCGGTGCCATCAGCCAGGAGGGAGGGTGCATTGGGGCAGGCAGGGCTCCTGCTGCCATGGAGGAGAGAGAGTTACTGGGGAGGGGCAGCAAGGCAGGATCCCTCCTGCCGCCTGGGATCCTGGGTGCTCCCTCTCCCTGCTCCCTGCAGGAGTCCTTGCCCTCTGCAGACCCCAGCCTTGAGCTCAGCCCCCTCCTTCCCCGTTCCCAGCATCAAAAGCTGCTGCGGCCTCGGCTGAGTTTCTCCCGAGCCGGCTTCTCAGAGGTTGTGTGCTCACTTTGCAAAACAGCAGAAATTTATAGCCCAAGTAATTGATCACGGTGCTCGTGCCTCCCTCCATCTCGCTGGGTCTCCTGATTCCCTTCTCTGTTCGCTTTTTTCGCAGCGTGCCATCTGTGGTGTCAGAGAAAAGGAAGCCAAGAAGGGAGGGCGGGTTCTAGTCCCAGTTCTGCCAATTATGAGTCACATGAACCTCAGTTTCCCCATCCGCCAAACAGCGGAGCTAATAATACCTGCTCACGGAGCACTCCACCTTGTGCTGGAGCAGAGATGCGTCCATGCAGGTGACCACTCTCTGGAGCCGTCCTGCGAGGTGGGGGGTGGGATGGGGACCCACTTCCCAGATGGGGGCACTGGGGTCTAGGCAGCTTGAATCGTTCACCCAAAGTCACAACTGGTAAACAGCAGAACCCAGGGCTTGAACCCCAAGTCCAAACCATTAGGCTACACTGCCCCACCGATTCCAGGACCAATAAGAAAAGAGGTGACACTTGCCCTGTCCAGACTGGCTGACCTCAATTTCACCTCATCCTGGGGTTGACAGTCGGGATGTCACAGAGGCCACTGGGACAAGGGGGAGGCTTTGCACACCACAGCATTCTGGGAAGGTAGAAGGAAACTTCCCTGCCATTTCTGTCCCTGCTTAGTGCTGTCCCCCTCCTGCCATCAGCTGTGTGGACAGAGGCCTTCCATCAGCCAGGCCCCACACCTGCCAGCCCTCTGGAAAGCCCACAGAAGCTTCCAGAATGACCCACAAAAGGATTCCAAAGATGCAACAGGCCTGAAACGGGGCAGCCTGCTACCTGGCTGAGCCCTGCAGGCCTGGCCGACCTCTCTAGGGAGCCCCTCTGTTTGCTGGTGACTATTCCCACCCCTTCTGTTCAGTTCTGCGGGGAGAAATTACAGGGGGCCAGGGCGCCGCCGCTCTCCCTCCTGCTCGGCCTAGCCTGGTCTGTGTCCCTGCACATCTGTCCCTGCCTAGCCTCCGGCCCAGGTAGGCCTTGCGTCCCTCCTGGGCACAGTCCGGGGCCAGGCCCAGGAGAGCGCCTCTGCCCGCGCTGTGCATCCTTGGACACTCGGTCTGCAGCGGCCCGGCTCCGTCCCTTCCCCAGCCCAGCTCGGGGGCTGCACCCGCAGGGCTGGCCGCAGCTGGGGGGCTGCGGGCACGTTCTGTCCCCCCGTGCGGGCGGGCGGGGCCCCGAGGCTGCCGCCCCCAGCCCCGCCGGCCGCCCGCTCCCGCCCGGCTGGCGGAGATGAGAGCCGGCTGCAGGGCTGGAGCGAGGCGGCAGCAGGCAGAACAAACAGAATTTTTTTTTGCAACTAGAGGGGGAAGCACAGAGCTAAAAATAAAACGAAAAGATCAGTATCTGTCAGTCTGACAGCTGATTGGCTGCTCGGAGATGCATATAATTACCAGCAACTGGCGCTGGGTAGGCAAAGCCGGGAGAAACTGCTGAGACGAGGTTAGGATTTAACCTTTAAATTCTGGAGCCACCGGAAAGCGAGGGGAGGACGACGGGCGTCGGTGCTAATGAGGCTGGGGGCGGGGGGCGGGGGCGCCGGGTCGGGGTCAGGTCCCCCGGGCTCCCGGCAAGGCCGCGCCCCGCCGCCTCCGCCATCGGGGCCTCTGATTGGGCGGCCCGGGGGCGGTGGTCCTTCTCCCCGCCCCGCTGGAGGTGGTGTCTTCCGGGAAGCCGGGGTCTCACCTGGGAGGGAGCGAGGCGGCTGTGGGGGCCCCAGGCCCCCTCCCGGACTGGCCTCATCGTGAGGCCCACCCTGTCCCCACCCACATTCCTGCACCTGTCCTTGCCTGGTGTGGGTTTCTGCAACCGATCCTGGCCCCCCTCCCTCGTGCATCCTGAGTCACCCCCATTCCTGGCTGTTTCCTGCCCCACCTGGGGGGTGAGGGCACTTCTGCACCTCTGGGTTGTCCTGGGTCCCAGGGAATAGACCAGAACCATAGGACTGGAGGGATGCTCGGTGCTCTTTGAACCCCAGTGACTTCACCTGTGAAACGGGGTGGCCATGGCAGGCCCTCCTGACCCTGGGCAGGTGCAGCGGGTGCTTTGGGCCCCTGTCACACCTCAATCCTCCCGCCCACACCAGGAGCCAGGAGCTCTGGCCTCTAGAAGAGCTGCCTTCTCTCTTAGCACTGTTCTCCCCTGAGAGGAAGAGCTTCTGCCCTCCCCCAGGGGACAGTGGGGACCCAGTGAGCTGGTGTCTGTGATGCAGCCTCGCATGTGAAGGGAGGTCTTGGAGCTCCCTGCATGCCCTCTTCCTCCTGGCTGGGCTTTTGCCCAGCTGGGCCAAGCCCTGGGTCTCCCGTCCCCTGGTTGCTCGAACTTCCCTCTGGTGTCTTGACCTTCCGGAAGCCCTCCCTGGGTTTCTGACCCTTCTAGGCCCTGTCCTTGGCCCTGCCCACAGGACTGGGAGCCCCAGGAGGTCAGGAACCATGTGGCTGTTCACAGCGGTGTGGCTAGTGCTTGGCCCATGGTGCTTGGGGAGTGAGACACCAGATCCTCTGCTCTGGGGTCTGGGCAGCCAGGCAGAGGCAGGAACCACAGTGGCCCCATTGCCCAGGCTTGAGAGAGGCAGTGACCTCAGTTGGCAGGGAGCCATCTTCTGCCAGCACATCACAGGTCCCAAATGCCACAGAATGCCAGGCTTGCGTCTGGGCACTGGTGCCCAGGGGAAGCTGCCCTCGGTGCCTCCGAGGCAGTCAGCTGGTCCCAGCCTCTGCTGCCCATTTCTAGGATGTTTCCGGGTTCAACTGCCCAATCTCGGCCTCTCCCTGCACTGGATGGGGCAGCGGGTGGAACTGTCACAGAGCACTGGGACCTCGCAAGCCAGGCTGACCTGCAGGGCAATCGCCCTGAGCTCCTAACTGGGGTCAGAAGCAAAAAGCAGGTGGGGAGGGGACAAGAAGCAGGGACCCCTAGTCCACCCTGGCCTGGCTGTGTGTCTGTCCACCTCTCAGGGATCCCTTGCAGCCCCTCCACAACCCCTGGAAGGTTGTTCTGTGGTTACCTGCACTTAGCAGACGAGGAAACTGAGACAGAGTTAAGCAAAGTGCCTGGGGCCTGGGGCTAGTGAGGACAGAGCCTGGATTAACCCAGTCCATCCCAGAGGACAGGCCCAGCCCCCTGTGTACTGGATACAGATAAAGGGAGGCAGAGGGAAGATGATATTCTGGGATCTCCCTGCGGCCTGGGCACAGCATCATGCCTTGGTGCCTCTTTGAGAGGTCTTGGGAAGATCTAAACCTGCTTCTCCATGATTTCAGGACATCAGGCTGGTGTTGAATGTGACATAGTTATAAACTGGTCCCCAGGCAGCCAGGTTTCCTTGGGGTTCTGTGACAGAGACGCCACAGAAGCAGCTTCTGTGAACGAAGTACTCACCCTGTGCCCAGTGACGGACTCAACTTCGGCCTGGACACTCACCCCGAGCCTCGCCACTAGCCCAGGGAGCATCCTCAGGCCTGTGTTGTTTCCTTGTAGCGTGAGTCTCCACGTTCACTGTCGCTTCTGTCAGGCATGAGCCTGGAGAGGGTCCCTGTTTGGCCTCTTGCATTCATTGTTGAGTCCCCAACACCCAAAGCCAGCCTGGTATAGAAAACCCGCATGATCAAGTTTTGCTAGATGCATTTCAGATGAAGAGACTAAGGGTCAGGGAGGACACATGGCTTGCTAAGAGGAAGCCCCAGATTTGTTTAGCTCAAGGAGCCAAATTCTGAATAACCTCCTCCCATGGCCACGTGGGAGATGGCTTCCCATCCCCTGAGACTTGCTGGCTCTCTTCTCAAGCCTTCCACCAAAACCAAGGAGGCAAACTGAAGCCCCCCTCCTCCTGCCTTTTCCTTATTTACCTGGGAATTGAATGAAAGTTGGCCAGAGCCTGCGCAGTCTTGGGGAAGTTCCCTCTTCCAGAGTCACGCGATTTGCCTGTGTGTCACCTGATTCATGTTTCCCACGTTTGTCCTGTTGGTTCCCTCCTAGAGCAGTGTTCACGGGGCACTTGGCCTTCCTGCCTGACTCCTGGCCCAGGCAGTTCATGCTTATTTTGTTGATCGCTGTTGCTTCTCTCGTGGTTCCAGGGTGGCAGCAAGGATCTCCGTGGTTGTGCTTAAGAGTTGGGCTCTACCACTGAGTGACCTTGAGCCTCGTTTGACCTCTCTGAGCCTTGGCTTTCTCCTTTGTGAGATGGAGACAGGTCTCTGCGAGTTCTGCTGATTTGGTGCTTGGAGAGCGTCTCCCTCCACCTGGCTGGAGGAGCAGTGCAGTCCCCCATGATTTGCTCAATGACAGGCACACGTTCAGAGAAACGTGTCCTTAGGTGATTTCATCTTTGTGCGAACATCAGAGTTTACTTATGCAAACTTAAATGGCCATTAGGTCAGGAGGCAATATGATCTCTCTTTTTTTTTCTTCTTTTTTTGGTACTGGAGATTGAACTCAGGGTACTTTACCACTGAGCCATGTACCAGAACTCCCCTTCCTTTTTTTTTAAATTTTGAGACAAGGTCTCGCTAAGTTGCTAAATTGCTGAGGCTGGCCTCCAACTTGTGATCCTCCTGCCTCAGCCTCCTGGGTTGCTAGGATTCCAGGCGTGGCCACTGTACTTGGCCAGGCAATACAATCTTATGGGCCCACTGTCCTACAGGTGGTTCATTGCTGACTGAAACACCGTTATGTGGCACATGGCTGTTCCACAGTTGCCCTGCCACCAGGGGTGTCCTGCACATGGACTTTAGAGTTTGTGAGTTTTAATTTGTCCTAAATGAATGTCTGATGTGTTTTAGTCACTGGCTCCACACATGAAAAGCCTCTAACAGGCTCTCTCCTTGGAAGACCTGTGGGGGCAGCTGACGTCTCCTCAGCTGCGCCTGGCTGCCAGGGTCACGGGCTGGGCAGGAAGGCGTGAGCCCTGGAGGTCATCCCCTACCCGCTTACCTGGCCCTTTGGCAATTGGTTTTCAAATATTCTAAATTCCTGTTCCTGTCCATCTGGCCCACTACCGTGCTGGCCCATGGGCATGACTTGGGCCAATGTTGGTCCTGTTTGGGGCAGATGTTAAGCTTTCTCTTTAAAAAAAAATCATATTCTCTACTAATAATGTCACCCCATCCTTTTACTTTAAGAAATGTTGGTTGTTAAAAGAATCTTCGTGAACACCACGGAGTGCCTGGGCCTGCCACCCGCCCATGTGGTACTCGGCTCCTGGAAGGCCAGACCCCGATGCCCCCACTGTGGGCCGGTCTGTGATCTGCTGGTGCCAAACTCCTTGCCTACCCAGGATGTCCTCACAGCGCCCTGGGAGGTGCTGCTGGCCCCGGGGGGACCATTTCCTGTGTGAGAAGATGGACCCACTGGAGCTCCTGCAGGAGGGAGGGGCTGGTGCGCTGTGGACCGGGCCCTCTGTCGCCCTGGTGAATGGAATGGGACCCTGGGCTGGGCAGGGGAGCTGCCCAGCAGACCTGGAGCTCTGGCTGCAGGCCCTGGGACCCAACCTGATGGACCAGGCCACACTCTGGAGGACGCAGCCTCCCTGGGGAGGCGGACTCTTCAAGGGACCTGTGAAAACAGGGGCAAAGCATGGGCCACGACACCCAGCCCACCTGGAGCCCCCACAGACCTTGCTTAAGCGAGCCCTGGCTGGCGTGGACATCAGAGCTGTGGGTCCTTCACTGGGTGCTGGGGGAGCTGGGGTTTGTCCCTCAGGTGGGTTGCTCTCAGCTGTGCTGGAGGCCCCGTTGGCTGCCCTGCCCTGGGCTCCGTGTCATTAGGGCTCTGGACCAGGGCCTCCTGATACTCAGACGCCTGAGATACATTTTTTGAAAAGCTCTGTGCGCCTTTCCCCAAACACGTGCCCAGAGGTGACAATGGCGAGTGGCAGTGGTCAGTGCACTGAGACTGCAGGGCCGGGCCCCTTGCACCCCGCGCTCAGGGTTGGGGTAGCCTGAGGTGGTGAGGTGGAGCAGGCAGAGGGTCTGTGCCCGGACGAGCCCAGGCCCAATGAAGGCAGGCGCACAGGCGGCCGCTCCTGCAGCTTCCTGGCCGGCAGCCCCTCCTCTCCTGCAGGTTTCTACAAGAAATTCAAGTGTGTCTGCGGCTGGCGTCTGCCAGACTTCCCTGCAAACCTGCAGGCAGGAGCCCACATGCCGTCCCCAGGGACAGCCTGCGTGGGGAACTGGGCGAGGGGCTGCTGGTCAAGGCCCAGCATGTATGCACGGGGCCCCTTCCCATCTCCGGCCTGAGGCCGCCAGCCTGTCCCCTGTGCTACCCCCATGGCCCCAGGTGGGGGTGGGGAAGTCCTGATTACTTTTTTTTGCAGTGCTGGGGACAGACCCAGGGCCTTGCCATGTCAGGCAAGTGCTGCAGACAAGCCACACCCCAGCCTGTTTTTAAAGAAAGATAAGAAAGCAGTTATCACCTCTGGCCAGTCTAAGGAAGCCAGTGCCTCCCTGTAGCAAGGCAGATTCCTAAGGGCATTCCTCCCTTGGTCCCACAAGCCCCCGCGGCTGCCTGCTGCCTCCCTCCGAGGCCTGTTTGCTGAGCTGCTAAGCAGGAGGTGCCTTCCTGTTGGGGTCATCCAGGGCGACTCAGCTCCCAGCTCTGGAGAGAGTGCTGGCCGGGCTGACAGTCCCTGCCTGAGACACGGTATCCTGTGATGCCTGGGGCCACCTGACCTGCAGAAAGGTGCAGTGACCACTGGGGACTTTGAGAGGCTACACATAGTCAGAGCCGCAGGTGGAGAGGCGCTGGCAAAACCAGTTGTTTGGGGGAGCAGCTCTTGACACCCCCTTGGCCGTTATCATCTCCTACCAGGGAAGTCCTCGCAAAGCTAGGTGCCCAGGGTCATCCCGTCATTCACCGTGCGACCCTGGGGAGTTGGCTTCTGTTCTCTCATGCCTGGGTCCCATTGCGCCTAGCTGGGCTGCAGGTGCCCCTAGAGGCTGCGCCGGTCTTTGCTGGTACCGTCACCCCAACCTCGGGCTCCCAGCCCCCGCCCCTGGAGGGATGCCAGGCAGAGCATAAGCACCGAGGTGGCTCTCGGGAGATTGAGCTGGGGCCCCCCTGGGAAGCTGTCTGCAGGGGACAGGGAGCAGAGATGGGAAGGCAGGCGTGGCAGGCCACATTGAGACAGCAGTTCCAGGGCGCGTCCAACTTTAGTCTGCCTTGAATCACCCGGGGAGGCTGCTCGGGTACAGATTCTGCTGCAGTGGACCTGCGCAGGGGCTCCCAGGTGACAGATGCTGGGATGGGCAGCCACACTGGGCAGTGGTGCTGTGATAGGTTCTCTCTCACCCCCAAGCTCACGCCGGGGCTCTGGTCAGAGGCAGGCGGGCTGGTGTCTGGAAGAAATGATGGTTCTGGAAGAGCAGAGAGCCCCGCAGACCCTTGCCCAGAAAGCTGAAGCAACATGAGGGAAAAGTGATGTTTTGAACACGAGAAAAACACCTCTGGCTTCCAACCTCGTGTTTTAAGACCATAATTGCATCCCTTCTGAGAAATACCTACCTCTGGGCCCTGGAGTTCAGCAGGCAGCCAGCACCAGGGGATGGAGAAGGCCCCTTGGGGTGCCCAGTGGCCCGCGGCTCACTGGCTACTGAGCTCCTGAGAGCTAGGGCTTCCAAGATTGGGAATTCCAATTTGGGGCCCCAAATGGGCTGAGGTCCATGGCCAGTCACCAGTCCAGAGCCCTGACCAAGACCACTGGCTGCAGTGGTGGGACAGAAGTGGTCCAGGGCAACCAGCCCCTCAGCTGGAAAAGGAGCCAAGAGAAGATTCCATCCTGGCAGACCAACCATCTTGTCCTTTATCAGATGCCATCAGTCACACTCAAGTGTTATAGGAGCCCACCTCTGTGACACTTTGGGTATGTGACCCAAAGAGGTCTCTGAGGTTCTCATACCAGAGTTCCATGGCCAAAGACTCCTCAGAAATGCTGAGTGGAGAGGACAGCCTCCTTGCTGAGAGGGCTCTGCATTAATAGGCCCTTGGCCTGGGAATTGCCGGCAGGAGGTGAGTCCCCATCTGCCTGTGCTGACCTTGGTTTTCCAGAGCATAGTCTGGAGTTCACACCTTGGGAACACACTTTGGGAACCCAGTCAATGGAAGGCCTTCATAACAAAAAAGTCTTTCTGTTTCTGTATTAGTCACCTACTGCTGCATAACAAATTACCCCAGGCTTAGAGTTTAAAATAATAAGCATTTATTACCTCACAGTTTCTGTGGGTCAGGAATTCAGATGTGGTCCAACCAGCTAGTCCTACTGTGGTCTTTCCTGAGGTTGTAGTCAAGATGTCAGCTGTAGTTGTAGTCATCTGACGGCTTCTTGCATGACTCACTCTCATGGTTGGTATAAAGGTCTCATCCCTTGCATCTCTACGAGACTGCTTGAGTTTCCTCACAAGATGGCAGCTGTCTTCCCCCAGAGCGATTGACGCAAGACAGCAAGACTAAAGCTCCAAGGCCTTTTATGACCTAGCTCTGGATGGCACATATGCATGTGGTAATTTCTTCCATATCCTATTGGTCACACAGTCCAGCTCTGTTCGTTGTGAGAGGAGACTACACCAGCTATGAATGGCAGGAGGTGGGAACTGTTTGGAGACCATCTCAGGAGCTGGCAACCATGGTAATCATTACTTTGTCCCCACAGTTGGCTTGTTGCCAATCAGTGGACACGAGTAACCTGAGCAGAGCTGTTAACCTGTGTTGGGAAGAGAAGAGGAAGAGACCAGGAATTCATGAGCTTCAGCCAGCTCAAGTAACAAGAACAGGGACAGCACAGCCCCGCTGGCCAAGTCCTTGCTCTTCACAGGTTGGGGCACCGTGGTGCCCTGCGCACCTGGTGCCCTCAGCAGCCAGTTCCACCCTCCCTCTAGGTCAGGTCACAGGTTTCCATGAAATGCATCAGAGAATATTTTTGTCATGAGATGAGAGTTAAATCCATGGAAGCAGCTCTGCTTCTGGAAGTTCTGAGCCGAGGTTGGTGATCCGGGCGAGCCTGTGGGGAAGATCAGAGCAGGGCGTGAACTCGGGATGGACAGGTGCCAGTGGCAAACAAATAATAAATAGACGAGATGAAATATTCATCTCATCTCCAGGATGAGGATTAAGTACATTAGCAAGACGAGGAGTCAGGGGAACCAGGGGAGCCAGGGGACCCTGTGGTGGCTGGAGCCTCACTGCTGTGAAAATGGCCATATCCCTAGGTTGGGATGGAGAGGGCTCCCTGGTCAGGAGGCTGAGTGGCATCCGCATGCCAGGCTGACCCTCGGTCATTAGCTGTGCTGCTGGGGCAGGTGGGTCCACAGTCCTGTGTCCCCGCTGCAGAGTGAGGCGATGTGAAATGAGGATTCAGAGGGATGACCCCCAGCCCAGCATAGGGGCTCCAGAATGTGAGTCACCAGCTGGTGGCACCCCAAGTTTGAGGGAGCCTTGTAGGAGTCCTATTGCTGGATACAGTGACAGAATGGATCCCCAGCCTCAGAACAGACCTTCCTTACTGCCTGGGTCTCCTCCAGGGGGACCCCAGAGCCTGGAAGGAACGCAGCTCCTCCTTGGCTGGGGGCATGTGCAGGCACAGAGCCTGCCCAGCCCCTTCCTAGCCTGTTGGGGCATGATTTTCAACACAGGGAGCATCTTGGGTGTGTTTTTGCCTCGGAAGTCTCAACACGCCCTGCAGAACTTAGAGCGACTCTAAGGTTGCTGTCCCAACAAACAGACGAGGCATAGAGACGGCACTCAGGGGACAGGATGCAGGAGCCAGGATTTGATCCTGCGGCCTGGGCCTGGGCTGGGAGGACAAACAGGTGGGCGTTTGCGGGAGGGCCTTTAGCAGAGGGCCAGCATGGAGGCATTGAGGCTCCATCCCTCAGAGCTGTGTGACTCTGGGCAAATTCCTCAACCTCCCTGGGCTTTAGTTTCCCCATACATAAAATTCCAAGTTGGGCTTGAGAACTGCTTCTCAGTTTGTTCTGAGGAGCTCGGAGCTGGCCAGGAGACCACCCCCTTCCATCCCATCAGGACAGCTGTTTGGTAGCTGGTTTCCTGAGTAATACTTCATTAATAAAGAGGCGGCGGCGGAGGAGGAATTATTCCCACAGCAAAGACAATACAGTCCAGAAGTTCCCCAGTAACTTTTCTTTGTCCCTCTTCTTCAAGCTTTAAGAGAGTGAAGAGTGAAGGGGGCTGGTGACGTGTGGGCCCAGGGGTTCCATCCCCAGCGCTGGAGAGCGACGAAGGGGAGGGAGTTTTTCAATTTCCAAATGGTTCTTGGTTCTCTGGACTTGAGTCTGTCTTCCTCTTGGCCTCTGCCTCTTGATGAGACCTGAGGCCTCATGAGAGCCGAGAAGGAAGGGGGCTTTGGTTGGAGTTCCCAAGAGGCTTCAAGTCCCCCCTCTGTGGCATCGAGGCCACGGGCAGGTGGCACACTGGCTTGCTCTCTAGATGACACGCTCTGGGCATCTTGGCTGCAGGCTACCCGGCCCACTGCACCTGGGTCACACACGGTGGCCAGCCTGTCCCAGCCACACCTGCCAGCACAGTGGGATCTTCCGCCAGCGGCCTCTGGGCCTCAGTGTCCTCATCCATAAAGTGAGGGCACTGTGGCCAGGATGACCTCAGCTCTTCCCAACAGGACAGGGGGCTCCAGCTGTCTGCAAGGGCGGGTCTGGGGTGGGGGCCTCCTCAGGAGGCTGGCCCTCCTCTACCGCCCCAAGCTGGCCTGGGGGGCGGGGCTCAGAGTGGCCTCCAAGCTGCAGGAGAGCCCAGTGCCAGGCCCAGCTGCCAGGCTGCCATTTGAAGCGTGTCCTGTTGGTGGCACTTTGGCGTGGTTCAGGTGTTCTGGTCTTGGATTATATTTGATTTGTACTTGAAAGTGAGTTCTGTCTCTCTTCCCATTTAGTCCTCTTCTGCTTGAGGAGCTCTCAGCGCTAAACTTGACCATGTCCTTCCCCACATAAACCCTTCCCTGGCTCTCACTGCCCTTGGATGACAGCGCCAACTGGGAGTGGCCCCAAGGCCTTTCTGGGGCCTTGCAGGCCCTGCTCCCCACCTGGGGGCTCCCTCTGCCCAGACAGGGAGGGTCCCTAAATGTCGCTTCCTCTTGGAAGCCCTCCTCGCGTGTCTAACCCCTTCAGCTCAGCTCGGGCCCTGCCCTTCCTGGTCACAAGGCATCACCACATGCCCGTCCCTCACACACTAGGGCTGCCCTGTCTGACTTGCATGCCGGGTGCGGGCGCAATGCCTCCGGGAGGGGGAAGCTCTGGAAATGTCCCCAAATGAGTCCATGACACAGACCATGTAACACCCTGTTGACTGTGGGACAGGGTTGCAAGCCGGTCACCTGACCAGATCACCAGAGCCCGGGGAGCTCTGGGCAGTAGCCACCAGCTGCATGCTCCGGGCCTGCGGCTCCTGCAGGAGAGCGAAGGGGTTAAGTTTCTGCGGCAGCTCCCTCTTCCCAGGCCGCAGCAGCCGGGCTGGCGAGGAATGTTTGTAATGCAGTGTTGGGAGGAGGGAGGGCCAGTGGAGGTGGGGACGGGCAGGCCCGGGGCCAGGCTCCCCCATTGAGCAATAGGCCACGGGTTCCTGTAACGCCAACCCCTCCCTCTTCCCGCCCTGCCAGCTTCCTCCTCCCAGGGCTGCGGAGGGAGGTGGAGGGACAGAGGCCCAGAGCCGGGAGGTCAGAGGTGAAAGTGGGGGACTCCTAGAGAGACAGAAGGGGTTCAAGAAGCTCAGCCACAGCCGGGCGTGGTGGCTCACGCTTGTAATCCCAGCACTTAGGGAGGCTGAGACAGGAGAATCTCGAGTTCAAAGCCAGCCTCAGCAACGGCGAGGCGCTAAGCAACTCAGTGAGACCCTGTCTCTACATAAAACACAAAATAGGGCTGGGGATATGGCTCAGTGGTCGAGTGCCTCTGAGTTCAATCCCCAGTACCAAAAAAAAAAGAAGCTCAGCCACCCAGCCCAGAGATGGCAGGGCCTTGCCCAAGGTCACACAGTACTATACCAGTGGATTGGGACCAAGCTGTAGGTTTGGCTTTTTTGTTCCCATAGCACCAGACTGCAACTGTACACGCTGTGGAGGTCACATCGCCACCCAGCTGGGGAGCTCAGAACCACAGGAGACCTTCTCCCAACTGAAGGCGAAGAGCCTGGGGCTGGCCTCCTCTCCAGGCCCCAGGATCCCAGGCAGCAGGGTGGTTCCCACTGGGGGGGAGTGTCCCCCTCACCTCCCCAGCACTGCCACTGCCCAGCCAGCCCTGGGGACACTGGTCACCCTGTCCCTTGCCTTCAGGAGTGTGAAGTACAAGCCTCACAGCCAAGTTCGAGCAGGTCCTCCACAGCCCCAGGTTCTCTCCCTGCCCTTCTCCCTCCCTTCCTCCCTCCGTCCCTCTAGCTCCTTTCCAGCAAGGACCTTCCTGGGTACCCCGCACCCCACGTGCTCTGTGGGGAGCTGTTTCTCTCTCCACCTTGCCCATCCTTGGCAAGCATGGCCGGCACCATGGAGGAGGGCTCCCTCTGCCAAGGGCGTCTGCAGTCAGAGCCTGATCCCACCCTGGCTCTGGCACCTCTCCTGTGCCTCAGTCTCTGCCCGTATGGGGGACTTCAGGGAGGTGGGGTGGGGTGGGCTTGGCGACCCCCAGGCTCTGCTGAGGTTCTGAGCCACCTGGGCCCACAGGTGTCTGGTCGGTGGGGACCTGCTGGGGTCCCCCATGCTGTCCTGGCCTCGGCCTTGTCAGCAGCCAGGGAGGGCCAGCTGTTGGGAGGCCACAGGAGGCTGAGCCAGAGGGAGCTTCTGGGACCTCGGAAGGAGCAGGCACTTACGGGCTGGGTGGGCCATCCCTGGGTCCTCACACCCACTGTGGGACAGAGGTGGAGGTTTCGGAGAGAATCAGAACACCCACTGTACGGAGAAGTGGAAAAACCGTACTCATAACACCCAGGCTCTGCCTGCCTGCTGCTCTGCCCCCATTTATTTATTTATTTATTTATTTATTTATTTTTTTTTTTGGTACCGGGGATTAAACTCAGGGGCACTCGACCACTGAGCCACATCCCCAGCCCTATTTTGTGTTTTATGTAGAGATAGGGTCTCACTGAGTTGCTTAGTGCCTCGCCATTGCTAAGGCTGGCTTTGAACTCGCGATTCTCCTGTCTCAGCCTCCCTAAGTGCTGGGATTACAAGCGTGAGCCACCGCGCCCGGCTCTGCCCCCATTTATTGAGCACTTACTGCATACCAGGCAAAGAGCTAAGTGTTTTCAAGGCTGATCTACCTTAATCCAACAGCCTCCCATCAAGGATGGGGACCCATGAGGCTCCCTCCATGCCCTTGGCGGCTGGGAAGGGCCCTGGGGACAGATGGACAGACAGAGGGTGATGCCTCCCCCTCCCAGGACCTGCGGGCTGTGTGCACCGCCACCTCCTCCCGAGCATGTTTCCTTTAAGAAACCAGAAGATTGATTTCCTGGCAGGCTGTGCGCGAGGAGCCCGTCCAAATGGTTTGCATGTCTGCATTTTTTACTGCTCCGTTTAATATGTATGCAAATGCCGGCCGCTGCGCCCGCCGCTGCAGTCACACGCGGCGCCCCATTAAAGCGGCCGTCCCGGGCGCGCGCCTCATTCGAGGCGACGGGCGGCGGCCCTGATAGATGGGGTGCGGGGACGGAGACAAATGACGGGCTTTGTAATTTCTTTCTGTCTTTTGCTGGGGGGAGCAGGGGGGCTGGAGCCCGCGAGCCCACAGAGGAAATTTAAATATATGCAAATTTGTGGGTTTTGGGGGGCGGGTGTGGAAACCTGAGCTGGAGGGGGACTGGGCTGTTCCTGGTGGCCGCAGCTGGGGGAGCCGAAGGCCCCACCTGGCCTTGCTGAAGGCTGCGCCTGAGAGGCCGGGGAAGCAGGGCTTGTGCCCAGAGAAGGGCCGCTGGCTGCTTTCAGACCCCTCTCCCCATCCACCCACTTCCTGTCCCTGGGTTTCCAGGGCTGGCGACCTTGTAGTGTGATGTCATCTTCCATCTGTCTCACACTAACCCTGGGAGGTGGGCCAGCATCGCACCCATTGTGCAGATGGGGACACTGAGCTGGAGAGAGCAGTTCCTCGGAAAGGCTCACAGAAAGAGCTGCTGTGAGGTTGGGACTCTCTGGAGGCCCATCTGTGACCCCTGCAGTCCTCGGCCACCTCTCCCGCTCTGTGGAGTTTGTTCCCTGCCATGGCGAGTGTGTGCGTGTGCGCATGCACTCGGAACCTGCCCAGGCAACCCCACCCCACACCCCACACTCCTTCCCTGCCTCCCCCGAAGCCCCCAGCCGGCCAGGTAATACAAGCCACGTCACACTGAGCCCCTGAACTGGAAGCACTGTTTAAGCCTCAAGGCCGAGGTGCTGGCTTCAAAGGAGTCTGTCCCGGTTTCTCAGGGGGTCGGAGGGCAGAGTGTTCAGAGAGGAGGCTGCAGCCTGGAGAGAGGCCGGGTGAGCACAGGGCTGTGTGTGCCTGCGTGGGCGCACACGGGTCAGTGCGTGTGCTCCTCAAAGTGACAGCAGCCCAGGACATGTGTCCAGGGGCTGGAGACAGCTGGAGCTCAAAGCTCCAAGGACTCTCAGGGTTGAGGCTTCTCCCCCTCCCAGAGCCTCTGTCCTTGCAGCTGCAGAGTGGGGTGACCCCTGGCAAGCAGCTGGAGTCGGGAGGGGAGGACACTGAGAGTCGGGGTTCAGTCCCTACCTGAGGGAAGCCCAGTGCAATCCTTACTCTGGACCGGAAACCAGGGGCTCGCCGCACCCCGCAGAAGCTCTCTGCCGGCATGAGCACATGTGTGACCGTCCATGTTCCTAGGTTGCTTCACTTAAAATGCCCTGCCCTGGGGGCTGGGATTGTAGCTCAGCGGTAGAGCGCTTGCCGCCCATGCGTGAGGCCCTGGGTTCGATCCTCAGCACCACATACAGAGCAATAAAATAAAGACATGGTGTCCATCTACAAAAAAATTAAAAAAAAAAAAAGCCCTGCCCTGGCTGGGGAAGTGGCTCTCCTCATCTAACCGTCTGCAAGGTGCAGCAACATTCTGTCCCTGTCGGTGGACAGAGCCTGGGCTCTAGGACTTGGCCCTCCTGGCCTCCCAGGGCCCTGTCCCTGTGCCAGCAAGCCTGTCTGTGTCGTCCACAGGGAGGCCAGCCCTGCCCCGGGGAGCACTCATCCCAGCCCCGAGCATCCCTGGGGGGGCGGATGTGCGTGTGTGTGTGTGTGTGTGTGTGTGTGTGTGAGTGCGTGGGCTGCGTGCCAGCCAGTGTGACACCCTCCTGAATTGCAAAGCACTGGGCTGGGGAGGACCTGGGGACTCTGTGTCCTGGTGGCACCCAACTCTGGGGTCATGGCAGCTGGCCCTCTGGCTTCTCAAGCTTACAGGCCTGGCACCAACGGAGTCCTCGGCGCCTCTGTCTCTCCCCGCCCTGTGGACCCCATCAGCCCTGCAGGTCCCTGGCTATCCCTGGACAACCCCGGGCCTGCCCGCCTCCCCTCACACCGCAGCCAGGACAGTCCTCACACTGGACCTCCCAGAGGCCTCATCCCCAGTGTGGCCTGCACCACCCTGTAACCCACTGGCCTGGGGCCGCGAACCTCACCTCCTGTCCCCACCCTCTCCCCTCTCAGTGCCCACAGTGCCTGTGTCCCAGGCGCCAGCTCTCTGGCTGAGTCCCTGGCTGTCCTCCCTGCTCACCGCCTCAGCCCCCTAGACCATCATGACCCTGAGTCCACGGGGCCCTGCTCCTGGCCCTCCCTGCCATCCCGCCTCCCACCCATTTTGGTTCTCATCTGTGTGCCTGTCCACGCCATCTGCCCCCAGAATCATGAGCCCCGGAGAACCTCACTGTGGACCATGGTTCCTTCACCCCAGGCTCACGCTCCAGCCCACAACGCCCAGCCAACTGGGACCCCAAGTTCCCTCAACTCACCTGTGATAGTCCATCCTGTGGGCCTCGCCTTGAGGACCCCCATCATACACCTAACGCACCCAAGCTGCCCGTGGCCAGGAGCGGCACTGCTTTAAGAAAGATGGTTCCCTGTGTGAGTGGACACGGCCTCCCTCTCAACACCCTGCCCCTGCCCCTGCCCCTCTGGAGCATCCCTGGAAAGTCAGCCCCTTACCCACAGGGCCTAAGCCTGGAGGCCCCACAGGATGGTGAGCATGGGGACCTGGGGACAGGCAAGGAACCCCAGGTCTCCTCTCCTTCGCTCAAGCAGCTCCCTTACCCCCACTGCAGGAGGGCAGGCCCCAGAGTCCTCAGGAGGACTCCCCGATTCTGGCCGGCATGGAGTAGCTGCCCGGTAAGATGGGCAGATCAGTGGGGTGTGGGCTTTGGCCACAGGGACTGGTCCAGCTCCTGCTCCAGGTCCTTCTTCCCCACCTTCTTCCCCAGATGGCTGGGCTGGGACCTGGGTGAAAGCCACCATGGCTCCTGCCAATCTTGCCCAAGGAGCTGGAAGCATGTTTTCACCGCCCACTCTTTCCTCGACAGGCGCTGCGGTGGGTGTCGGTGCCCCAACAGGAGAGCTGGGGCAGCGGAAGTCTCCCTGAGTTCTGAGGGCAGCCTGGGGCTGGGCAGGGCGGGACATGGAGGGCCAGGCCTGGGGACAGCTGCTAAGTGCGGTGACTCTATTTTCCTGAGCTGAAAAATGAGGACACAGGATGTGTGAGGGCTTCCTCCCACTGTTCATGTAATGAAGGGAGAGAACTTGCCAGGCTAGGGAAGCTCAAGTTTGTTGTTAAACAGCACCCACGTTGCCCGAATCATGGTTTTTCTGGAAAGCACTGATTTAATGGGACTAATATTCGGGGGGCACCTGGGCCATCCTTGCCCTTATGGGAACAGATCAGGCATAAACCTGGCCTTCCAGAGCACACGTGGGGAGACGGGTGTTCACAACTCAGTACCGTGAGCTCCTGTGATAAGTGTGTTGGGTCACAGGGCTTTAAGAGCCAGGGACTTCCACGTGGACAATGGGGGAGGTGTGTCCAGAGAGAGTTCCCTGAAGCAGCAGTGTTTTGGGAGGTCACACGGAAGGGGAGGCAGTGGGGTTGGGTGGGAAGCACATTCCGGGCAGGGGAGCCAGTGTGTGCAAAGGGCCTGCAGCTGAGGGGCGTACTGGGTGCTTGAGGGACAGGAGGACAATCCTGGTAACTGGAATGTGACGAGTGAGGAGAAGAGGAGGCTGGGGATGGTCAGTGGGGGTCAGTCCCTGCAGTGTCCAGCAGCCTGTGAGAGTGTGGCAGACTGTTTCCTGCTGGCAACAGGGAGCCACAGAAGGTTTAACACAGGCACAGGCATCCTGGTGCTGTTGAAGGCAGTGCGGACAGAGTGGTAGGAAGCACATAGCAGATGCTCACTGGCTGCAAGCACCAGTCCAGCCATTTCACAGGTTAAAGGAAAGGGCTGGGAAGGGAAGGGACTTTTCCAAGGTCACACAGCTGGTGAGGAGCAGCCGTGGGGCTCAGCGGTCTGACTGCGGTCTCTCACCCTAAATGTCCTGCACACAGAGTTGCCCTGGTCCGGTTGTAGAAGCCAAGAGGCACCAGATGACCCTCCTCCTGCCCCTCAGGGTCCCAGCCCTGGATGGGGACTCCAGATCACAGGGATCTATCAGAGCTGGAAAGGCCCAGCCCAGTTCCTGGCCGGGAAGGGGAAGCAAGAATTGCAACATTGCGGACCGCAGACCAAGGTTCTGGGGAGGCAGGAAGGCCAGCCTGGCCCCTGGGCACAGGTCACGCTGGCTTGTCTGAGAGTTGAGGACGTTAAGCCAGCGCCACAACATCCCAAGGGCTGGCAGTACCTGCCCGCTGCTTCCTCCGGTAGACGCAGGTCCAGGGGACAGCAGGGCTCTCAAGTCACTGGTGGCATTTGAAATGTCCTTATGCCTTCATTTATTTTTAAGGAAATGCAAATCAAAACAGCTGATTGCTGGGTGTGGGGCCTGGGGCGTGGGGTCTGGGGCGTAGCTCATGGAGTGCTTGCCTGGCGTGGGGGAGGCCTGGGTTCCAGCCCCAGCACCAGAGAGGGCAGAACAAAAAAAACAACCCAAGATCCCAGCACGAGCTACCCTCCAGCCCATTCGCACAGCCACGGTGAAGAAGCCAGGAGGACAGAGGAGGGTGACAGGCTGCCCTGGGCACTGGGGCTGGGAATTGTAAAATGGGGCAGCCGTGGAAAGCGGCATGGCAGGTCCTTAAAAAATTAAAAATAGAATCACCACATGACTCAGCACTGCTACTGCTCAGAGACCCGGAAGAACGGAGAGCAGGCCTCGGAGAGCCTGGCCGCATCGTCCCGTGGCCAAGACGGGAAGCTACTCAAGTGTCCTCGAACGCACGGACAGACCAACAGAATCGGGTCCGCACGCACCATGGAGTGTGTTCCTTCATGAAAGGAGGGGACTCTGACACACACTGCAGCAGGCATGAGGACATTATGCTAAGTGAAAGAAGCCAGTCACAAAATGACAGGTGTTGTAGCGTCCAGGGACCTAGAGTAGCAAAGTCATAGAAAGAAGAGAGGTGGCTGCCAGGACCGGGGTAGTGCTGATGGGGACAGAGCTTCAGCTTTGCAAGATGAACAGTTCTGTGATGGGCACCACAATGTGAATGTACTTAATGCCACCGTCACACACGTAACAGTGGTTAAGATGAGCCGGGACACGGAGCACCACCACCATGACCCCAGGGACTCAGGAGGCTGAGGCAGGAGGATCACAAGTTGGAGGACAGCCTTGGCAACCTAGTGAGACTGTGCTGCAAAATAAATGTAAAAAGATTAAGGATGTAGTTCGGAGGTAGAGTACTCCTGGATCCAACACCCCGTGCTGGGGGGAAAATTAGTCAAGATGATGAGTTTTATATGTATTTTTCTACAATTAAAAAAATACATTCTCACCTGTCTCAAGTTAGTGACAATGGGCTTCCTTTTAAGTTGCATTTGTAGGGAATGAAATGCTAGTGGCAAGTGGCACTAGAGCAATACGGGGTCACAGATGCTGGTATTCCTGGGCAAAGGACCTTCCTTTATGAGCCCCAGTTTCCGCATGGTGAAATGGGGACGATGGTGATGGCTTCCTCCCGGGGCCACTGCGACAGCTCTGTGCTGCCTGCATGGTGCTCTGCCCAGCAACCGGTGTCCAGGGAGCACTCAAAGACTAGCAGCCTTGAGTCCTGGCAGGTGTTTTTTGGTCCTTTGGGATTTTGGACCATGAGCAGTTTAGGCCCCAGGCAAACGGGAGAAGACCTTTCTTCACCATAAGCACAGGAAATAGAGGCCTGGAGGAGCCAAGAGACTTGTCCAAGACCTCAACATTCCCTGAACTGAACCAGGAGTGGCCTAAGGACCAGGACCAGGCCTCAGCAGTGGCCAGGGATGCATCTGTATCTGTCAGCAATGCCATTGTGCGGCAGTAACAAATGAGCCCCACACCAAAGTGCCCGAATGAATGAAAGTCTATCTTGCAGACAGCTAAATCTTCTGTGAGTCCAGGTGATGCTTCAGGGCTCTTGCCCTCCATGGGAAGACTCAGAGATCCAGGCTGCCTCCACCTCAAGGGGCCTCCACCTCCTGACCATCCAGGCAGGGCACACAACATCATGTCACTTTGCTCTGACAGCACTTATCACATGACTTCACCCACTGCACAGGTGGTGGGTCCCAGAAAGGGAGCAGAACAGGTTAAGGTGAGCTCCAGAAGGTTCCACTCACAGCGAGGATGCATGGGTGCCCCTTTTGAAATACAAACAAAGGCTTTCTATTCTTTTCTGTCCTTGCAGCGTCTGGGGAAAGGCTCTAGATGGCCCAACAACCTCCTGCTCTCCCCGTAGGCTGAACCAGCCCCTCTAAGTGGGTGTAGGGCACCTCCAGCTATAGGTGGGCGGGCCACCACCTTCCCTGCACAGCTTTCTTGATCGCTGCGTGAATATCTCCAAGGTACAGACGCCTTTGGCCAATGGACAGTTGTTGGTGGGCCCGGAACTGGAGTTCCAAGGACCGGGGTGAGCTGTCCGTCCCACGGATTTTCAGATGGGACACTGGGGAGGAGCAGCAGGAACTGGGAGGGCTGTTGGCTTCCCCAGTGGCCTAACAATCTGCTGTGCGTTTGTGCCTCGTCTCCGCGAGGGCATCTCAGTATTAACATAGTCCTCTCTTGTCCACTTACAATTTTTCTTTCTGGGTTGGGGTTGTGGCTCAGTGGTGGAGCGCTTGCCTAGCATGTGTGAGGCACTGGGTTCGATTCTCAGCACCACATAAATAAATAAAACAAAGGTCCTTTGACAACTAAAAGAAAATATTTTAAAAACATTTTTCCTTTGCTTTTTGGGGATCAAAACATGATTGTTTCTGAAAACACCGTGCACCCCTTACCGTAAAACAAGGAAATTTGAGCAATATTGAAAACCGTAAGAAGGTAGAAATCCACGGAGCGTGGTGGCGCACACCTGTAATCCCTGCGGCTCAGGAGGCTGAGGCGGGAGGATCATGAGTTGAAAGCCAGCCTCAGCAATTTAGTGAGGCCCTAAGCAATTTAGTGAGACCTTGTCTCAAAATAAAAAATAAAAAGGGCTGCGGATGTGGCTCAGTGGGTAAGTGCCCCACCCCAAGTGGTCTTGGAGGAGGGCTGCGCACTCGCGCTTCCCCAGGCTGAGCAGCTCTAACGGCCCCGCGGTCAGATGGGCACGATGGACAGCTACCTTTCTGGCTAAGGGTGGGTGCGTGAGTCACTGCAGTAGGTCTGAAACTCTGCGCGCAAGGCCCCCAACCCAGGCAGAAGCCAACAGCCCTGTCCTTCACCGTTGCCAGCGTGGGAGCCGCTGCTCCAGCCCCAGGGAGCAGGGTTTGGGACCAAGGAGCAGCTCCATGGCTGTGGCTCCCCTCACCGCCGACACTCCAGTCGGTGGCTCACACTCGCGCAGAGCTGGCGGCCTCTTTGTTCCATCCACCTTCTCCCGGAGCGGCCCCAGCCTGGGCCTGGGGGGCCCTAAGAGCCTGGGTTTCCACCCACGGGACCTCAGGAGCCTCCTGGGAGGAGCCTGGCCTCTAGGGGTGAGAGAGCTGTCACTCAGGACAGTCCAGAGCCGCAGCCTTGGGGGCAGCGAGGCCAGGTGGCCCCAGAGCCCGAGGCTGTGCAGGTGCTGGGGAGACAGGTGGCAGGAACTTGGACTCCTGGAGCCCCAAGCAGCCCTGCTTTGATGGCTGGAGGAGAACATCCATCAGGGGGTGACAACACAGCAGGGGCCTCGGGGAGGGGCAAGTGCGGCTACAGCAGCAGCAGCATGGCACCTGGCCACCCCCAGCGACTCCTGGACATGGTCACCAGCATTGTGAGTCTTTGTTGCCTCCCCAAGAAACCCTGGGGATGGGTTGGCCCTGAACAAGAGCAGGAAAGAGGCGAGAACCCGTGATGTGGGTGCCATGTGGCTTCTTTGGAGAACAGGGTCATGGAGGCTGGGTTTTGGAGTCAGATGGACTGAAGAGTGACCTGGTTTTGTCTCTTGCTGGCTGAGTGACCTTGGGCAAGTTGCTACCCCTCTCTGAGCTCCACTTTCCTCATGCAGGCCCTGGGTACAGCCTCACCCACTCGGTAGGCTTGTTCTAAGGATGGAACTCCGTCTCAGGCCTCCTTTGCCTCTGTTTTGTTTGTTGGCTACCCATGGAGTGGCTGCTGGGGGAGCGATTATGTAAGGAGGGAGAGTTCTGGAAGTCTGGAAGCTGGGTTCCGGGGCTCTGGTCGCCAGAACAGTGGCTTTCCCTCTCCTTTTCACACTGCCTCCGGCTTCTACCTGGTTCTTTTATGTTTCTTAAAATAAACCTCACCCAGGTGATCAAGACTGAATGCGCCAAGGCAAGGCCCCCGAGCCCTGAGCCCCGCTGGCCCCTCTCCCTGCCCCATGCACCCTGGGGGCCAGGAATCAGCTGGAAAACCACCACTTTAGGCTGCGAGGGTGTCACTGGCCCCTGGAAGTGTTGGTGCAGATAAAGATCCAGAGGGGACGCTTCCCCAGGGCCGGCTCCTGGCGCCCCCCCTCACCCAGCACACATGGAACAGTGGGACACAGGTGCACAGGGCCATGGGGCTCAGCTGGGGACTGCCCAGGGGCTCTCCTTCCACAAGGCACCACCAGGTCCTCTCAGGTGCCTGTGGGAAGTTCAGGAAGCAGGTGAGGACTCTTCCACCTCGTCACACTGGACCTGGCCAGGGCACACCCCTTGCACCATCCAGCCACCTGACCTGGGGCAGATCCACACTGTGAGCCTCAGTTTTCTCATCTGTGGTGTGGGGCGGTAGTCAGGCCCAGATCAGAGCAGGTTATGGGGAGGGTGCAAGGATCCGTTGGGGTTCCAGGACCTAGTCCTGGCATAGGGGGTGACAGATGGCATCTGCTATGGAGAGCAATAAGAAGGGTCTTCAGGAGGTGGGGCTGAAGGGAACCTTGGGAAGGTCGTTCCAGAGGGCAAAAGACAGAGAGGGCGACCGTCAAAGAGCAGGACCGGTCTGGACCCAGGCCTGACACCCAGTCCCTCACCCTGAAGGGTGGGACTGTGGGAGTGTGTCCCTTCCTTCTGCAGGTCCCAGAGAAGCCATAGCTGCTGGTCTCTGTGGCAAAGGGGACACGCTGTCCCAGCATCCCACACGACCCTCCTTCTGGACATAAAGTCTTTGTAGGGGGGCGTCTCCAGGATTGGAGTTGGAGGGGGCAGGGAACTTGGGTGGAGTCCCTGGCGGCTGAGGAGGCGAGAGCCTCAGCTCCCCTCTGGTGCCCATAAGCTGGGGGACCCTGAGGGCAGGGCCGCCCCCACTGCGGGACACTGAGGCTGGGGAGCTGAGGGCTTGTTAGGAGCTGGGGGGGCAGATGTGGCCTCCGGCTCCCACCTGGTCCCCTGAGGACCACAGCGCCGCCCACCTCTGCCTCCCCCACCCCTTGTCCTGGTCCTCGAGGAAGATTCCCGCGGTCCCAGTTGGGGGTGCCAGACTGCCACGGCGACAGCACTTTTTTTTTGTTTTTCTAATCCCAGCCTCACTGGCTTACATGATTATTCTTATTTAAGGCAGAAAAGAAACCCAGAGTATGGCAGCCAGTCACCTCCGGGTGGCGGCCCCTCCTCGCCTGCCAACCAGAGGAGGAGAGGGGCACCAGAGGGGGAGGCTGGAGGCGGAGGCTGGAGGCGGAGGCCCGCAGGGGAGGGGGGAGCAGGAGGGACAGATGGGGACAGAGGGGTCGAGGGAGAGGAGGGAGGAGGGAAGCGGGGGATGGGAGGCCAGCGGGAGAGGAAGCTGGAGAGGGAGGGAGGGGACGCAGGACCCCAGCTCCCCAGCAGCAGGAGCGGAAGACACACAGATGAATAATTTACCAGGAAAGTGCAAAAAAATTTAGAAACTCTCCATTTATAAATATTTATTTCCACCAGGTCCCCTCCCCCGTGCTGTCCCCTGGCTGGGGGTGGCCTTCCTGGATGCAGACCCCACCACTGGTGGCCCCAGCCCGCGCTGTTCTCTCCGCTCGTTCTCTTCTCCTTTCTCTCTGTCTCTGTGCATGGCCTTGGCGATCTCTGTCCTTGCCTCGCCCTCTCTGCCTGGTTGTCACTGCCGGGTGGGGCGGGTGTGTGCTCGTCCCTCTGTCCCCCTGCAGCCCCCCTCCAGTCTGCTCCATCCAAGGACCCATTTCCACCCCAGACCAGGAAGATGCAGATGCCCCGAGGGGACAGTCGTTTCCCTGGCCCTGGCCCGGGTCCTGGGTAGTGGGCAGCTCGGTTGGATTTCAGAGGTTCAGAGGATGAGGCCCCGCGGTGGGGACACAGGGGTCTCTGGGGGTCTGGCTGGAGGCAGCTGGCAGGCAGTTTGCCGGTGAGTGCAGCCAGACTCAGGCCTGAAAAGCAGGAGGCAGAGCTGGGGCCCTCCTGTGTGGCCTCCCCGGGTGGCCCTGAGCAAGGACGTCCCCACGCCTCTGAGCCTAGGATTGCCACCTCCATGGAGCAAGGGCAGCACCCGGATTTGGGGCTGATGGTCCACAGCAGTCCTATGGGGGCCAGGCCCTCGTCCCTCTGGCTCTCTTAGCAGATGGGAAGGGCCCAGAGGGGATGCACCTGGAGGGAGCCACTAACAAGCTCAGCACAACTCACTTCCTCTGCCAGGCTTTCCTGAGCTGGGCCCCTGGACCTGCAGAGGTCGCCTGCCCTGTGGTTCTGGGTTCCGAAGCTGTGCCCTTGTTGGCTTTTCCCTGTCCTCTCTCCAGGGCTGGACAGCAGGGTTGCTTGCCTAGACTTGACCCTTCCCCCAGCTCTCAGGCCCTTGAAATGGCTGGAGGGGAGGGGAGAGTGGCGTCCCACTCCAGGGTCTAGAGAGTGCAGGCTCAGAGAGCCAGTCCCGGAGACTCAGGGACTCCGTGCCAGGCAGGGTCCAAGGTGAGGAGCAGAGACCAGGGATGCAGAACTAGGATGTACTGTGTGACCTCAGGCAAGGTCCTCCATGTCTCTGAACCTCAGCAAAAATAAAGGGGCTCGGTTTCCTAATTTCTGAGTATCCTTCCTGGTGGCATGACCGAGGAGTCCCTGACCCCTTCATGCACCACCAAACCTCCCTCCATGGCCAGCGTCTCATAAAGCCATGCCGGGCTCTGCCAGCTTTGAGCTCAGGAGGCTGCTCTCTGGGGAGTGCCTGGTCTTGGGGGAGAATGACCTACTTCCAGCTCTGGGCCACGCACTCATGGAGGCATCCGGCAGCTAACAGAGGCCACCATCCACTCAGTGCCTGCCATACGTCCTGCCCTCTGTCCTGCTGGATCCACACAATGACCTCACACAGTCATCACCATTATTCTCATTTTATAGATGGGAAAACGGAGACCCCAGGAGTTAGTGCCCACAAGCTGAGCCCAGGCAGACCCCAGCCTCGTGCCTCCCATGAGCTGAGCCAAGAGGCTCTTTCCACATAGAAGAGGAGGCCCGGGGACCCAGGTAGGGGGCTCACGCTACCTGTCCACTCCCCAGGTTCCATCCAGGGAGAGCCTCATGTCCACCTCACTCACAGGGACACAACCAGGACCTCTCACCAGCTGTGTGGGGACACCTCTCCAGAAAGGAAGTGGCCTGCACTGGCCATCTGCTGGTGGGCACCCAGCCAGCTCTAGGCCCAATTCCTGTCATCTCCTCTGGTCCTTGTGTCCCCATCTGTAAAGGGGGTGCCATTAGTACCTGCCACAGGCAGGGTAACAGGAAAGCACGGAGATGGGTCCCCAGCCGGCCCAGCACAGTGGCACCAACCACAGGGGCAGCGCACGCCCGTGGTCCTGGCTGCTACGTGAGTGGGCCAGTGGGCTGGGGCCCAGGGGGCTGTGGCCGTGTCCGCAGGTTCAGCCGGGTCCTTGTACAGTGTGCGTGTGACACTGAGCAGGTGCTGGCGGCCCTTTCCAGGGCAGGGGCACTGCCCGAGAACACTGCCGTTGGGTTGGTCGCCTCCCTCTGCAGCCTGAGACCCTCCCTCTCCCTCTCACCCTGCTGTGGGCCCAGGCCAGCTGCCACCCCTGCCCCAGGAGGCCATGCCCCATTGCGTGCCATCTCCAGGTAGAGGAGGCAGGGAGGGCCGCCCTGACAGCTGGGGTGCCACAAGCAACACCCCTGCACCTGCGGAGGAGCCGGGACAGTCTGAGCCTTCCAGGCAGATCCCGTGCCCTCCATCTGTGTGTCCTCGGGCGCCTGAGCCAGGGCCCAGCTTCCAGGTTGGTGCACCAGCAGCCAGGTGAGGGGACAGGGCAGGGCGTGGCTTCCAGGGCACCTGGGGAGGGGTCCCTGGGCTCTCTCGGCAGCTCCTCAGTGCTGTCCACAGAGGTCTCTGCAGAGCCAGTGAATTCTTGGGCTCCCCCAGCCATCCGGGCACCTCTGGCCCCACCACCTGCTGGCTCTCCTCCTCTCACCTTCCAGGCCGCAGCAGCTCTTCCTCTGCAGGGAATCGCAGGTCACAGGCCCTCAGCTCCTCCACCATCTCCTGCTGGAATGCTACCCCAGCTGCTTCATAGCTGCGGGGTGCTTCCTGATGCCCTGCACCCTGCAAGGGGGCTGTGGTTTGATAAAATGTCCCCCTACCCTTGTCACCCTTTCCAATCAGTGCTATTCCTTGGCTCCTGCTCAACCCCGCAGTTCACCCCTCTCCCCCCACCACCTCTGCTGCAGCCGAGCTCAGCTCCTTTCCAGGCCTCTGGACCTTTGCACATGCTATTCTGAGGCCTGGAATGTTCTCCCTTGCCTTCAGACCCAGGAAACTGACCCCTCCTGAGCGGTCCTGGTGGCAGCCATCCAGCCAAGGCCTTGTCACAACCGACTCTACTTGTCTATTGCCCCTATTAGACTAGCCCCTTGCTCACCATCAGCTGGGCCCCAGGCCTGGCTGGGAGGTGGGGTGACCCCCGCTGGGTGGCAGGATGGCTCCATCCCCCAGATCGACCTTGTACCTCCCTTCCCTGGAACCTCCTGGCCTTTCCCGGCCCTTCCTCTCCAGGGTGCCACGCTGCGCCCAGGGCGCCCACAGTGGGGCCGCACTGTGGCTATGCCACCTCAGACTCAGCCCGGTTCTCAGGTCTGCACTAGGGGGAGAGCAGCAGGCGCGTCCTCAGGCCTTGTAAGCGCTGGGGAGGAACGCCCAGGCTCTGGCCTCCACAGGGGCTCAGTCAACCTTGAGGGCTGTCCTCCTTCCTTCCCGGGACCCAGCCCGGCCCGTCTGGGAGCCCCCTGCCCCTAACAGCCCATGGCTCCCGTCTTCACCCAGAACGCTGGTGGGCTGCCCGCTGCCCGCCCCCGGGGCCCAAGGACTCCAGCTCAGGTTCGAAGCTCCTCATCACCCATCTTTCTGGACTTTCTGGTGAGGAGACCCTGGCTAGTGGCCAAAGCCCTTGGAGGAGGGAGGGCCTTCCTGGGAGCAGAACTGCCAGTGCTCTCAGTTGCAAAGTGGCACTAATACAGTCCCCATGGTGACGTCCCCCTGGGGGCGGGGGGGGGAAGGAGCCCAGGGGATGGATGGGAACATGAGGGCTCCCGGAGGACGCCCTAAGCCCCGGCCTGCTCAGCCCAGCCTGCAGCCTCCTCGCAGGCCCTGGAGCGAGTCCAGAGTCCACGCTGATCCTCCTCGGAACACCCGGCTCTGCAGGCTGAACGTGACCCTGATCCAGGCCTAGGAAAAGGAAGAGAACTTTTGTTCTTTTGAAAAGCAACAGTTTTCTCCACTTGCAAAACTGATACATGTTCATAGTGGATCATTTTGAAATGAAGATAAACCAAAGAGAAAAAATGTAAACCATCCCTGATTCATGGCCACCTCCACCACTTGGAGCAGGTGGGGTCCTGGCCCTGTGCCGCCCACGGCCTGTGGCGCCAGCCCTTCCTGGAGCACTGGATGGGTCAGGGCTCAGTTCGCAGCCTGGATTCGTCCACTTGCCAGCAGAACCCCAAGCTCTCCTCTAGCACCCGAAGCCCTTTACCCACTCCTCAGGGACCCCGTTGGCAGCCTGGGACAGCAGAATCCAGCCGCGCCCCAAGCCTCCAGAACCTGCCTTGGCCCAGGATCTCCGGGGCTTCTGGGCACCAGGCAGCTGGGGGACTGGCCTCCAGCACCTTCCCATGAGAGCCAGTGCCCTGCTGTGTGGACACAGCCAGTCCCCAGTACTGGACAAGGAGGGGCTTCCCAGGTTGTGGTATCACCAAGGCCACTGTGCGTGGGTCCTTGGTGGCTCTGGTCCTGGCGCGGTGGGAACATTTGCCTCCAGCGAATGTGCAGGGGCTTCCCCGGGGGACCCCGAGGGGACCCCAGACAGGCCTCGGAGGAGGGTTGGAAATGGTCAAGGTGCCAGAGGGACCTCTAGGGCGGGAGCCCAGAGGCTCGGTTGGGCCCAGAAGTGAGGAGGGGGCTGTGAAGGACATGGGCAGGAGCCTTCCGGCTTCCCAGCGCTGGTGGCAGGAAGCACAGCCGTGTGAGCGCGGATCCTTCTGGGGGAAACCCTTGGCGGGGAGCACAAACGCGGTGGTGGCAGCAGATTCTATTAAAAGCCGTTCTCATTCCCGTCCCGTTAATTATTAATGGGACTGGGCGAATAAAGGATGGGAAAGCCCAGCTGGGCCTGACTCAAACCCTGCCGCCACAGCAAATGGCTTTTGGTTCACGTCCAGGAGACCCAGCCACGGATGCGCCTGTTGGAACAGTAATGACGACTGGCGGTGGCCACGCGGGGACCGGCGCTCACATCTGCTTCAGAGAGATAGAGAGGGCGGGCGGGCTGAAGAGCGGGACCAGAGAGTGGCAGCCTGTCCCATCCCAAGCTGAGCTGCTGGCCTGGGTGACCTGGCTGCCCTTTCACTGAGCCAAGTCCAGACCTGCTGCGTGCTCCTGGGGACACCACCCAGCCCCTGGACGTTCCCTCTCTTGAGAGCCCAGAGGGGAACCTCCTCCATATAGCAGCAGAAACCACAGTGAGGACAAAGCAGGTAGAGAGGGTTAGGTGTGGGCTGGGGAGACCCTGGAGAGAGAATCCACGCCTCTTCTCTGACCCTACCCTGCATTACCTTCACCAAACTCCTACGCACCCTTCAAAGCCCCACTCAAATGGCCTCTCCTCCTGGCAGCCCTGGCCTGCCCCAGCAGAGCTAGCCACCCCAGACTCAGACAAGGCCTCTGTTCTGTGGGATTGTCAGTGTGGCAGGAGCCCAGCAGGGTCATTCACCAAGTAACCGTCACAAACTACGAAGCTGTAAGGAGTCAAGTTCTAAAGCCAGCAGGTGGAGGCAGGAAGCCCAGTGGACTTGTGTCTCTCCCAGGACCACCTGGTGCCAGGGGCACAGGGTGGAGATGCCTCTGGGGAAGTCAGCTTCGCAGGGCCGAGAAGCAGGGTGGGCCTGTCCCCCAGGATATCCCACTGAGAAGACACTGGGATTAATGAATGGGTGGCTAGGCCTGGTTTAAACACACCCGCAAAAAGCAATGACAACTGAGGCCGGGCGGTGGCTCAGTGGTGGAGCATTTGCCTCGCATGCGTGAGACACTGGGTTCGATCCTCAGCACCACATAAATAAATGAAGAAAATAAAGGTCCATTGACAACTAAAAAACTATTTAAAAAAGAATCCTATTATTAAAACTTAAAAAATAAAAGCCAGGCGTGGTGGCGAGTGCCTGTAATCCCAGCACTCAGGGAGGCTGAGACAGGAGGATGACGAGTTCAAAGCCAGCCTCAGCGACTCAGTGAGACCCTGTCTCTACATAAAACACAAAATAGGGCTGGGGATGTGGCTCAGTGGTCGAGTGCCCCTGAGTTCAATCTCCAGTACCAAAAAAAAAAAAAAACTTAAAAAATAAAAAGAATGACAATTAAAAACCTGGGAGCTTCCATAGAAACCTAGAAGGAGACCCCGTAGCCATGTTCTTGTCTTTCCACTGAATAACCACGAATCAAAGAGAAGGATCGACTCTCCGTGGGGACAAATACTCTGCTGATCTTGTGCCTTTGGACTCCCGGGAGGAGCCCCTGGTAGTGACCATGGAGGACAGTGCAGGAGGTGACACTGACGTGAGAGACAAAAACAGGAAGGAGCTGGGAGCCCCCCGTCCAGACCTGGAGCCTGTGCCAGCCTGAGACCCGGACCATTGTCCCTGTCCTATGGAGGCTAACCAACAGAGGAATGGGAGTCGCCTCCCCGGGTCGTCCAGAGAGGGTGGGCGTGGGTGCAAGGCATTCTGGGAGGCAAACATGATGGGCGGCAGGGACTCCGTGGTGGGCCTCCCTGGGTTCCCACTGCCCAGAGCCAGATTGCAGGGCAGGGCTGGCGGCTGCCTTCGCTCAGCTGAGCCGCAGTGGCAGAAGCCCAGGGGCACCTGGGAAGCGGGTGGAGGACAGCCCACCTGACTGCTGCCCAGACCAAACGCAGGGGACAGGGCTCACTACCAAACACGCGCAAGACACGGGACCAGAGGCGTCTCCACGTGCAGCCTAGTTAGAGTTGTGCAGTGCGGACGGGTGTGTCTGTGTCTGAGGAAGCTACAGAGGAAAGGCATCCCAGGGGACAGTGAAAACCTCCCCAAGGAGCCAGGAGACGACGGCCGCGTTGGTGGACACCACAGCCTTCAATGAACAGGAGCAGGAGCCCCAGAGGGCAGCCCAGACAGGAGGAGGAAAGAGGGACACAGATGCTGTCCCGAGCCGCACGGTGTCCCCTGAAAGAGAAGCCCAGGTGCTAATTCCCAGTACCTGTGCCTGTGAGCTTATTTGGGAAAAGCGTCTTTGCAGGTGTCGTCGAGGTGAAGATCCTGAGCGCACTGACAAGAGTCCTCACGGGAAGAAGGAAGAACAGACAGAAGAGAGACAGAGAAGGTCATGTGAAGACCGAGGCAGAGGCAGGAGCCCAGGAAGGCCAAGGATGGCGGACAGCCATCAAAGGCCAGGAGAGAGGCACAGAAGGAACCCCCGAGCCTGTGTTAGCCGCGTCCATCGCTGTGACAAATACCTGAGACAGTTAGCTTTACGAAGAGAAAAGGCTTATTTTGCTCACAGTCTTGGAGAGTCCAGTCCACGACTGGTTGGTCCTGTTGCTTTGGACCCGTGTTGAGGCAGCATGTCATGGGGGGACATGGTGGAGCCGACCTGCTCCCCCCATGTCCAGAGGTGGGAGGAGGAAGAGGAAGAGCCAGAGTCCCGTAGTCCCCTGGAAGGGCACACCCCCAGTGACCTAAAGACCTCCCACCAGCCCCACCCTGAACGCCTCCACCACCTCCTCTCCTGTGGAAGGAACGAGCCCTGCTGACACCTCGATCCAGGGTCCAGTCCTCCGGGACCGAGCAAATGCATTTCTGCTGCTTTGACCCCCCCACCCACAGCGGTCACTCGTCCCCACAGTCCTAAGAAACAAATCCAGCCGGGGATTGCGAAGGGAAGAGCAAAACAGAGCAGAATCAGGTGAAGCACACATTGTAGTGCAGAAAGCCAACCGGTGTCAGAGAGGCCAGGGGGAAGGCCCTTCCTACAAATCAGGAGACGAACACGGACCTAGAGGAGGCGGCAAAGACGGAGGCTGCAGGACCAGGAGGCCGCAGAGGCGCACCTGGGTTCTTGGGGCGATTTAGAAGGCCATGGAGAGAAATGCCCACATGCCTGAGAACAAAACCATCTGAATAAGCAGTTTGAAGGTTCACTGAGCCCCGTAAATTATGCAAATAATGAAAAAACGGGGTTTGTGCCTGTAGGAAAGCGCTACTTATGAAAGAGCAAAACTCAGCCTCTTTTGGATGGTGTCACACAGACTGCTAAACAGGGAGGGGGCGGTGCGTGGGGAATTTAAGGGTAACACTGGAAGGGGTGTTCCCATTACTTGAGACTTTTAAAAGGATCTTCCTGTGGCTTTAAAGCTTGGCCATCAGCACTGAAACCAGTTAGGAAGCACCAAGTCTAACAATAATTACAAATTCCAGACTAATAAAATGTCAAAGAATATATGTACATATTTCTTTTGCAGTACTGGGGATGGAACCCAGAGCCCTGCACAGGCTAGTCAGCGGCTCTACCAATGAGCCACACTCCCAAGCCCTTGTTGGCTTTTATTTTGAGTTAGAGTCTCACTAAATTTCCGAGGCTGGCCTTGAACTTGTGATCCTCCTGCCTCCACCTCTGGGGTAGCCAGAATTACAGACGTGTGCCACCAAGCCCAGTTTCAAAAAATAATTTTTAAATAAGAAGTCATATAATGCCAAAATAAGAATTTAATCAGGCAAGGGGGCACACGTCTGTAGTCCCAACTATTTTGGGGGGCTGAGGCAAGAGGATCACTTGAGTCCAGGCAGGGGTTGGAGACCAGCCTGGGCAACATAAGGCGAGACGTCATCTCAAAACTAAAGAAAACACAATAACGAAAATAATTTAACCACCTGGATCTAAAGTTTGAAATCATGTAGACATAGATCAAAAAGTGGGTGGGAAACTGACCTCACTTTAAACAAGAGGGGCTCCAAGGGTGTGGGTGCCCTTCTATGCTGCTGATCAGGCAGCTGCAAATGCAAGATTCTCTGCAGGCACATGAAATATCCAATAACCAAAGCTGGGGCAGACTACAGAGTAAGACTTGTGGATAAAACTGACGCAGAAAACCAAATGAAGCAACTGGAAGGAGAATCAGAAGGTGAGACAGGTTTCTCACGGAAGTCAGATCCAGCCTGTCGGCGTTAATAATGAATGTAAATGCATTAAATTTTCCTAGTAAAATACCAAAGCCCCTCCGATGTCATAAAACAGTAGCTAAGATGAAAATCCAAATAAACTTGACATCAAGGGACATGAAAAGTTTAAAAATAGAGGCATGGGTAAAGTCAGAGGCAAATTCAAGTCAACTGAAACCAAAGGCAATAGATACGTCAGATAAAGAGATAGGAGAATGGCGAGTTCAAAGCCAGCCTCAGCAATGGCGAGGCGCTAAGCAACTCAGTGAGACCCTGTCTCTACATAAAACACAAAATAGGGCTGGGGATGTGGCTCAGTGGTCGAGTGCCCCTGAGTTCAATCCCCAGTACCAAAAAGAAAAGAAACACAAGCAAAAATCACAAAAAGGATACAGGTCCTTTGTATCCACAAAGGGTAAAGTCACAGTGAAAATCTGATCGCCACGACACTTTCTGTCCTACACAGCAATGTGTCTAAACAAGAGCAATAACTTACACAGACACACGGGGGCAAAAATAAACAAACCGTAACCGAGGAGGAGGAGACTTCGGTATGTGACATTATCTAAATAGTAGTCGCCCCCCAACACCACAATTGGTAGGATTAGAACGCAATTAATAAGGTTGATTTAACAATTGAACTTTGCAGCCTACAAATAAAAAATGCTCATTTCTTTGCCAGAGCCCATCAAACATTTCTGAAAATTGATCATATATTAGGCCATAAAGAAAGGATTCAATAGATTCCCCAAAGCAGATACGAGCAAGAGCTCCATCCTTTGACCGCAGGGCAATTAGGCTAGAAATGATTAACAAAAATTTAAATTAAAAAGCCAAGCATTTGAAAATGTAAAACCACTTTCGTAAATAACTTTAAATAAAAGCAACATGACAAACTATTTAAGAAAAAGTACAGGGCAAAGACTGTGCATCTGAACACACGGGAAAGTGGTCAAAGTGCACCAAGGAGGAAACGCAGACGTCCACGGTGGGAATTTCATGCACAAGAGCGGGTGAAAGTCAATAAATCAAGATCCAGCTCGAGATAGGAGGAAAAAAGAACCACAAAGGACAGCTAAGGAAAGGGAAAGAAAGAGTCACTAAAGAGAAAAAACCAGAATCTAACAAATTAGAAAAGAGAAATAGAAAATGATGTTACGACTCGGTTTTTTAAAAGTCTGATAAATTCAAGTTCTAGTAGACCCAAAGAAAATAAGAAGAGAGCATTAAGGCACAATAAAGGGAAATTTTAAAAACTGAATTATATTAGTAAAGGCTTATGAAAAAAACATTTGAAAATATGAATAAATGGATAAATTTTTTGGGAAAATAAGTATGAACAAAACTAATTCAATAAGTAGGCAAAAACCAAAACCCCATCACTACAGAATAAATTTAAATGGTGGGGAAAGGGCTGCTGTCTATGGAAGCCCTGGGTTCCTACTTTCTCCTTCAGTATTGGGTATTGAACCCAGCAGTGCTTAGCCATCTCCCCATGTCTCCATGCCCCCATGTCCCCATGCTTCTTTATTTTAAATTTTGAGACTGGGTCTCTCTAAGTGGCTTATGGCCTTGCTAGGTTGCTAAGGCTGGCCTCAAACTTGTGCTCTTCCACTCTCGGCCTCCTGAGCAGCTGAGACTACAGGTCTGCACCACCATGCCCAGACAGGTTCTGACACTTCCAAAGTTCTTTCAAATAGTCTGTTTCAAGACACTGGCAAAAGGTAACACTTTCACAATCACACTAAGAATATAACATAACCAGCCGGGTGCAGTGACACACACCTATAATCCCAGCGGCTCAGGAGGCTGAGGCAGGAGGATCGTGAGTTCAAAGCCAGCCTCAGCAACCTAGCCGGGTGCTAAGCAACTCAGTGAGATCTTGCCTCTAAATAAAAGTTTAAAAGGGGCTGGGGATGTGGCTCAGTGGGTAAGCAGCTCTGGGTTCAATTCCTGGTACCGAAAAACAATATAGCATAGCCCTAAAGTGAAGAGTTGGCAACACCAACTGCAGAACCATTTCACTTTCACAGAAACCAGCAAATTATCCTGGTTATCCTGGTTGAGACCCTGGATCACAAAAAACAGAGGTCTGCACAAATGAGCTCAGGACAGGAGGGGAATTCATTATGAGGATTCAGAGACCACACAGAACTAATGCACAGTCGGACTTCCCGGGCAACAGAAGCCACCAGGGCTGTCACTGCCACACTCGCCGTCCCTATAGACTACTGTCCTCTGCCATTCCCCAGATCCCCAAGGCCCAAGTACTTTTCAAGGTGACATTTAGTGTCTTTCAGGGTCCCGGGTCTATAATTAGCAATGAAAGGCTGCTTTCGTGGCCTGGTGTTGGTGACATCCACCCCGCTCATGGACCTTCCACTCCTCCTGTCAGGTTAGAATTGCACCTTCACTGGGATTAGACAGAGCTAGGTGACCTGCTTTATCCAACAAAAAATAAGTTGAAGTAATATGAGCCACTTCTAGATAGAAAAAAATTCATTGCTGGAATGGAGCTCTGGGATTCTATTTCTCCTGCCTAGGCAAGCATGAGAGGATTCCTCATGTGGATATGGAATGCTGAGCCAATCACAGCTGTCTCAGAGAGTTGCCTAGACCCATGTAGATAAAGTATGAGCAAGAAATAAACCCTTCCCAACATGAAATTTTGATGTCATGTGTTACTGCAGCAAAACCTAGCTTATCCTGACTAATTCAATGACAAAGAAGATCTATCTCAAGCCAAGAGGCAATATCATATTTAACACTGTATGGAAGTATTCTTAGCAATGTCTGTAATGTGGCAAGGATGCTTAATAAAGCCTCTATAATTTTTCATTGCTCTGAAAGTTCTGGACCATGCAATAAGACAAGAAACATAAATTAAAAACAGGAGCTGAGAGTGCTAAAATTATACTTACTTGTGGATAATATAATCGTCAACTTTAAAACCCAAGGGAAGCAAATGCAAAACTTTTAAATTGTAGAAGGGTTCTACGAAAGTGGTCAGTCATAAAATCAATATGCAAAAGTCAATAGCTTCCCCCCAGCCTCCTCTCTTTTGCTTTCTATTGGATTGTGTTTTATTTTCTCCCTTTCTTCTCGATGGGTTTTAAAGTTATACATTTCATTTCTGCCTTTTAGAGATTATCTTTAAATTTTTATTATGCACAATTGACTTTATCTAAATCAATATTCTCCACTTTCAGCCGGACATGGTGGCACACACCTGTAATTTCAGCACTTAGGGAGGCTGAGACAGGAGAATCACGAGTTCAAAGCCAGCCTCAGCAATGGCGAGGTGCTAAGCAACTCAGTGAGACCCTGTCTCTACATAAAACACAAAACAGGGCTGGGGATGTGGCTCAGTGGTCGAGTGCCCCTGAGTTCAGTCTTGGAGTGGGCTTCCTATCACCATGATATAATTGCCTAGTATTTTAATTCCACTTGGTCTTAATCAACATTTGTCATTATTGTTGATTTGAACAGCCGCTCTTATTTAGATTTTACCTGTGTTTCAACACCCTTGCTCACTGCTTCTTGCCCCGCACACCTGACACAAGGATTCATTTCTTTCTTCCTCAGGTGATCTTTGCTTGTTTTTCCAGCAAAGATTCATGAGTGGTGAAGTGATTTTTTCTTTTTCTTTTCTTCCTCCTCCTTCTCTTTCTCCTTTACTGGAGATTAAACCCAGGGGTTAAGCCACATCCCCAGCCATTTTTATTTTTTATTTAGAGACAGAATCTCACTAAGTTGCTCAGGGCCTCACTAAGTTGCTGAGGCTGGCTTTGAACTTGTGATCCTCCTGCCTTGGCCTCCAAACTGCTGGGATTACAGGCGTGGCCACTGTAACCAGCTCCTGAAGTTTCTTAGTGTTCGTCTGGAATGCATTTAGTTTGCCTCACTCTTGAAAGACAATTTAGCTTCAAGGCAGCTTAGGTTGGCAAATATTTTCTTTAACTACCTTGAAAACATCATTATTCCATTGTCTTCCGGCATCTGTTGCTGCTGATCATTCTTCTCACGTCTTTGTGGCTGTGTGGCATCATGTTAAAGCACGTGTTCTGGATCCCCTGGCTGCCTGGGTCCAGTCCTGGTCTGATTGTTGATCACTGTGTCACTGGGTGCCCAGTCATCCATTGTGCGCGATTCTGACATTTGGGCCAGGCTCAGCGGGACAGGTCCACTGTGGCTGTTGCCTAGGGCTGTTCATGTGGCCACTGTCACCTGGGGCTCCCCTGGCATCTTCGTTTGCTGGACCGCCATAACGAGGAGCCACGGGCCGGTTTAAATAAGAGTTCCGCAATTCTGGAAGGTAGACGTCTGAGGTCAAGGTATTGGTGTTGCTGGCTTCTTCTAAGACCCTCCCCTTGGCTTATGGGTGTCCTTCCCCCAGGGGCTTCACAGGATGTCCATCTGTGCCCTAATTACTTCTTACAAGGGCACTGGTCACACTGGGATTAGCACTACCCATGTGACCTCCTTTTACCTTGATTATCTCTTTGGAAGTCCTAGAGCCAAATATGGTCACATTCTGAAGTACTGGAGTGACTCCAGAATTTGAATCTGAGTGGGGGACACGATTCAGCCTGTATCGACTGGCTGGAGGGCTCCAGGTGCCCTCTTTCCTGTGTGCAGGTGGTGCCGCCACTGGCTGGGTGGTCTCCTCTCCCTCACAGCCTACTCTGGGCCTCTTGTGTGGGGGCATACCATAAAATGACGCTGAGCAATCGGCCCGGGACAAAAGCATCCCACCCCGAGAGAGCCACGTCACCTCGCGCCCATTGGCTGATCCCTGTTTCCGAGCTCGTGGACAATGCATGATCCCCAACCTGACCGCTTCCATACTGCTGCGTCCGCACCCGCGGCTTAACAATGAAGGGCTATTGGCCTTGAGCCCATGTATAAGGACGCAACTTCCTTACAGTAAACAGGTCCTGCTGGAGACAGATCCCTCCGGCACGTGGTGGTTTCGCGCCGGACGACTTTACCTTTCTCGGCTCGACCTTGTTGGGGGCGCCCGGAGGTTCCCCTTTCCCGCTGGTCGGAAGAGCTGACCCCCGGCGCAGAACCCCGGCATCTTGGCACGGTGGTGGGAACGCTCTGAGATGGCAGGAGCAGACGCTGCAGGAGCCTGGGGTCCTGGCCCTGGAAGTCGCCTGACATCGGCTCTGCCATGGGTGATCGATCCGAGCAAGTCTCGAAGCCGGTCCAGATGGAAGGGTGGAAACAGACTGGGCTTCTCACACTTGGCAAGAGTGTCCTCTTAAAGGGGGAGTAGCTGAATCACGCCATCAAGGGCGTGGACTCTCCAGGGCCATTACGGTAGCAGAAATCACTCAAGAGATGTCAAGTGACTCAAACTCTCTGTGCCTTGGTTCTCCATCTTTTATTTTTTTTGGTACCAGGGATTGAACTCAGGGGCACTCGACTACTGAGCCACATCCCCAGCCCTATTTTGTGTTTTATGTAGAGACAGGGTCTCACTGAGTTGCTTAGCGCCTCGCCATTGCTGAGACTAACTTTGAACTCACGATCCTCCTGTCTCAGCCTCCCTAAGTGTTGGGATTACAGGCGTGCGCCACCACGCCTGGCTGGTTCTCCATCTTTAGAACGTGGATGGTGATAATAATACTATGCGTGTTGCTTGGGGGACTTGAAGAGCTGTGTTAAGAACAGGTTGTTTTTTCTTATGAGGCTTGTCGGGTAGTGAGTTCTGTCCTCCTAGGGGTCCTTTGTCCTCAGCACATTCAGCACAGCTGTCCAGGAGTAGGTGTCCTCTTATCCGTCATGGAATCAACATCCTTGGGTTTTTTCTTCTTTTTCTCTTTGCAGTGCTGGGGATGGAACCCAGGCCTCCCACATGCTAGGCAAGTGCTCCACCAGTGAGCTGCACCCGCCGCCCTGATGCACTTCTTTTATCTGAGGAGTGCAGTCTTCCCTCAGTTCTGGAATGTTCTCAGACCTGTCATGTTGAATACGATCTCTTCGCCATTTGCACCATCTATCCCCTTCCGGGACTTCTCTGAGAATTTCCGACGTGTTTGTTTTCCTTCTGTCTCTTTATCTTTGCAGGCTGCATTCTGGGTGATGTGCTCCCCATCCTGCCAGGTGAAGAGTTCTTCAGCTGCCTGCTCTCTGCCATTTCACCCGCCCATGGGCATTTTAATTCCAATGACTCCACTTTCCTTTTTAGAAGATCTTTGTTTTTCCTTCAAATCTGCCTCTTCTGTTTTCGAGGTGTCTTTTTGATTTTCTCAGCCCTGCTCTCCCTCTCTTTTCCTTTCAGTAGTTTTGAGCACGCGTCTTCCACAGTCTCTTTGGGATTGTGCTGTTACCTCGGTTTCTTGGTGGCTGGATCCTCTTCTCTCTCTGCTAGACCGTGGCATCCTGTGGCTTGTATTTTTAGCTCCATGGGACTCTGCTTTTTTGTTGGATCTCCGCTACAGAATAGCTTCTTGGCTAGGCCTCTCCTCTCAACCTCCAGCACCGGGGAATCTAGCATTCTTTTGCTTTGAGAGTAGTGATTTCTGTGGTGGTTGTTAAATTCTCATCCACATTCTCCAGCAGGACTGGAGTCGCCATCCTCATGTCTAGATCACTGGAACCAGACATTGACTTGAATATATTATAAAGGCATCATTTAAAGTCAGCAAGGAAAAGATGGGCTATTTATTTTAAACTATTAAGAAAGTTGTTCAATATTCCGGGGGCTAGGGGAGGAGGCCATTAGCCCTAACACACACCATAACTAAAATAGATTGCAGACAAAACAAAAACTTAAATATAAAAGTGGAGCTGTAAAAGTGCTAGATGAAAATAATGCGATGTGAAAAGCCTATTTAATTATTCAACTGATGGTAAAAATCCTCCTGAAGCTTTGGCTACAAAAATGTTTAAAAGTTATGGACATTACTATGAGCAAATCCACAGAGCAAGTGACCATTTGGGAAGGGAGTCACAGGAGACGATAAAGGCTCGGGGTCCTGAATCCACCAAGGGATCCCACATGTCCACAGAAGACAGTTAATATCTTGTGGGGAAGCGGTCAAAGGACAGGGATCAGAAATTCATAAAATAAGAAATATAAAGCATGGGAAAGCGGGTTCCCCTTCTCTCATCGTGAAACACCTTAAAACAAGACCACGTTTTACGCTGTCAAAAGCATCAAAAAGATGAGACTGTCCTGTGCGGAGGGAGAAGGGATTCTACAGGGTCCTCTTGCCCGGGTAGGAGTATGGAATTTGGCAGCCTGCCCACCCCTGTGTCCCAAGCCTAAGGACCCCTGAATGTGACCTTATTTGGAAACAGGGCACGAGTTCTTAATAAAAGTAAGTGGAGAGCCGGGCGCGGTGGCGCACGCCTGTAATCCCAGCACTTAGGGAGGCTGAGACAGGAGGATCGCGAGTTCAAAGCCAGCCTCAGCAACAGCGAGGCGCTAAGCAACTCAGTGAGACCCTGTCTCTACATAAAACACAAAATAGGGCTGGGGGTGTGGCTCAGTGGTCGAGTGCCCCTGAGTTCAATCCCCGGTACCACAAAAAAAAAATAAATGAATAAAATAAAATAAAAGTAAGTGGAGGATCTGGAGGCCGTCATGGTAGATCACCCACGTGGGGCCTCAGTCCTGCGTGTGTCCTTGTAAGAGACGCACAGGCGAGGAGATGGATGGGCAGAGGAGGAGGAGGCCGCTGACCACAGAGGCCGAGGTCAGCGTGCGGAGGCCACATGTCAAGGATTAGCAGTGGGTAGAGGCTGGGAAATTCTAGGAAGGACCCTCCCCTAGGATCTTCAGGGGGACTTCTTACCTTCAGAATTGAGGGACAATAAGTTTCTGCTGCTTTCAGCCACCCCGACGTGGCCGCAGGGATGGCAGCCACGGGAAACCTGTTTAAGTGCCCTAGAACATTCTGGAGGGTAATCTAACACGTGCGTCCCTGCCTTCCAGAAGTCACTCAAGATGAATAACTGAGGACTCGTCAAAGGTTTCTCAGCAAGGAGACTCACTGCACCCTTCTTTAAGGGAAGTTGGGTAAACAACCTATATATATCCAACAACAGAGGGCCATTGAGTAATTGACACTTTTCTATATAACGACAAAGATAAAAAATGAGAGCCAGCTGATGGAGTGCTTGTGATGAATGTGCTCCATGGGATGGAGCTCTCTGCCCCCTGTTCCTGGGGAGCAGCTCTCACTGCAAGGAGGAGGGACACAGTGAGCACAGAGAGGGCAGGCCACCTGCCTAAGGTAACACAGCCAAGGGGGCCGAGACTCCGGCCCCAAACCCTGGGCAGTGTCTTCATCCCACAGGAGTGCTCACAGTGCAGCCACCAGACACCAAGAAGCCAACGATAGGAGAGGCACAGAGGGACTTTGGTGGCAGACGGTTGGGGGAGAACACGTTCAAGCACCTCCTGTTTTTGCAAAAATAAAAGGAGCATCCAACGTGCAGAGAAGAAAGGCTGGAAGGGTTTACTACGCATGTGAACAGAGGGGTCATCCCTGGGCTGGAGCTGGCGAGGTTTATTTTCCACAATGAGCACATGTCACTTTTATAATCAGAACACAATGTCAAAAGACAACCCCCCGCCCCACCCGGATGGACCTTGCCCACCTCCCAGCTTGTCCTGCGAGGTGGGCACGGCAGGTTGAAACAGCAGCTGGCCGGGGGGACTCGGAGCAAGCGTGACACCCGGCCGCCTTCCCCGCACCCACCCTCCCGCCGCATCGATTTCCCCATCCTTCAGAGCAGCGCCTGAGGAAAGGGAAGAGCATCTTTGGATCAATGATCCCTGCAGCTGGGGGTGGTGTCCAGGCGCGCTGGCTGGTCACCACCCTGCCCAGAACCGGAGGGGGAGCTGGCTGGGTGGGGAGGGGACTAGCTGGGGTGGGGGTGCAGGGGTGCGTGAGGCAGGGGCTGGGAGTGGCCCAGCGTGGGTGAGGCGGGGAGGTGTGTGCTTTTGGGGGTCCTGGGGTGCAGGACAGAGGGATGCATGGGGGGCGCTGCTGCCCAGTGCTGGGCACAAGTATCCCCCGGGGGGGCGGCTCTTTGCCTTGAGGGCAGGGGCTGGCCTGGCCTCCTCTGTGAGGCAGGTGCTGGTGGCCACCTGCTGCCCAGATGGGACACGGGGGCTGGTGCTCGTGGGTGAGTGGAGGGACGGGGAGGCGAGGGGGCTTTGCCTGCGGCCTCTTCTGGCCTCTGCCAGCTGCGGCTGGGAATCTGCAGTGGGACCTCTGGGCTGACGGCCATGCTGCCTGCCGGGGTACAGGGCCGAGGGGCCCAGGAGCTCGCGGCAGGGCTGGGGTGGGCGCTGGGTGCCCGCAGGCCCCGCCTGTCCTCGCCGGCCCGACAGGCCTACCCGGGCCTCGCCTGCTTGTCCAGGCCCATCCAGTCACGCTGGCCCTTCCTTCCTGCCCAGACCAGCCCATCCCCCTCCGGACTGGTCATGTGACCGCAGCCTGGAGCCGGGCCTCCTCTGTGCAGCCCCCACATGGCTGCCCAGGCACTCAGGGCCACCGTGCAGGGGCCCATGCTCTGTGCGTGCCCACAGGACCTGCGTGTGTGCACACGTACCTTTGCCCACGCGTGTGCGTCTGTGCCTGCCTGCCTGCACACGCGTGTGCACCTCGCCGCCGTGCACACTGCTTCCTGCTCGAGGCGGAGGACCGTCCGCAGCCCCACTCTCCGCGTCTCTGCTTTCTGGGCCCTCCTGTCCCAGCCCCACCCGCCACCCCCAGCCACAGCCCCTGTGGACTCCGGCTTCACTGGGACTTCGGGCCTGACACTGTGGCCAACCAGGCCTGGACGCTCAGGAGCATGAACCTGACCCGAGGGCCTGTCTAGTGTGCGATCTGGGGGAAGCCTCGGCCTCCCGGCCTCCTCCGTGAAGTGGGGATCAGAGCCCCAGGCTCCCAGGGCCGCTGGGATGGGGCGCAGGTAGAGGACGGGCCCACGCCTGGCGGGAGGGCAGTGGCACCCACCACGACCCACTGACAGTGACAACGGTGGTGACATTCCAGGCCTCAGCCCTTGAGCCAGCCGGAGGAGCTGGTGTCAGAGTGGCCGGGGAGCCCAGGGCAGGCGGGAGACGTCGCCGAGGCCCTGGCCCTGGCCACCCTGAGCTCGCTGGGGGCAGGGCTGGGAAGAGTGAAGAGCAGACGCCCGGGCCTGCTGCTCCTCACACCAGCCCCTGCGCCGCCGGCCCGGCCGTCTCCTGCCCTCTCACACACCAGGCTCCGGCCCCGGAGTCTGCATGTGCCACCCCTCTGCCTGGTGCCCTCGGTCCCCAGACCAGCCTATGGCTGAGCCCTGCTCCACCTTCAGCTCAGAGGTCCCCTCCCCAGGGAGGCCCTTGCTAACACCTTCTCCCAAGTGCTCCAGCCACTCAGGGTCGCCTCGCATGGAACAGCTTCCACAATCCTAGCGCATCTGTTGAACAGCTGTGCTGTGTCCTCATGGCCACGCAGACGCCCCGGCACAGGGCAGGGCTCAGAAGGTGCTCCTGAGGTTTTGTAGAAGGAAGAGCCGCAGAGGACGGAGACCCCTCTGGCTCCCTGGTTCAGCCCTCACGGTCCCTTTCAGCCGGCACCCACTGTGTGCCGGCCCCATCCGAACTCCAGGCGGCCAGGTGGCTTGGGCGGGCCCCACCTCCTCTCAGCCCCTGGCCTGACTATCCTCAGGTGAAAGGAGGCCCCAGCCCCTGAGGGCTGCCCACATTGACCCTGAGGGTGTCCCAGGCTCTCCCAGAGCTGGGGACGAGGGACCCCTGGGGTCAGCAGCCTCTGGCTCTCCCACAGCACATCCAGCCTCTGCCCAGCCCAGGATGGCCGCCCTCTGTCCCTCACAGCGCTGTTACGACCCGCAGAGCTCCCTGTGGCAGCCGGGGAAGCCGGCCGAGGTCTGAGAGGTGAGCCTCCGTGGCCACCTGCCCTCCGCCTGGTATTTGTCACAGGCCCCATGCAGTGACAGGCCCGGGTTCCGTGCTGACTCGGGCTGGGGCCACGGGGCAGCGCCACCTGGACAGCCAGCTGCGGTCTGCCCGTCCTTCCCTCCTGGGCCCCAGGACAGAAGACCATCCTCCTCGCTCTGGAAAAAGCTGGCACCTGACAGGGAGGGAGGGAGGCTGGGCAGTGGCCAGCCTGTCCCTCTGAGCCTCAGGGAGCTGCTCTTGGCCTCAGGGCCGTCAGCTGGGGGTCCCCTCTCTGGAGAAGGCTGGGCTCTGGCCAGGGCCCCCTCCACCCCCACCCTCATAAGGTCTTAGCTCAGGGACGGCCCTGCAGGCCTGGGTCTGGGGGCCAGGGACCTGGCTGCCGCTGGGCCTCAGGGACGCAGCCAGCCGAGGGACCAGTGGCTCCAGGCCCACGCGCCCCCGGTGGCCTGCGCGTGGTCTCCTCCTTCACTAGAGGCTGCTCACTTCTCACCACTGAGGCTCCTCTGTGGGCTCCATGTTCAGGGCCCTGCGCACCCTGGCCCGCCCCCTGAGCTACTGGGTAAAGGCCGGAGCCTGGCTCCTCTGAGGGGCAGGGAGCCGCATCCTGCGGGCAGGAGCCATCTGCTGGAGGAAGTAGGATTGGGGCGGCACTAAGAAGGCCTTCCCAGCCTTCTCTTCCCCACCCTGCTGGCCTCTGGACGGTCTTTGTAGCATACGCCACCTCAGGGCCTTTGCACAAGCTCCCAGCTCCAACTTTCCAGAGACCTCCATTCTTCATTGGCTGTGTACCCTTGGGTGAATTACCTAACCTCTCTGAGCCTCCATTTCCTTTGCTGGAAAATGGGCTCATAAGAGGACATTTGAGGGTTCCCAGTGATGACCAATGCAAAGCACGGGTCTCAGTGCTCGGGGCACAGCCAGGCTTCCTCCCTGTCCCGCCTCAAGGAGCTGCTTCTCTCCCTCCTCCCCAGTCCCTGCCAGGGTGTCCACAGGGCCTCCCTGGCTGACCTTCACTCTGACAATTCCCACCCTCTGGCCACCAAGACCAGCAGATAGAAACAGAAAAGGGATCAGGTCTGGAGACAGAACTGGGTTCAAATTCTGGAAAGTTCTGCCAGGCTTGTGTGCAAACTGTGGTTCACACCCGCCCCCGGCTGGGAGTGGGGGCAGCCGTCCAGGCCTCGGAGTCAGCTGGATCCCAGGGGCTCCTGCCACTGGCGTGGCTGGTGGGCTGCCACGGCCTCGGTCACCCTCCAGCAGCACTGCGGCCGGGGGTGCAGGGCAGAAAGACCCATCGCCTGGCGGGTGAGCGAGGCCTGGCCACAGCTGCCCAAGCCGGCCCCCTGGCCCCGCCCACCCCAGGTCCTCCCTCCTGAGCAGCAGCCCTGGAGTCCCCACAGGGTGCTCCCCCAGACCCCTCCTCTGCTCTTCAAGGCACCACGAGCTTGTAGTCCGTGTTTGTTGGAGAGAGAAGCACGGCGTGGATTTTGGTGCACACACACTGAGGCCACAGACAATGTGAAACCTGCACCCCTGAGGATGGAGGTCCCTTGTCACATGCCCGGCAAAACAGCTGCTGTCCACAGTGGGGTGAAGGCCTGTATCTGTTTGAATTCCCTGAGAAAAAAGAAAGTCTAATCCAAGTAGGAATTCTGGGCTCATATAATGGAAAAATGCAGAGGGGGTGGTGGGTTTCAGGCATGGTTTGATCCAGAGTTTCATTGTCACAAGTCCCTCTTGACCATGTCAGGTGGGTCCACTCAGGGTAGCAGCCATGGCGACTGGGGTCCCAGGACTCCTTTCCTCACCCTGTACCACCAAGGAAGGTAGGAGCATCTTGCTCTTGGCTCCTGAGGAAGAGGAAGGAAAGCTGTTTGTCAGAGGTGCACCGACCCACTCCGGGGAGGACCAGGGAGGACTTCTGGGAGGAGGAGGACCTGCACTGTTTTGGAAGGACAGCCTTAGGGAGAGTTGGGGCCTATTCTGCATATGCAAAAGCCAAGGGCCCTTTGACCACTGTGAAACAAGAGGCTCAGGAAAATGTCCGGGGGTGACAAGGGAAAGTCACCCACAGGGTGGCATGCACAGCGGTCAGCGGTCAGCAGGCAAGCTCCCACTCTGCAGACTGGGCCAGGCTGGAGCCCAGGCCGTGTGTCCTCAGGGAAGCCGCCCTTGTCCCCTGAGATGCTGCCTCTGGGCTTTGGGAGGCAGGGCAGGGCCTGCAGGCACAAGACCATGTCCACCTGGGCACCTTTGCTATCATCGCCACTGTGGCAGAGCCCTGGGCACAGTCTCCGCACACAGCAGGTGCTCAGAAAACCTCATCATCTCCAGCTCCCTGGGGCAGAGCAGGCAATGACTGGGCCATGGGGCACCCACTCCCCCAGAGGAGAGAGGGACAGAGCTGGGGAACCTCCCCCCCGACTCTCCACCACCTGTGTCTGGGGAGGGGTCTCCAGGCTGGAGCCCCCTCCCCCACCTCCCTCCATCTGAACCTGGCCAAGTGTCTGACTACCCTGCCATCCTTCTTCCTCCCTGGCAGGCAAGCCATTAAGCACCAGGTCCCCAAAGCACCAGCCTGCAGCCTCAGCACTAAACCCATTCGCAGCCATTAGCAAGAAGCCCCGGCCTGGCTAGTCAGGGCTAATGCACAGCCCACCCTCTCCCTGCCCCAGGGGACTGCCTGTCAGAGCTCCATCTGTGGGGAGAGAAGAGAGCCTGGGAGGAAAACCAGGGGATGGCGGGGGAGGGGTGGCTGCAGGACCTACATGGACAGTTGTATAGGTTGTTCACTGCACAAAGATGCTGCTCAGGGGGCAGGCAGAGGTTGTGTGGATCAGTGTCCTGCCTCTTTATGTCACTTGTGGTCCCCTGTATAGATGGGCCACAGCTGGTTGATCTGCTGAAGAACTGTGTCGTTTTCAGTTTGAGGCTGTTATACAGCAGGCCGCTAGGACAGCCACACACATGCCTCCTCACAGACCTAAGTGCGCATTTCTCCAGGACCAATGCCCAAGAGCGGAATGGCTGAGCCATATGGTGAGAGGCGGTTAACTTCTTAAGAGCAAGGCACGGCGTTCGGGGTGCTCTGGGATTCGTCAGCACCTGGTGCTGTCCTGTTATTTCAGCCATGCCTGAGGGTGTGAAATATCAGCGTGGCTTTGATTTTCCTTTCCCAGGTGGCTGATGATCCTCTCATGCCTGACTCCCGTCTCTCTTCTCAGATGAAGTCTCTGTAGAGTCCTCGGCGCCCTCTTTGATGAGCCATTCCGCACTGTTGAATTGGGCAGTTCTTTATGTATCCTGGATACTAATCCTTCAGACATGTGATTTGCAAATATTTTCTCAGGCTCTGACTCAGCTTTTCCTTCTCATAATAGTATCCTCCTTGGAGCAAGCTTTTCTTTGTTGCAATGTATCTTTTTTGTCTCATGAATTAAGCTTTCTGATCATGTGTAAGAGCTCTGCTTGTGCCAAGTGCCCCAGTGCTCCCACGTTGCCACACTGGACAGCAGGTCCTACATGGAGCTCGTGATCCACTGCAAGTTGATCTTTGTATATGGCATGAGGTAGGGATCAAGATGCTTTTCTTCTCTCTTTTTCCTCTTTTTTGCATGTGAATGTCTGATTGTCCCTTACTATTTACTAAATGAATGAGTGGAAAGCACACAGGACCTGGTGGTAAGGTCGACCCAATGGGGAGGTCAAGATGGTGTGCTATTCAGTGGACAAAGGAGACTTTTTTCAACAAATGGTGTGGAAATATTTGGGTATCCCTTTTTTTTTTTTTTTGGTACCGGGGATTGAACTCAGGGCACTCGACCACTGAGCCACATCCTCAGCCCTGTTTTGTGTTTTATGTAGAGACAGGGTCTCACTGAGTTGCTTAGCGCCTCGCCATTGCTGAGGCTGGCTTTGAACTCGCGATTCTCCTGTCTCAGCCTCCCTAAGTGCTGGGATTACAGGTGTGCACCACCACGCCGGGCTGGATATCCCATTTTGTAAACAAAAAACCCAACCTACACCTTGGATCTTATACAAAAATAAACACGCAGTGGGTTATAGATTCAAAGGCAGAGCATGGGCAGGGCAGGCACACCTCCATCGTGCGAGAGCCTCAGCCTGGCTCAGGATAAGTCGAGTGAGAGCCGTCTACCACCATTCCCAAACTGTCCCAGGCTTTACCGGTGGAAGGGAAGGAACCAGCTTTCATCAAACATGTCCTCTGCACTGTGTTCTCCACTGCAGGCTCTCTTCGCATCATCTCATTTAATCCTAAAATAAATCAATAAACTCTTGGGAGCCAGAGTTTTTATTTCCACTCCGTGGGTAAGAGATTTGAGCTCAGAGAGGTCAAGGAACTTGCCTATGGTTACACAGTAAGTGGGGGAGCAGGCTTTGAGCCAGCATGTTGACCCCTGCTGAGGGTAAAAGCAGAGCGTAGTCAGGCCAAGCGTGAGGCCACAGGCCAGGCCTGGGCTCTGCGGCAGTCCTTGGCCTGGCACTCGGGTCCTTGGCTCCTGGGGCGCGTCCCTCCTGCCAGGCTCCACCCCCACATGGTTGCCCAGGCCTCCGGCTCCTGCAGCGGAGAAGTCCCGTCTAGTCCCAGGTGGCCGCGGCAGCTGGCCTTGGGAGACGCACCAACCTCCCAGGCGCTCTCAGGGATGCACCTTCCGCAGCGTCACTGCACAGTACACCGCGAGCCCCCGAGGGCGGGCTGAGGCCCAAGCGCCCCCTGCCTGGGACGAGGAGTCTGGCTGGGTCCCCGGCTGGACTCGGCGGAGCCACCACCACCACGCCCCTGCTCGAGCTCAGCGCGGCGGGAGACCCGCTCAGCCCAGGGCCACGGGGCTGCTATTTTTATTACCACGCCTCCCGGGACCTCGCCGCTCCGGACGCGCCAGGCCCGCCTCCAGCCCGGAGCCCCGCCCACCCGCCCCGCCCGCGCCCCGCCCCCGCGGCTACTGCCGGGGACTGGAGGAGGCTGGAGCAGGGACCGGCTTGCAATTCTCTTCCCCGCTCCCAAGCACTTGACCCTCAGGGTGGCACTGGAGGGGCCCCAGGGATGTCCGGCTCCAGCAGAGGGGAGAGGCCTTTGCCTCGTGGAGGCCGCCCGGAGCACAGGCGCCGCAGCCCACTAGCGCTTACGACCCGCGAGCCGCCCGCTGGGTCTCGCTCACCTCCAGCCTCAGAGCGCCAGCCCTCATCCATTCCAGTCCCCACGCCCCCCTGTCGCCACCCCTGCCCCGCCCAGATGCCGTCCCGCCCTTCCCAACCCTCCTCTCCCCCCACCCTTGGCCAGTAGCTGCGGATACCCCTCTGGGACGCAGATCCCCTGCCCCGCACCCACCCGCACCCGCACCCGCACCCACTGCAACCTTCAGCCCTGGCTTCTCCAGCTCTGGATCCCAGAAGTCCGTCAAAATGGAGCCATCTCGGGAATGTGGTTTCCTGGGTCTAGAGCGGGGCCCTCTTCAGGGCGGGGGAATTGGGGTCTAGGGCCCGGCTGTGCCACCTCAGCTCTTTAGTCCCTCAGCTGTAGGCTGTTCTCACTTCTCTGCCTCTGCATGGGACGCGCTTCTCCAGTCCGTTCCCCTGGGGAACTCCTATTCATCCCTCAAAACCAACTTGCATTCCATGATTCTTGAGGGTCCGTGGGTGCCTTCACCTCTCTCTCCAAATACATATGCCTTGCTTGGTAAGAATGTTGTTTTGCTGAAAGCAGGTTTTTACCATACTGGTTTTGTCTACAGACCTACGCTTACCAGGGGTCTGAACTTGGGGTGTTATCCATCCACCTCTCTGAGACTCTTTCATTTTTGATAAAAACAGGGATTAAAATATTCCCCTTTAAGTCAAGCCTGGTGGTGCACACCTATAATCCCAGCAGCCCAGGAGGCTGAGGCACAAGATCACAAGTTCAAGGCCAGCCTCAGCAACTTAGCAAGACCTTGTCCCTGAATAAAAAATTTTAAAAGGGCTGGGAATGTGGCTCAGTGGTTGAGCGCCCCTGGGTTCAATCCTTGGTACCAAAGTATAAATGATTTTTTAAATCAAAGAGCTGGGTGCAGGTCAACAGCACCCAGGAGCGCTTGCCCAGCATTCCTGAGGCCCTGGGTTCAATCCCCAAAACTGCAAACAAAGCAAAACAAAACAAACAAACAAAAAATATTACCCTGTGCATTGCTTCGAGGTTGGTGTGAGTGCATGCACGTCAGAGGCCCGGCTCAGCCCATGGCAATGCTGCTGCTCAGCTACCCCAGTGCCTTTGCGGCTGGCTGGGATGTCCTGGGAGTCTGGGCTAATGTCTCCTCCAGCTCAGGATCCTTTGGTCCCAGGATGGGGCTCCTCCCAGGAAGATGGCTCTGTGAATAGCTTCGTTCCTGGAAAGTGTCCACACTGTGATGCTGTCACTGGTTGTATGTAGGGAAAGGGCCTCCTGTCCCTCTAGGGGCCTCCATTTGGCATAAGAGGAGCCAGTGGGGTCCACAAGGTGAGGGAAGCAGGGGTGGGGACAGATGCTCAGCCAGGAGAGAGGCTTCGATGTCCGGGCGCATGGTCTGCAGACCCTGGAGCTTCTGGAGGAGACCTGGCCTTGAGCTGCACACCCCCCCACCCCCAGGGGCCTGCCCAGGGCGGGAGGAGGAGGCACAGGCACAAGGCCTGGCCCCAGCAGCAGAGCTGGAGAAGAATCTCTTGATCTCTCTGCTGCACAGAGAGGCAGAGGCAGCAGGGCCCTGGAGATGGTCTCCATGACAACCGCTGCCACTCACTCCCCATCTCAGATGTAAATTAGTTACAATTTTATTAGTGTGCAGAATTTCAGGAGGCCAAACCCTGCCTTGGAAAGGAAGAGGATGGTGGGGTGGCGGGGGTGGGGTGCAGAGCACAGTTTCCAAAGCCTCACATTCTCACAGGGACCCCCAGCTCCAGCATGTGTCCCTGGAGAGCCACTGGCCCTCATTGGCCCAACCTGGCCGGGAGGAGGCACAGACCCCTTCCTCTCCTCCAGCCTCCTCCCTGCAGCAGCCTGGGAGCACCCCCACCCCGCCCAGGCTGACAGGGAGGCAGCGGAGGGCCACCGGGGTCACTAGCCAGCCCAAGGTGCTCGGCTTGCCACAGAGGCTTTCTCCTCCCTCGCAGCTGCCTCCCAAGATGGGTCAAAGTTCACTGGGCACAGCTGCGCGCTGGACAGACTGGTGAGGCCGCAGGCCTCAGGACACAGGCCAGGCCCTGGGCGCCAAGAGTCAGCATGTGGGCTGCTGCCCTGTGGCATGGGGTCGAGCACCGGTCCCCTCCAGCAGATGTGGCGAGATAGAGCGGCTCTGGTGCAGGGCTGTGGTCATGGAGCAGGCAGTGCGTGCACAGGACTTCTTCCCCAAGGAGGCACAGGGGACTGGTTTGTCTTTTTCCTAAGGCTGCTGTTAAGAGGAGTTGTGTCCCCGAGGCACACCCCACCATGTGTGCCCCTCAGGTGGCTGTGCCTTCCACTGCACAGAGCACCAGAGTTCAGGCCCAAGACCCTGGGCCAGAAATGTCACCAGAGCCCCTGACCTGGGGCTGGCCCCGGGTGTGCGGAGTGAGTGGCACTGAGGGGTCAGGGCCAAGTGCAGGGGGAGGGGGAGGGGGCCAGGGCAAGTGTCACATGGCCTGAGTCTCCAGGCTAACCATGGAGAGAGGCAAGGCTCCAAGGCAGGAGAGTGTGAGAGGTCTGGGCCTGTGACCCTGGGAAGACAGACAGCAAGGAGGCAGTGGGGGCGGGCAAGTGGAGAGGCGGGGGACAGGTGGAAGAGGGCAGGAGGGGCGGGCAGGCCCGCGGGCTGTGGCGACAGGCAATGGGACTGGGATCCAGCCTTGCCCTGAAGCGTCACCGTGTGTGAGCTGTGTAGCCCCCGAGCCTGGGCTTTCTTGGCTGGGGGACGGCAGTGGGAAGAGTAAACAGGGGCCTCTGACAATTGTCAAGTACTTAGGAAGAGGCCTGTACACAGTCAGGGCTTAATAAATGTCCACTCTGGTTGCATCCCACGTCCTGAACCTGGCCTGGGGACACGTGGTAAGTCGACACATGGGGACTGTCCCTGGGGCTCTGGGCCCACTGTGCAAGATGGGCAGTCCTGGCTAGGGCCCCTGGTGGCCAGGAAGGGCCCCATGGGCTGCAGACCTGGGCAGGCAGGGGGAGCAGGAGGGCAGCCTCGAACCTGGGGCGGCCTGGAGTCTGTGTGCTTGGGGCTTGGGCCAGGGGCCAGGGTTAGCAGCCCCAGACTGTTCTGGTGAATGGGAGGGACACAGCTGGCCCTGAGCGGGACGGCCAGGGGAGTGTGAAGTCGGCCAAGTTGAGCATGGGGACGGAGTCCAGGGAATGGACACTGCAGGAGTCACGGAGGGAAAAGAGGACTGGATGGCTTGGATTTGGCTCCCATGGTGCTGTTGGAGGCCCCTGAAAGGCCATTTCAGAGGGCAGCGGGTGGGAGGCCCTCTGCAGAGGACACATGAGGACAGGAGCCGCAAGCTCAGGAGGGGCTGCCCCCACAGGGCCTCCCAGCCAGAGCAGGGCCTGCCTCTGCCCTCTCCAGACCTCTTTCCCCATGGGCTGGAAGATTCCAGAAGGTGCTTCAGAAGGGGATTTGGGTTTGAATTCAAGAGTCTCAGCCTTGCCCAGCGGGGTGGGACACAGAGCCCCCTCCTCCAGAGCAGCCTGGGTTCTCAACACAGGTGGAGAACCCCCAGGCAGCAGGCCTCTCTGGGCGACCTCGGCCTTGAGCTGAGAGAGAGACTGGGCGTCTCAGGAGGAGGGCTGTCTCCTTGCCATGGGGCTGGACACCATGGGGTCACAGGGCTCATGACAGTGCAGCTTCTACCTGTGATGTGATTGTGCCCCAGAGTCTGGGCAGATGGGCCCTGGTGACCATCCCTGAGCCCTGGGATCAACAGTGGGGCAGGGCCCCATCCTGAGGGGTCGGCAGGCTCCCAGGGCTTCACCTGAGCTCAGCGGTGGCCCAGGGTCTGCAGCAGGTCACTCCCCCGGGTGGAGTGGACAGGAGCCACCAGGGAGGCACAGGCAGCTCCCGCTCCTCCCTCCCCCAGATGCCATGTTTTGTGGCCCGAGGGCTGAGAATTGTAAGAGGCAGGAGCAGAGCTGTGCCCGCCCACCCCGTTCCGACGTACTCTCACTAATTATGCCACACACCGGAAAACTTAATTAAATCGATGCTTGGTGTGTAATTTCAACTAGTTTAGAAGTCGGGGGAAATCAAACAAACAGCCACATGGCTCTGCCAGCCCATGTCACCTCGGCGAGATCCTGCCAGGCCCTGGCCTGTGGTGAGGCCTCTTCCTGCCCTGGGCGCAGAGGAACCCTGGCCGGCTCCTCATGCAGGACGTGGTGTTCACACATGCGCACACACATCCTTTCCCCACGCAGCACACACCCCCCACCCACACACACCCCACTAGACACACCACACACACAGCAAGGAGGACCCTGGTGGCCAGGGGACCCAGGAGAGTGAGGGACTCTGAGAGCCCAGGCTGCTGAGCGGCAAGGACCCTGGAGACAGGCCAGCGCTGAGTTGGGATGCCTGTCCCAGCCTGGCTCTGTCCCCCGTCCCTCCAGCCTCCTCCTCGCTCTGCCCTCTTGGAGCCCATGCTGGTCTATGTCCCACAGGGGCCCAGCAAGAGCGTCCCCAGGAGATGAGGCTCCTGGAGGGCAGCAGCAGGGGACCCAGAAGGCACAGAGACAGGCTGCAGGGCAGCTGGACCCACGTCTTTCCACTTGACCCAGTGTGCATGCCCAGGCAAAAGAATGGGAAGGAAACAGTGTCCCTGGCGTCCCTGGCGGAGGAGGAGCCTGCGAGTCCTCCACAAACCTCACCACTGCTCTCTCTGTGGGGGGCTGGGCTGAGGGACCACAGCCAGAGCAAGGCGGCTGTGTGGAGCCAGGTGCCAGGGGCCGCAGCCTGTCAGGGCTGGCGTGTTACCTCTTAGAACAGCACTGTGAGGCAGCACTGTTGGGGGGCGGGGGGGAGCTGAGGCTGGAGGCTCGGAGGCCCAAGTGACTGGTGAACGTGGAGGCTGGGTTTGAATGGAGGCTGACACTACAAACTGTGACTCCTGTGGAGGAAGCCAAGGGTCAGGCGCAAAGCCCAGGGTGGTAGTCAGGTTAGGCCTCCCTGGCACTGGGCACGGGGCGCTATGTGCAGGTGTCCCACTGAAGGGTGGCCCCACACAGAGACTCAGGGCTGAGCACCCTGAGGTGAGGGCCGGTTGAGCTCCTGTGGCGGGGGACAGCAGGTGGGCTGCAAGCCTGACCCTCCCACTCCTCAGTCTGCCACGCTGTCCACTGTCCCACGTAGCAAAGCCAGGGACCTGCTTAGCACACAGCAGAAGATCAGAAGGAAAATGTTTGGCAGCAGCCTGTCATCCCTGAGACTCAGGAGGCTGAAGCAGGAGGATCTCAAGTTCAATGCCAGCCTGGACAACTTAGGGAGACCCTGTCTCAAAAATAAAAGGGGCCAGGGCTGTGGCTCAGGGGTGGAGTGGCCCTGTGTTTAATCCCCAGTACCACACTCAAAAAGAAAAGGAAAAGGAAAAAGATGCATATCTGGTGAAAACAAGAGGCAAGATCTTCCTACAGAGAGGTGGTTTACCCAGGGCCCCTGCCCACGAGGGCCAACGGCCTCTGTCCTGGATGCTGGCACATCTGTGCACTGCTGGCCTGCCTGGGCCCTGGATCCCTCCACCTCCCCCACCGCCGTCTAGGCAGCCTTTGTGACACTGGCCCAGGCAGATGAAGAGCCCCTGGCTCACATGCCAGGCGTGGGGTCAGCTCCAGGCCTCTGGAGTGCAGGACAGGAACCTTCTCACCAGTCAGATTTTAGGTCCAAAGTTGTCTCCCCGCAGAGGCCTCCCTGATCCCCCTTTACCCTTCCACCGTCCTCACACAGGAGTTTGAGTTTACTGATTTGTCTCTGTCCAGGGGTGCGGAGGGCAGCAGTTCCTTCTCCCTGAAGCCCCCACCCCCGGGTCCAGCACCAGCCCGCCCAGGGAGAGCGCCCAGGAGATATCTTCAACCAAATAAGTGAATTGTCCAGCTGTTCCACATGGTTCCCTGCCTAATGTCAATGCCTGGCCTGGGCAGACCAGGCCCTTGGGGCCTCTCCATGGGGCCCCTGCCCACCCTTCCAACTGCCTGACCAGGGGCAGGGGGTGCTCTCTGCAGCAAGCCTGGCAGGGAAGCCACCTGCTCCATCCTGGCACCTGACACCTCCTGGGAGGAGGTCTGGCCTAGGTGCTCCCAACTTGGTCCTTTGAAGGTCTGTGTCCTGCTCCCTCCCTCTGGGCCCCAGCTGCCCTCCTTCCTCCGGCCCTCCCTCTTCCCCCTCTCCATCCCTCCTGCTCCCTCCCCCTCCAGCCCTGGCCCTGCCGGCAGAGCCCAGCTCCCCAGGTCCCCCTCTTTCAGGGTTTCTCAGTCCCAGCCTCCCCCCTTCTCTTTCTCTAGTTCTTTCCTCGCCGCCTCACCCTGTCCAAGGGAGGGGCCGCCAGGGGCCGGTGATTTGCAGTTCCCAGAGCAGTCGTCTCTCCGCAGCTGCACATCTGGATCATCAGGACGCTCTGGAAAACGGAGGCAGCCCGAGCGGGACCTGCAGCCCCGCTCCCCTCCTCCCGCCCGCCTTCCTCCCTCCCCTCCCCCTCCTGCTCCAGCCAGTATTTTTAGCTGCTGCGGAGCATTAGCGTGCAGGGGAGCTCTCGGTGAAGCCTGGATGAGGCTTTATCTGTAGTGACAGCCCCAAGGGCAGCTGGCAGAGTTCTCCCTCTCAAGTTTGGAGCGTGCTCCCTTCTCTGGGCCGGAGCCTTGGCTGGACGGGGGCAGGTCTCAGCCGGCTGGGTCCGAGACCCAGGCTCTGCACCCAGCATCCAAGCTGCTGGTCTGGCCTCGGCCCCTTCCCGCAGCTGCCTTCCCCTTCCCTGCCTCCTGCCCGGGCCTTTGTCTCTGGAAGACTCCAGGATGGAGACGTGGCGCTCACCAGCCTCCCGTGCGGCCTCCCTCTCTCTCTTGCCTGGTCCTTTCCTTGGGCTGCTTCTCTCTCTGACCTCTCTCCTCCGGGCCTACCTCTGCACCCCTCCCTGGACGACACAGGGGAGGCAGGGTGGCAATGAGGGGCTCCTGGGTTAACCCTCAGTGTACCCCATGCCCAGGCGTTTCCAGGACTCCATCCTGGCCCTGGTGGGATGCCAAGCTGTCGAGCTGCTCGGGAGACTCCCCCCAACCAGCCCCTCTGCACAGTCCCCCTGGCCCTGGCAGTCTGTGTCCCTGGGGTTCTCCAGTGCCACTCCCCTTCCCTACCTGGCACCAACCTAAGCTTTCGCTGAGGGTAATCAGCCCCGTTATCCTCAGCACAGTCTGTTCAGTGCTGCAGCAATTGGGGGCTGTAGACCCTCTTTTTTGACAGAGGAGGCAGAGGGCTCAGAGAGGTCAGCCAAGACCCTGGGGAGCCCAGCCAGCCTGCAAAGGCCCCAGTGGTTCCAGGCCTTGCTCCTCTGAGCATGTTCTGGGGCTCAGAGACCCAGAGGTAAAGGCCTCTGCTCAAGGTCATACAGCCTGGCTGGTGCAGGGGAGAAGGACTGGGGACAGGTGGGGGCCTCCACCACCCCCTCCCAGATCAGCTGCATGGGCAGGAGAGCTGAGGGAGCCAGGCGGAAGTGGGGGGGTGGCCCTTGCCTCCCACAGCCTGCAGCTTGCATGGCCGGCTTTGTCCTTCTTGGTCTGTGTGAGACCCGCAGCCTGGGCTCCCTCGCTGTTCCCCTCTGGACCCTGTCCTGGGCACTGCCCTCTTCCTCTCCCTGCTCAGCTCTGTGCCTGCCTCTGGCTCCCATGATTCTCAGGCCTCTGCCGCTGGCCTGGGCGGGTCCTTCTGTCCCCTCTGCTGCCTTTCCAAAGGCCCCTGCCCAGCTCTGCCCCTGGGAGCCAGCTGTGACTGCATTGTGTCGCACATAAGACACACAGGCCTGCAGAGACCCACTCACATGCCAGCCCTATGTGAAGGGACCGAGGCTGGCCCCCGGGAGGCTATGGGAGGCCCCTGTCTTGCTCTGTGTCCCCACCTGGAGGAGCCTCCTGGGCGCGGTAGTGGGGGAGGGTCCGGGCTAGGAGGACTCTGCGGGGGTCTCAGGCGAGGGACACTCCCAAGGGCCAAAGCTTCTGGGAGGCAGGGATCCCAGCGGCCTCCCAGGGGTGTCCACACTATCCAGAGGGCAGAGTGTTGGTTCCAGCAATGGTAACTAGCCAGGGTCCGAGGACAGAGCAGCCGTGGCCATGAGCCTAGGGCCCGCGTCACTGCCTTCACAGGAGGCTTCAAGGGCCCCGGGGAGCCTGCCTCCTCGCCCCCTTTCTTTAGCCTCCTCCTCCTGTTTCCGGGTGCTGGGGTAGGGGCAGGGCTTGGCTCTGGAATCCAACAGCTCTGGGTTCCAGTTTCAGCTCTTTCACAAGCCATGCAATGTCGGGTGCTGTCCCCGCCCGCAGCCTTGCCTACGTCACCTGCAACGTGGAGATGTGGCAGCTGCCCCTTGGGGCTGTGCCAGGGACCTGCCGAGGCCTGCACACAGACAGGCCTGCAGGAATCGCTGGTGCTGGGGCTGCACACCCCAGGGCTCTCTGTGTGTCCTTGGCCCTGAGCTGGAGCCCCTGCTCCACCACCTGAGCAAGTTGCTGAACCCCTCAGGCCTCTTCTTGCCTCCTCCATAAAGTGGGGACAACGATGGCACGACCCTCAGGGGCCAGACTGGTCAAAAGCACCCAAGAATGTGCTGAGCTCAGGGCCCTGTCCCCACCTTCAGGTGCCTAGGCAGAGGACACAGCAGGGCAGCCAGAGGAGGATGAGCCCCAACATTAGACACCTGGAGGCTGGCCTCTCCACCAGGCTGTGCCCTCGGGTGGGTGGTGACTGATGAGGAAGGGGCAGGGCCCCTGGGAGCCAGCTGTGGGCAGCGAGAGGGTAAGGGGCCAAGGTTCTGAGCTGCCCGTGCACCACTGGGACAAGGTGGGCTGCAGGGACCCTGAGACCAAAGGGGCTTCCCAAGGGGCAGGGCCTCCCAAGCTCAGGTGGCCTCCCACCCGAGCAGTGGAGAGGTCTTGTGCTGGCGGGGGCCTCCTTCCTCTTGACCCCTAGGCCTCCCCTGACCCCACACTGTCCATCCTCCTTGGTCTCCTGCTCCAGAAGCCCAGCCCTGTGCGGGGGGTCCAGGTCCCATTCCCTGCTGCCCCTCTAGGGTGGCGGTGCTGTGCCCCATCTAGGAGCTCTTCACTGACTGGATGAGTGAGGGAGTGGGCTGGTGACTTCCAGGTGATGGGCGCCTGGCTGGGGAACACCCACTCACCAGGCCTTTGTGAATGGGATTGGAGGGTGGCTGCTTCTCTGCTCGTGTCCTCTAGGCAGCTGGGCTCAAGTCCTGGCACCTCCAGCAGAGGCTGGGCCTCATCCCCCGGGGGGCCGGGGCCATCCCTTGGTCCCTGTCCTGGCAGCTGTCCTCCTGGTTTGCACTGGGATCTGAGTGGCACTGGCATGGGTCAGGCTGGGGTCACTGAGGCCTCGATGCCTTTGTCTGTGCCTCAGGGCCACGAGCGCAGCCTGCGCTCTCCCTTTGCCTCGCTTCCTGGCTGCCTCCCGGCCCCTGGCCTCCTCTTTGTGGCTGTTCTCCGGGGCACTCAGCCTCCCTGGCCACTGCTGGCACTGCCAGTGTCCCTCCCCTGCCCAGTCTTCCACCAAGAGGTCCCCTGCCATGCTGTTCCCTGTGCTGGGCTGCAGATTCCCTGCAGCAGCTTGGCCACCACGGAGGCCGCCTCCCCGCGGGCAGCCCAGCCAGCCCGCCCGCAGCCCTGCACCCCTGACCAGCACCTGCCCCTCCTTCACCCTTGGCAGCATCTCTGAGTCTCTGTCATCAGGCTCTGCTCTGCCTGTCACCCCCTGCCTCCTCCGGGAGGCCAGCTCCCTGCAGGCTGGGCCTGGGTCTGGCTGGCCTGGGTCTGGCTGGCCCGCGGTGCTGGCCTGCAGGTGCAGAATCGCGGTGTCCTGGGGCTCAGAGGAGGCCAAGCTCCTGGGGCTCCTGTGGAGGAATGAATGCCGGGCACACAACAAGAACAAGAAGTGGCCCTGGGACTCGGAGCCCTGGGTGTGTCCTGCACCACCGTGCCCGCCAACATGTGAGCTTTAAGGAGGCTTTTTCAGCGTAACACGTCCAGACCCCGGCTCGAGTCCCCACCTGACCTGGATTCTGCTCAGATGTGCCCCCTCACAGTGCCTGCCCCTTCCACCCTTCACCACATCTGATCCCTTCAACGATCCCCAGGGCTCTACTTAAAACACCCTAAATCCAGCCACGCTCACCCCGTCCACCGCTCTCCGGCCCTCCCTCTTCTCCCATCTTCCCTCCGGCCCCTCACGCTGTTCTCCACTCAAGCCAGAGAGTTTTTAAAAAACCAATCCCCAGCACCACACAACAACAAACCAAGGAGCCAGTCCTCAGCTCGATCCTGCCCCGCCCTCCCTGGACTTCAGGTGTGCCTAGAAACAGGACGCGGGCAGCCCTACCTCAGGGCCTTTGCACCTGCCGCCCTGCCCTGGACCTCTCCTCTCAGCCTTCCAGGGCTCCCTCCTCACGTCACCCCAGCATCACCCCCTCACCCCCCTGACCTCCCTTTCCAGCCTCCAGGCCTTGGGTTCCCTGGCCCACCCTGCTTTGCTTTCCTGTAGTGCTCATCTGGCCCCCTGGATTGCAGTCCTGGGTTCTCCTTTGTTCCTTGTCTCTCTTGCCTAGAATGTGAGCCTCACAGATGCCAGAACTTTGTCTCCTGGTGCATAGAAGAGCTCCTGGCAGGAGTGTCTGCTCATAAATATTGATTGGACAAATGAATGAATGAGCGCTCGCTATCTTTACTATCGCGATTGCTCTGCTAAGCTTCAGGACAGGTTGAGGGGCTCACGCCCTCGTGCCTAATAAGAAAAAATCACCAACAGCGGCCTGACCCGGTCTGTCTCCTGCCAGAGGCCGAAGACCAGTGGGCTTTCTGTTGTGGCTGGGGCTCAGTCTTCCCGCTGCTATGGTCACCAGGCACCGCGTTCCAGACGAAAGGCAAGGCCAGGCTGACTGCCATTCTGCCCAGCTTCCTTCGGTTGCCCAGGATGTGACAGAAAGATCAAACCCAAGGGCCACCTCCACCTTGTCTCAGCTCATCAAGCCTAGATGGAGAGAAAAAGGAAGGACCCTCTGCCCTTTCAAAATGGTCCATCCTCCCTCACCCTGCACCAGGCCAGGCCCTGGGCGACTCAAAGATGCACAGATCACGGTCCCTACCCTCAGGGTGGTTTCTGGTAGCTGGGCGGAGGCAGCACTGACTTAGCTGTGTGTAAAAATAGCAAGTGCCTCCACGTGATAGAAGGCAGGTGCGGAGGGAGGGAGAGAGGGAGGGAGGGCCGGAGCTCCCACACCGCCGCCCCTCCTTCCACTGGCCACTCACCCTGCAGCTTCAGCAGCACCAGGAGCCAGGGAGGTCCCCCCACACCACCAGGTCCCAACCCATGACCAGGACGGGCAGAGGGCTGCTTAGGACACAGCCGGCTGGCGCACTGCCGAGCTCCACCATTTTGAAGGCAGGGCCGGCATCTGGCTCCTCCCACAGTGCTGACCTGCACCCACGTCCTGGGGTGTCTTTCCCCTTCCTCTGCTCCTTCAGGGGATGCTCCTGATCACCAGACCCTTGGGAACTAACCACTGCACCCCAGTAGCATCTGCAAGGGTTTGGGGTGCCAGCTGTCACGGTCCCTCTCATTTCCATGACTGTAGTCATCACTATCATCACCATGCTAAGGAGTGAGTTGTGTCTCCCCAAAAGACAGGCTCCAGTCCTAAGTCTGGCGCTGGACTTAATTATGTCTTTCAGTACTGGGGTTTGAACCCAGGGACACTCTGCCAGTGAGCCACAGGCCCAGACTTTTTAATTTTTGAGACAGGGTCTAAGTTGCCCAGGCTGGCCTCGAACTTGCAATCCTCCTGCCTCGGCCTCTGGAGTCGCTGGGATTATAGGCGTGCACCACCACACCTGGCTAAGCCTTGTACTTTAGAATGTGACATTATTTGTAAATAAGGTATTCAGAGGTAATCAAGTTAAAATGGGCCACTCTGGTGGGCCCTACTCCAATGAGACCACTGAAAGAGGTATTTGGACACAGCTACAGAAACACACTGAGGAAAGGTGACGGAAGACGCAGGGGGAAGAGGCCATGTAAAGATCCAGGTGTCGGTGATGTATCTACAAGCCACCTGCCGCTGCTGGGAGCTAGGACCAGGAAGGAAAGGACCCTTCCCAGAGCCTTCAGAGGGCACGGGGCCCTGCAGACACCTTGAATTTCTGTTCTGTAGAACTGTGAGGCAGTTCCAGCAAACTAATACAACCTCCACCACCATCACCACCATCACCACCACCACCACCAGCACCAGCACCACCATCACCACCATCACCATCCCCATCACCACCCACCACCACCACCACCACTACCATCACCAGCACCACCAGCACCACCCACCACCACCATCCCCTTCCCCATCATCACCACCAGAATCACCACCATTACCATCACCAGCACCACCACCATCGCCATCACCACCATCACCACCAGCATCACCACCACCACCACCATCACTATCACCACCATCACCAGCACCCCAGCTTCACCTCTGCGGCGGTCCCCTTTGGCTGTGTAACAGATTGCTACAATCTTGGTGGCTTGAGCAACGCCAGTTAGTCCCTCACAGCTCTGGAGGTGAGAGAACTGGAGACAAGGTGTCAGCCAGATTGTTTCCCTCCCGAGAGGCCACGGGGGTCCATCCCCACCTCCTCCAGTACCTAGTGGCTCCAGGTCCCCTCGGCTTTGGCCACATCACTCCCATCTCTGCCTTCATCTACGCGTGATTCCCTCCTCTCTTGTCTAAGGACATTTGTGATGGCATTGAGGCCCCACCTGGGTAATTCAGGATGACCTCATCTCAACATCCTTTACGACATCTATGAAGACCCTTTCCCAGGGCCAGGTCACGGGTTCCGGGGCATGTGCCATGGGAGTGTCTTTCAGAGGGTACCATTCAGCCCATTACGGCCACCAGCATGGCCTTGTTGTGACGTCAAATACTAGTGTGGACCAGGGCTCGTCCTGGTGCTCCTCCTGCATCAAGGCCTTTACACCTAAAGACAAACACATAAGGGACCAAGGCTTAGTGGGAAGAATGAGCTTGTCCAAAGCTTCATGTGGAGATAAGGATCTGAACCCAGGCAGAATGGCATCCGTGCCGCTGCCCGACCTGGGTAACCCACCCTAGCCTCTGAGCTCCTGTCCAGAGGAAAACTCCACACAAGAAACAATGTGCAAGAGAACCCAGGTGAGGCTGGGCGCGGTGAAGATGGGCGTGGCGGGCACGCCTGTGATCCCAGCACTTAGGGAGGCTGAGACAGGAGAATCGTGAGTTCAAAGCCAGCCTCAGCAATGGCGAGGCGCTAAGCGACTCAGTGAGACCCTGTCTCTACATAAAACACAAAATAGGGCTGAGATGTGGCTCAGTGGTCGAGTGCCCCTGAGTTCAATCCCTGGTACCAAAAAAAAAGAACCCAGGTGGGGGGCCAGGTGCCTGGGTCCTTCTCTCAGTTCTGCCATTAAATAGTGCACTGCCCCTTGGGCCCCAGTTTGCTCATCTGTGAAGAAGGAAGGTGGAGAACGGTGAGTCTGAGTGATCCCCAAGGCCTCCCTCCCAGCTCTGGTGCTCTGTGACACTGTCAGCTGTCACCTCTCACCACACCAGCTGAGCCCTCCACTCCACACCACTCCTGCCGCCAGCTGTGGGCCTGCCTGGAAGGTCAGCCTGCGGGGTGAGCTGAGTGCAGGGGGATGTCACCTGGCTGCCTGCAACTCTTCCCTCTGCCCTGGCCACGGAGGGCGGGGAGCTCTTTGTCTCACCCTGTGAGGGACTGTGGGGAGGGACTCTTCCTGGAGCCACTGGGTTCATGCACTCAGGGACAGTGGGCTGTTCCACGCTGGAAGCCAGTGGGTGCTGGGGAGACCCAGAGAGCTTAGCCAAGAGCTCGCCCTCGTGCCAGACCCCAGAGTATCTGCAGAGGGGCCTGGTGGGGCTGGAAAGCCCTCACTGATCCTGATCGTCTGGACCACCCAAGGCCTAGAGATGGGGAGAGGTCCCAGGGACCAAATCTTAGGCTGGTGACCTTGGAAGGGGGGAAATGAAACAAAGCAAAAAACACACTGAGGTGGGTGAGGGCCTCTGAGAGTTTCCAAACCCTGGGCTGTTCCTGAGGAGTTGTAAGTGGGAACGTTTTTCTAAAAAATCCACTTACAGCGTGCTGCGAGGCCCTTCCCCTCTGGCCGTTCCCTCTGGCTCCGTGTCCAGAGCAGCAACTGTTTGCATTTGAGCTAATAATGTTCCAGAGCTGGAGCAGAGTTAGGGCAGAATTGCAAACTTTAATTAGCAGGATGAGATTAACACCCCAGCATGAGGCTGGGGTGGGGGCCTCCTTCAGGCTCATCTGATCCCCGTGGACAAACCCCCCAGTGGAGGGCTCCCGTAGAGTGAGCAGGAGCCCGGCCAGCCACAGCTTAGACCCGCAGTGTTAATCTCCGCCTGGCGGCCCCCAGCTGAGCCCAGGTCCAACCGCTGCTTCTCGCTGGCTGGTTTTTCTCCCTGCAGGTGCTTCAACAAAACAATCAGAGGCTGTGTGACCTTGGGGCAGTTGCTCAACCTCTCGGGGTATAGGAGGCTAAGTGGGGAGGTTTGGAACAATCGATGGGATCTTGGAGCCAAGCGGGGCGGGGGTGGAGGAATTCAAGCCGCCTTCCTGCGTAGCCTGGGGTCACACAGCCCGCCGGGCTGCCCTGGCCCGGTTCCCGCAGGGCCGGGGAATGTTCTGGTCTGTATCTGGGTTAGCCTTGCATCCAGCGGCGGCGGAGCTGCTCCGCCACAGTCCCCAGGAAACGGGTCCGCGCGGGACGGAGCCTGCCCGGGGATGGAGTCATCTGCTCCTTTTATTTTCCGCTGCCTTCTCCTGCGGCGCGAGTGCCCGGCCCTGCAGTGCCGCCCGCGCCCCGGTGCGCCCCGAGCGGCGCCCGCTCCCACCCGCGCCTCCCGGCCGGCGAGGGTGAGCTCCCGGGAGGCCGCCCCCGAACAATAACAGTAAATAACGCTCCCTTGTCAACGCAATAAAAACGGAAGCGGTTACAATGTTTTTTAATAAGCGTCCCCCATCAATCTGCCTCCCTCCTGAGCCGGGGGCACCGGGAGGACGCCGAGGGAAGCGGGGCGCCGAGGCGCGCTGCACCGGCCCGCGGGCAGGAGGCGGAGGACGCCGGGGAAGAGGGGAAACGGGAGTGAGAGACGAGGGGGCGCGAGCGGCCGGGGTCACGCGCGCCAGCCGAGCCGGGAAGCGGCCGCGGTGAGTAACACCGTTGCCATGGCGACGTGGCCGCGAGGAACAGGAAGCGGCAGAAATAGCAGCCGCCGCGGCCCGGCCCCTCCCCCCGCGAGCCCGTTGCCACGGCGACCGGGCCCGAGCGAGGCTGCGCGGGCGGCCGCGGCCTCCTGCGCCCGGCCCGCGCATGCGCGGTGGCCGGTCCCGCGCGGGCGTCGTGGGGGCGCCGCGCCGCAGCCCCCGCTGCCGCCGGGACCCCCCAAGAGCTGCCCGGGCCTGGGGCTCGGATCGGTGGGGGCGAGAGAAACGCAAAAGTTTCCATTGTTTGCTTGAAAGGGTCCCTCCTTTGTTTCTGGCGCGTGCGCTGAAGGCGGGAGGGGACAGCGACACCGGGCCCGCTGTCCCTAACGTCTTCTGAGCGACAGGCCCTGGGCCCACCTCGGGACGCCGAGGGGACGCGGGTGGACGGCCTTGCCCTCCCTGAGCCCCTGGCGCCCGGTGCCCTCTGCGCAGCCCTGTCCAGATGCGGCGGCACGGGGCGCGGAGGACACCGGGGCCCGTCCACCAGGAGCGGCCCAGCCGAGGGAGCTCAGAGAGCCCTCGCTGCTGCGTGCACAGGCCGCCCCAGCTCGCTTCTGCGGAAGGACCTGGGCGGGGGCGGGGACGGGGACGCGATCATCCTCTTAGGCTGCTCGTGGGGAATTTCTTCAGGTTTTGTTTGGTTTGGTTTTAATAAGGGTCAGAAGGTCTGGGCTGCTGTGGGTAAGGGGGAAGGGTCACCTCAGATGGCCAGGCCAGGAGGTCCTGGGGGACGGTCACGGGGCCTGCTCTGCTGGCCAGGGCCTGGAGCCAGAACCCTCCCATCTGGCACTGCTCCCTGCAGGCAGGCCAGAGTCAGCCGACGTCAGGCTTCCCGCCTGCGCCCCAGGGTGTAGCCCCAAGAAGACCAAGGACTGGGACCTCTGTCCCTGGGCAGGACAGCTGTCATCTTCCAGCTCTGGCTGTGGCTATGCTGGCCAAGAGAGGAGCAAGCAGAACGGCCCAGGTCTCTGGAGCTTTCTGTATAGAAAGGGAGGCTTTTGTGTTTTGCACAGGGCAAGTGAAGCAGCAGTCGCGGCTGGCCAGGCAGGACGTGGGCAGTGCACGCTAGGGAGGGCCACCAGGGCTGTCCTAGCCTCCCCGCCAGCCCCCATGGCCTAGTGCAGGCACCTGGGGCACCCACAGCACTGAGGACAGGGATTTCTCCTCGCCTCCTCTGGAGATGGAAAGATTCCCCGGCCATGAAGGGAAGCTCTGTTGGTGCCCAGAGGACTTCGGTCCACCATGGGGACTTGGCGGAGGAAGCCAGGAGAGGGAGAAGGCACCACAGGCAGGGACCACGGTCAAAAGAAGTCTCACCTTGTCCAAGAGGCAGCGGTGCCTGCCGAGAGTCAGGCTTTGTGTTGGACAGCCCTGCTGGACAGTAGGGACAGGGCAGTGCCGTGCAGGTGGCTGGGGTTGAGGTGGTTCAAGAGAGCAGCATGAGAGCTCTTCACATGGTGCCTGGCACATGGTAGGTGCCAAAACATGGCAGCTGCTCTCTGAGCTGGAGGGGGTGGACCACTCTGCCCTATGTGACCCAGGATCGCTGCCTTGGGGCCAGCTGGCTGTGTCAACCTTGGGTCACCAAGGGTCAACCTTGGTGCCTACTAAGGGAAGGAGCCGGAACTGGGGTCAGGAGAAGTGCAGCTGGTCGGTCGAGGACTCTGCCACCAACATACTGTGACCTGAGGCAAGTCACTTACCTCTGTGGGCCTTAGCCTTCCCATCTGGCAAATGGGGAGAATGGCAACCACCCCTGACTGCGCTGGCTCAGTGCCAGCCACCACTCCAGGGCCTCTTTATTTCTTTATCTGTGACCCTGAAAGCAACCCAGAGGGCAAGGACCGTGAGGATCTCAACTCCGTGCCCAGGGACAGAGCCTCAGAGCCCTCCTTCCCTGTCTGTCACGCTCCCGGAGGACAGCGCCTGCTGTCTCTGCCACTCCGCCACCTGCTGCAGCCCCGCGCCCGCTTTGGGGGACTCAGACCACAGCCTTTCCTCTGTACTCAGGGCCACCCGTTCTGAGACTGGCAGAGACCAGCTCTCGGTGGGAGACGCCCTCGGGTCCTGGCAGCTCAGGACGGTTCTGCCAGCCCCCTGTCTCTTTCTGCGGCTGACACTGAAGTGCTGGGGTCCTGAGCACGGCCCTGGACGCGTGGCATCCAGATGGTGCAGTTAATGCGCTGGAAGCTGTAAATCAGTGTTATTGTCCTGGCGCCTCCTCCCCTCTGCTGTGCTGTCACCTGGAGGGGGGACCACCTCCCCCCACCCCACCGGCTTTGTTCCCACTCAGTAGCCAGGCAGGAGATGGCCCAGTGCTGGGGCCCAGCCCTGCCCAGCTGTGTGGCTTTGGCCAGGCCCTGGATTTCCTTGTTAGTCTCAGTTTCCTCGTGCATAACATAGGGCTGGTCACAGCACGTGCTGTCCCAAGACAGGGCAGTTGTGTGTGAGCGCTCTGCCAGGGCCTGGCTTCCGGGTCCTCAGGTGGTGCTGTCCTAAGCCTAACTGTGCTCCAGGCCTTACCGCCTCCGCTCGGTGACTCCTCTTCTGCGCACGTGATCCCCTCTTCTCCTTTGGGAAGCTGCAGCTCAGAGAAGAGAAGGAAGTGGCCCAAGGCCACACAGCCAATTAGCTGAGGACCTGGGATTAAACCTGGCGAGCCAGAGCAGCCCTGAAGTCCTGGCTGTAGCCCCAGGTTCCCAGGCTCCCACCGGGGGGCGCCCCACCAAGGTCCCCAGTGGTGGCAGGCCTCGCTAGCTGGTGAGCCTAGGAAGTCTTCCAGCATGGGGCCGAAGGCCCAGGAACAGCAGATGTGTCCTGATGAATTGGGGGGGCGTGGGTTGAGCTGCCTGCACCTCTCTCAGCCCAACCTTCCTGCCCCACCCCGTGGCTGAGTCGCTGATGCCTCTAGGGACAGGGACATCGTCCCTCACCAGCCAGGCTTCTCTTCCCTGCGTCCCTCGGTCCATCCTGCCACTCCCTTGCCTGCCCCCCCCCCTTGCAGGCAGTGTTCCTGAACATCCCGGGAAGCCCACCCTAAATTAGGTCTCGCCCCCCCCCAAGGGGCTCCCATTCTGACAAAGAAGACAGACAACTAAGGACCCCTGCCCACGGCCCCTGCCCAGGGCGATGAGAGCCGCATCGCCATCCTGGGGGCTCCAGACTGGTTCTCAGCCCTGCCTCAGCCAGGTGGCTGGACCACCTGGCAGGTCACACCGGGGGCTGTTCCGGGAAGGCGCCTCCATCCACTCAGGCTGCCGCAGCAAAACACCTGCCACTGGTTGGTTTATAAACGGTTCTGGAGGCTGGCAAGTCCAGCCTCAAGGGACCAGCAGGCTGGTGTCCTCATGGGTGGAGGCCAGGAAGCGCCTCAGGGCTCCTGCAAGGGCACTAACCCTGCTCGTGAGGGTGGAGCCCGCAGACAAATCACCTCCCAGGGGCCCACCTTTGATACCACCGAGGATTTGGGGAGGTCGCCTCACATCGCAGTGGACAGTGAACTCGTGTCCCCTGATCTGTGATTCTGGAATGCCAAGTGGGCAAGTAGATGCGCCATCGGCCATTGTCCCAAGAACCCATTCCAGTCCTCGTCCCTAGGATCTGCCCTCAGTGACTTCAAAGTCCTGAAATGGAGGCCCGGGTCCACTTTGATGGACCCGGTGCTCGGGGGTCTGGGTGGGTGGCAGAGCACTGGCTGGGAGGCAGGAGACCAGAGCCAGGTCCTGGCGCTGTCCTGTGTGTGTGACCCCAGTGAAGTGACATCCCTATGTCCACTAGCTCAGATGGAGGCTTAGGGGCATTACCGTTGCTACTGCTGCCAGGTGACTGTGACCAAGCAGCGGGGCTCCAGGGACTGGCTTTGGAGGCCTCCCTCACACAACAGCTGACCCCCGTCCAACCCCCCACCCAGGAAAGTCGACTCTGTGCCCTGGGCCAGGTGTTGGTGCAGGCACGAGCTTAGACCAGAGCCTCCCGTTTCTGGTGTCCTGTCATCTCCAGGTCCACAGCTGGTGGGGACTGTTGAGAGGGATTCTGAGGCTGCATCTGCCTTGGAGGGAGGGAGTGCTGCGACCCTTTAGGGTCTGCTCGGGGGGAAGGGAGGGGGGAGCATCAGACAGCAGACCCCTACGTGGCCGCCTGCCGCAGGGCCTGGGCAAGCCCTGGCCTGCTGCCTGCCTCATCCTGCCCCTTCGTGAGGCAGAGGAGCTGAGCCAGGGCCCAGCCTGCCGGGGCAGAGGCACCTGTGGGAGCTGCAGAGCACTCAGCAGATGAGCTGCCCGGAGCAGGCGGGTGGGGGCCCAGCTGCTTGGGCCTGGGCCTCGGCTTCTGCAGGGCGAGTGGCAGGAGGGGAGGGAGGGCCCCTGCTGGGGCTTCCCGGGTGCACTGGCTCAGCGCCCCCCAAGTGCACCACCCTCCCCAGTGCTCTCCCTGGGCCGGGAAGGGCAGAGAGACCAGGGAGGGTGGACATCATGGGGGCTGGGGGTGGGGAGACCCCTAACAGGTGGGAGGCTAGGTGCTGCGGAGGCCCGGAGGCTGGAAGCCAGGAGGGGAGCCTGGGGCAGAAGACTCAGGCCAAGGCCCCGGCGTTCTAGAAAGAGGCACAGGAGGCACGAGCATCTCCTGGGCGGCCGGGCAACCCCTGGACCCTGAATTTGGACCTGCCAAGTCTCCCAGGCAGATGCAGCTGGTCTATCAAGAGCCAGACTAGGGAGTTGAGGCACTGAGACTGCAGCACGCCCCTTTAAGTGCCCACAGTCCCCAGCTGCCCTCAAAGGGGAATGCGGACCCCTCACAGGCAGCATGTGTTGCTGGGCGAGAGTGGAGACCCGAGGCCAAGTCCCAGTCAGGCCACTATCGGCTGTGTGACCTTCAGCAACTTGCCTAACCTATCTGAGGCTCATGGGTTATTGGAGGATTTGGGGAGCTGATGCCTGAGATGGGCTTTGCAGGGTGCTGGCTGCATTGGAACTGTCTAACAGTGGCTGCTGTTAGTGTTACTGATTCTGACTTCCCAGCCTGCCTCTCCTGTGTCCCCTGATTTGGCTCCACCTGTGCGAACAACCACGTCAAGCTGTTCTGTTCCCACAGCACACTTTGTTCCTGCAGGTCGCGGGGCCTTTGCGTGTGCTGTGACCCCCCAAAAAGGTGCCCTTTCCCTCCTGGCTGCTGGGGTCCGCAGTGGGTTGTCGGTGCTCTGGGATCTGCTCCCTGGGCACCTGGGTCCCATGCTCGCACGGGTCAGTGCCAGTGCTCCAGTGTGGTGTCCCTGTTTGTCCCGTCTGAGTCTCTGACGTCACTGGGACTTCTCAGGCTGTCTGTCTCCTTGTCCTCGGAGTCCAGCACCTGTGACCCTATAGGTGCTCCCTGGGGTGGGCTGACCGAGGGGAGCAGTGCCCCCAGAGCAGGGCATGGGCAGGGTCTCCCGGGGGCCTCCCATCTCCTCCTCCCCAGAGAAACAGGCCCCTCCGCTCGGAATGAGGGGTCCCCACAGGAGAAGCTTCCATGGGCTCCGTGTGGGGCTCACAGGGCGCTGCACCGGGTCGGGGCCCCTAACACCCGGCCCAGTCCCCCTGCCCGGCAGAGGTGCGGCTGTGGCTGCTGTCTCCTGGGTGCTCTGGTCCTGCCCACCTGCCCACTGACCCAGGACCCTCCCAGGCAGGAGCTGAACAGAGCCCGGGGAGCAAGGCGTGCTGCCCTCGTGTTTGGCAGATGAGGGAGCTGAGGCCCAGGGAGGGGACAGGCTCGTCCAGGGCCACATGGGAAGCAGCATTCCTTCAGTGGTTTGCTGTCCTCCGGGAGGGAAGACCCCTGGGCTTTGACGTCAAGGAAATGAAACACATGCATCTTGAGGACAGGAGAGTGCCACGAGTAAGAGGTGGAAGAGCTGTGTCACCTTGGGTATGTTACCTGACCTCTCTGAGCTGCATAGTAGGAGTGAGGGGTCAGTGAATAGCAGCTGCCCAGGGCGGCAGGCCTCCGGGCGTGTCCCTGACTCTCAGTGAACAGGAGCTTCCTTCAGGACTGGGGAACACACGCGCCTCAGCCTGACCAATTCAGTAATGAAACGTGTTTCTATGTGACCGTGGCGGTCCCCTACCGTTTAGTCATGGAAGGCTCCTCAGAGTCATAAAGGTGCAGCTGTGTACAGGGATCGTGTGGACTGACCCAGGAGGGGGCTTGGTGGCCCTGGGCCTCTGTTTCCCGGCTGCCGAATGGGGACAAGGGACCTCCCTCCACGAGCTGCTGTGGGGCTCTGTGAGGTGCCTGGGGTGCAGAGGCCCCTCTTCCTCACAAACCAAGGGCCTTGGCCGAGGGCGAGTGGGGGAGCTGGACGCAGGGCCCGGGCTCCTGGTGAGGGCTGGGGCCCGGGCTGAGCGAGCAGAGGCCCTGCCCTCTCCCGCGGCAGTAGGGGGCGCGGGGCGCGTGTTTTCCGGGTGACATTTCCCTGGCAGCTCTGGAAATTAATTGGCCTTTAATGTGGCACAGTATTTATTTTAATTAGCAGGAAATTGACCGATTTCTTAATAAGGGTCTTTGTGGAAGGTTCGGATTTGGGGTCGAGGGGTGCTGGGGGTGACCAAGCAAGAACGGCACCCACAGTCCAAGAGGGGACGTCCAGGCACGGCGGAGCTGGGCCTCCCAGCTGCGATTCCATCCTCTGGGGTGAGAGGAACAGAGGTCAGGGCCAGCGGGAGGGGAGCGTGTGGCCAGGGACCCGCGGAGGGCTGGGGGCTCAGACAGGCCTCTCTGGGGTCCACAGCCCTGAGTTCTGCTTTTGATCTTGGGCTGCCAGGGTCACTGATCCCCCTGTGACCTGTGACCTGCCTGCTGACCCTCAGGTGCCCTCCCTGGGCAGGACCCACACAGCGTCTCTTGCAGGACCTCACCGGATCCCAGGGTGAGGATCCCATTGCCTGCTCCAGGTCCCGCCCCCCACGACCTTGGGGGTCAGCTGGACTTTATTGCGGAGGGTCCTGTGACCAGAGGGAGGGCCTCCTGCTGCCCTCCGCCTGGGGACTCTCTGAGGCCTGTCCTCGTGCCTTTCACAGCCCTGCTCATTCCAGAAGCCCTCGCCCCCTTTCCAGGGCAGGGTCCCCAGTTGCACGCCTCCCAGGAGCATGGTGTCTGTCACCCATCCTGGTGCCTGGTCACGTTCACCGGAACCCTCAGAGCCGCAGGCAAGTGAGCGAGCCAGCCAGCTGCAGGAGAGCCTGTGTGCGGGGCTCAGTTGTTTGTGAGACAGACATTTATTGAGCACCTACTATTTGCTGGGCCCAGGAAGGTCCCCTTGCTCAGTGGTCATCCCACTGGGATCCATTCAGTGGAGAGGACTGTCCAGCTGGACATTCAGGAGCCTTTGGGAAGAAGTGGCCCCCAAGCCAAGGTCAAGCTGGGAAGATGCCAGGGGAATTCCAGGCAGAGGGACGGAGGGTGAGCCAGGGCCTGTCCTCAGGAACAGCCCATCACTGGGTGTCACCCTGTCCCTGGGGCAAGCAGAGCAGCACCGAGACTGGACGGAGGGGTGGGCCTCCTGTCCTCATGGGCTGCACAGGGGCAGGAGCCCCTGCCCTCAGGACTCCCCTGAGTGGGAGGCGACAGAGGTGGAGTCATGCAGACAAGCACCGGGGTGAACACACAGGACCCTGCAGAGCTGGAGCGAGCAGCCCTGAGGCAGGGACCTGGGGACCCGACTGAGGGGGACGTTCTCCTGATGGGGTGGAGTCACAGAGGCTCTGGAGCAGGGAAGTGGCTTCACTGCAAGGGTTTGTTTTTTGATTTTATTTGGAAAGGTTTTTAACTGACCCTTCTAGTGCTATGCAGAGAACGGAAGAGGCGAGAAGACCAGAGCCAAACACCCAGGCAAGACAGCCGGCCGCCCTGGGACAGAGCGGGGACACGAAAGCCCCCGCGAGGGCGAGGGCAGCGCTGGGTGGCCAGGCTGTGCAGGGTGAGCTGTGCAGCGGAGCTGAAGCCCAGCTTTCTGCACAGGGCCTTGGGGTGACCGTGGTGCAGGGCCTGGACAGGCTGCCCCAGGTCAGATGTCTGAGAAGGTCCATCCCGGGTGTCCACTGACACCAGAGGGTCAGCAGAGACATCAGGACAGAGACAGGACCTCCCGCCTCAGAAGAGCTGCCAGGAAGAGCTGCCAAAGCCCTTACCTGGGTCCTCATTTCCCAGAGAAGGGCGGGGTTATCCTTCCTTTTCCACATCCCTGGCTCATCCCAGGCCATCCGCAGTGCAGAACATTCTAGAATCTCCAATGTTTTCCTGCAGGTTTGAGAAGCCCTTCCAAGTTCCCATCCTCACTTTACACACACACACACACACACACACACACACACACGCACACGCACACACGCACGCACGCACCCGGGCCTGGATCAAAGGCTGTGCTTGGCGAAGGGCAGAGGCTGCTTCCAGGATCCGGTCCCGCCTCCTTCACGCCTGACCCTGCTTGGGGTGGGGGCTGCGAGACCTGAGCAGCGGTCTTGTGGGTGCAGAGCTGGGCAGGGGCATCCTGGGGCTCCCTCGTTCTCCTGGAGGGGTGCTCCCTACCCCCAGCAAGGGAGCTCTGTGTCTGTTCTGCACCAGCCACTGGGGGCCAGGGAGGGACCCAGCTGGGCAGTCACTGGCCTTGCAGATGGATGGAGAAAGGGAGGTGCACGTGGGGGAGAGGAGAGGAGAGGAGAGGGAGGGAGAGGGAGAGGCGAGCAGCCCAGCCTGGAACCTAATTGTCCGCTGTCTAATCTGTCAGCGAGGACAGCTTGCCGAGCCCCTCCCGGCGGGCTGATAAATGCCGGCCCAGGCCCCAGCGCACCAGAGCTGCCTTAATTGGTATCAGGACGTGCCTGGACTCCATCCGCCAGGCCCTGCCTTCCTCCCCTCCTGTCACCTCCTCCTCCTCCAGCCGGTGGGCCTCCAGCCCCCAGCAGGGCTCACCTGCCACCCACCCTCAGGGCCATGCAGCAGCTGCGGCCCTAGCCCTCGGCCCTAGCCCAGGAGGAGGGCGTGGGACCAGTAACTCCCCCTCCATCCATTTGGCACCTACTGTGTTCCTAGCCCAAGCTGCCAAAGCCCTCTGCCCACCCAGGCCCATTGCCACACAGCTCTGCAAGCTTGGGGAATCATCCCCCAAGCACCCACATGCCCAGGAGGTAGCACCCCAGTGACACAGGGGAAGCAGGGCAGGAAGACTCCTGGGGCCTGCTTGTCCCCAGGAACCCCCTGAGGCCTGGCCAGAAAGCCTGCTGGGATTGAAGGGTGAGTGTGGCCCAGTCTGGAAAGTTCAGAGAGGTTTGGCAACCTGCCTAAGATCACACAGAACAGGAGGGAGAGAGCAAGGTGGCCCTCAAAACAACCACGTGGGCCAGCATGGGGGCACGCCTGTAATCCCAGTGAGTCAGGAGGCTGAGGCAGGAGGATCTCGAGTTCAAAGCTGCCCCAGCAACTTGGCAAGGCCCTAAGCAAATCAGCGAGACCCTGTTTCTAAATAAAATATATAAAGAAGGGCTGGGAGTGTGGCTCAGTAGCCAAGCCCCTCTAAGTTCAATTCCATTTTTCAACTGAATTTAAAATTTTTTCGATTTTTCAAAACCAAAACCAAAATCACATAATTGGTCCTCAATGTCACAGGCACCCAGATCCTGAATCTGGGCTGGGGACAGACTGCACAGACATCAGGCTCTTGACAGGCAGTGGGCCACTCCAGACCCAGATGGGTGGACTCTCCACTGTCCCTTAGTCAGAAACTCAGGAAGAAGCAGAGCAGGGAGGGACGGGTGATCTTTCATCCCTCTGTCCGTCTGTCTGTCCATCATGTACAGAGCATCTGCCCTGTGCTGAGCCTCACTCTGGGTGCTGGCAGGAGAGGCGATGTGATTTGGGGGCCTTGTGGAAAAGAAAAAAATGTGGGGATCCCTTGTTGAAATAAAATCACTGAGAATCTCAAGGTGGTTCACCTGCGAGGCTAGCCCCCTCCTAGGGCCACCGTGCTGGACGAGAGTGGAACCACATCCCAGAGCCCGGGTCCCATGTGGTCCCATGTGGTCCCATTTCAGAACTGGAACCCTGACATCAGCCCGGGATGGGAAACTCAGAGCTGCTCTGTTAAGACGGGGGGTCCCTCGGAGGCCGACCCCCACCCCGATCTAGCAGGAGGCTGCTTGTGGTCTCCCCTCCCGCTCAGTGTGAATGCTTCACTGCAGGGAAGCCAGCGCGCTGGATCGTGGGGCTGCAGGACCCGCAGGGCGTCACCTGCGTCCACCACATGCGCCTCTTCACCCCCTGAAAGAAGGAACCCCAGCCCGAAGAATCCCTCCTGCCTAGGGGTGAAGAGGAGGCTCTGTGCTGTTGGGCGCCTGGTTGGGGACAGGCAGTGCACCCTGCACTTTCCTATGTCATCTGAAGAAGGCGTGGGGCAGGGTGAGAGTCAGGCACTGGCCCCAGGCACTGGCCTGAGGTTCCCGGCCAGGGGAAAGGTGCTCGGTGCTGGAGGGGCCAGGCAGGGATCGCTCTCTGGCTCTGAGAGCTTTGTTTCGTATTGAAGGGATTTGAGCAGGCCTTCTTTTTTACTTTATTTTCTGGAGTGCTGGGGCTGGGACCCGGGCCAGGTGAAGCTAGGCAAGTGCTCCACCCCTGAGCGCCACCCCAGCCCCCACAGGAGCTTTCTTTGATTTTGGCACCAGGGATTGAACCCAGGGGTGCTGCACCACCAAGCCACACCCCCAGCCCTTTTTATTTTTTATTTAGAGGCAGGGTCTTGCTGGGTTGCTTAGGGCCTGGCTAATTTGCCCAGGCTGGTCTCAAACCTGCGATCCTCCTGCCTCAGCCTCCCCATTTGCTAGGAACACAGGCGAGCCTCACCACGCCCAGCCAGGGCAGCTTTCTTAAAAAGAGACAGAATAGCTGATTGATGGTAAATGGACCGTGCACTCACTATAAAACTAGTTAGTGATGATAATACGGCAAAACAAGAAAGTCACAACGTCCTGAAACCCGCACCCTCTGAAGGAACCGCAGCTGCCGTTTGGGACTGCCCTTCCAGATTTTTCTAGACATATAAATCCCATCCCCCAAGATGGGCGGGCACCCCCAGGGTTTGTGGCCTGCCGGGAGGACGCTGAGGGGGTCCCCTCTCCAGCTCCAACAGGCCCCTCGGGCACGCGCCGGCCTACGCCCTCAGGCTAGGCCTGCGGAAGCACACCCCTTAGGCCCTCACATGGTGGACACTGCCACCTCCCCCAGGAGATGCCCGGTTGCCCACGTTTCCCACCCGCCCCTGGCAGCACCCTCCGCACCCACCCGCCCTGGCCAGGCTCTGCAGCTGGAGGAGGCAGGGAGCCCTGCGGCCACCTCGGCCCCTCTCGGTGGCCCCTCCTGGCTGCTCAGCTCCTCACGGTCCACTCTCCTTGACCCCGCGAGGACCCCTTGGCTGCTGCCCCCAGCCGGGCCTGAGAAACCCCGTGCAGCCCTCTGCGCTCCTCTCAGCTGGGGACGCGCTGGACTCGGCACCCTAATCACTTGAGCTGCCTCCTGATTTGCATGTCCTTAAGGCGCCTTGATTAACACCCCTTCCCAGGCGCCCCTGCTCCAGCCACCAAGGCTCTGATTGCAAAGTGGCCTCAACCCCTTTAAAAGTACAATCCCCCCCTCCCCATGCAAGCGATCCCCAGGCAGCTCCAGGAGCCTGCCAGCCCAGGAACATGAGGACCTTCTGGAAGGAATGGGGCTGTTTCTCCAGCTGGCAGGCCACAGACCTTTCTTGATACTGATGGTTACTGGCTGCACACTCTTCAGACTGGTCCGGAGACCTCATGGCGGATGTTGGAGATGCACATCATTTCCATTCTAGGAAGGGAACTGAGGCTCAGAGAGGGTAAGCCACCTGCTCAGAGTCACCCAGCCAGACATATTCAGCTCAGCCGGTGTTGGAATTCAGCATAGATGCCAGTGAGACCTTTAACTAGCACACTACCCTGCCCTGCTAAAAGCAGGCTGGGCCTTGAACTGGGGCCCCTGGGGAGGTGGAGGACGACAAGAGCAGACACATTTGGCAGGTCAGCCATGACGAGCAGCTCTGGATGTCCTTTCAGCTGAAGAAGCCAGGCTTCGCCCCCGGGAAGAGGACCCAGGTTCCCGTCTGCTGCCCCAGCGTTGATTTTAGTATCTAGGGGATGGAGGCAGCGCAGCGAGCTCTGGCCACAACAGCTGGAGGAGCTTTCTGCTGTGACACGTGGGTCCGTGGCAAGACCACAGAGGCACCCTGCATTTCTGTCTCATCATGGTGCCTGCCAGCCTGCATCAGGAGAGCGAGCCCCAGGGCAGCCTGGATTCTGCCTGTCCTGCCCGGCTCGGAGGCACTCTTCCCGGATCTGCAGAGGGCAGGCTGGTTCCTGGCTCAGCTCTCTGGCCTTGCGTCCTCTGAGCCACCCAGCACTCCCTTCCCTGCCTGTGCCCTTCCCAGCTTCTCCTGAGGGCCCGGCCCAGGTGCTTGGAGCTGCGGGTGTAACTCGCCCTATGGGTGGCATGGTGCTGGCCTTTCATCTCCCTGGTCCAGCAGCTCCTCCAGCACGGCTCCTGCTCACACTCCCAGGTTTCTCTTCCCAGACTGCTGGATACCGGGGTCCCCTGGGCCTTCTGCAGTCCCAGTGGTGGTTTGGACCTGCCATGAATTCCTGCTGTCCCTGGCCTTCTCCCTGTTCACTGGGATGAGCATCCAGCTGGCTGGAGGTGGCTGTCCCTGGCAGGGACCTACCAAGCCGCTGAGCCTGGAGGCTGGTGCGCGCTCATGGTCTGCTGGCCAGGGCCTGGAAAGCAGCCTCACGCCTCTGGAATGCCCTGTGCTCCAGGGAGTGGGGACACTCGTCCAGCAGGTAGGGCAGGTGGGGCAGGGAGCAGCAGAAGCCAAGCAGGCTGAGAATGTTCTCCCAGGGCCAGGCCTTTGGGGCCGACATGCAGTCGCCTGGAACAGGGCTCCTCTGTCCTGGGCCAGCCACCCCTACGCCACCTGCCCCCTGCGGCTGCCTCTCCTGGCAGAGCCTGGGGCTGTGGGTGAGGCGGGGGTTCTCAGGCACGCTCCCAAAGACCGGTGCCATTTCCAAAGAAAATGTGGGGTAACAAAGATGCCAATTTTTTATTTTCCAAGGGAAGGATAGAAACAAAAACAGAATAAAAAAATGTTTAAATTCCATCGTTGATATTCACTTCATGAAATGTTACATTTTGAAATCCCCAAAATATGAAGGACATGGTCTTAGGATGAAGGAACATCCTCTCCCAAAAGAGCACTGGGGACCTCACACTGTCCCTCATGCTGGAGACCTGGCTGGGAAAGACTTGCCACAGGCAAGCACCCAGCACAAGTCCCTAGAGGAGGATCCAGACAACCCTGGCTTCCTGCTCTCCCAGTCTTAGTGTCTGGCTTTTGTCCTCACAGTGCTAACATAGCTGCCCCATCTTAAGCCATCACATCCACATTCCAGGCAAGGAGAAGAGGGGTATAGTGAAATATATTTTCCTTGAAATCTTTGCCTTTTAATTCAGGAAGGAAAATCTTCCTTGGAATCTTCTACCTTTCTCTCATTGGCCAGAGCTGTGTTACACTCTAGCTGCAAGGGAAGCTGGGAAATCCAGGGACAAGGGGGTGGGAATATGTGTTTGAGAGACTTCACAGGTAAGTTTTCTGCAAGGTCGCAGCCGTGTTCTAAAGGTGCTGACCTTCAGAGTCAGTGGCACCTCCCAGCTCCCAGCACCTCCCAGCTCCCAGCACCTCCCAGCACCTCCCAGCACCTCCCAGCACCTCCCAGCTGTCCATCACAGGCTGATCCTTTGCAGCCTCCCCTCAGGCGTGTGTGGAGTCCCAGGCCCCTGGCCCACCTCTCCAGGCTGCACCCCACTTCAGCCAGGCTAGTGCTGCTCTCACCTGCTGTTAGGTCTCCAGACGGAAAAGCTGCTGGCTTGACGGTGCCCAGAGACATGGCCAGGCCAAAAGGCGGGGCCTTGGTTAAACAGAAATCGCAGAAGCATCGTGAGTAGGCTTTCCTATAAGCGCAGGATGTAAGTGTAAACGTTATTCATTGCTTATGAGAAATGCGAATTTAACTGGGTGCCCAGTATTTTTATTCGTTAAAACTTGCCACAACCCTACCCTAGAGTCTCTGGATCTGTAGCTACGAGGTAAGGGTGGGGGACTTCAGGAAGAGTGGTATGTCTACAACCCGCCCACTGTGTGGCCTTGGGAGCACCCCTTCCTCTCTGAGTGCAATGTCCCCAACTCTGGAGGAGGCCACTCCCTCAGGAGCCCTGGAGTGCCAGATGAAGGCGAGCCCATTTGTAGTTGGGGCAACTTTGCCTTGAAGACTCCCTGATCCGAACCTGGCTGAAGTACAGGGGGCGCCGCTCTCAGATCAACTGCACTGAGATGGACGCGTTCTTAGGTCAAAGCCAGGGACTGTCAGCGCTGTCCTTAAAGAACAGACACCAGGGCTGGGATTGTAGCTCAGTGGTAGAGCGCTTGCCTCGCATGTGTGAGGCCCTGGGTTCGATCCTCAGCACCACATACAAAGCAATAAAATAAAGACATTAAAAAAAAAAAAAAAAAAAAAAAAAAAAAAAAGAACAGACACCAGGCTGGGGGTGCGCCTAGGGGTAGAGCCGCACACAGCATGCACAGGCCCTGGGCCCACCTCCAGGGCCCACAGGAACAGACAAGCAAACAAATAACCACCACCAACAACTAAAACCAGGGTTTCTGCACCATCTCTAGATTGGCCTGGCAGAATGGGGTGAGCATAGGTGTGAATCCTGATTCCCCTCCATCAGTGTCCCCGCCAGCCACTGCCCAGCAAGGCTGTGCCCACTTTCTCCCACGTGGGGCAGGTGGCAGCACAGCCTGCGGACGCCCCAAGGCGTTGCTTCTGCACCCCACACCAGCCGCCAGCTCCCCATGCCTGCCTGGGCAGGGGAGGCCCCTCCGGCTGGCACCTGGGTGCTCCTGTTACCACGACCATCAGCAGTGTCTGGACCAGCCCAGCTGGGGTGCAGGAGGTGGCGGTGGGGCAGCGGAGCCACTCGGCGCTCGTCCGAACCGAGGTGGTCCTCCCCCACTCCTCCTGGCCTCACCTGAGCAGAGCAAGGGAGCCTGACCCTCCTGGGGACCCTCGCAGCCGGCTGAGCAGGTATAACTCACGGTCAGCCTGTCCCCGCACTCCAGCGGCCACCGCGTCTGAACAGGAAGGAGACAGGACGCTCAGATGCGCGGGGTCGGGGCACAGGCGGGGAAGGAGGCCGGGCTGGCCGCGCCTGGAAGCCGCCTCTGCACTCGGCCACCCCAGGGCGGCCCCTGCCCGGGCCTCCCCCTGCCCTGTCCTCTCGGCCTCCGACTTGGAGGCCTCCTTTGGCACCGTGCACACTCGCCGGGGCTGGTGCTGGAGTGTGCACGGTGCGTGTGCAGGTGCCAGTGCTTGCACGGTGTGCACGCTTGCATGCGCTGTGCGTGTGCACACGCGTGTGCCCGCGTGCGTGCGGGGGCCGCGGCGCGAGCGCTCCTGATGAACAGCCGGGCGGGCGGCGCGGTGGGAGCCGCGGGCAGGCGCGCAGGAAGCCGTCCCGGCCGCCAGCCGCTCCACCAGCGAGGGCGGGCGGCGGGGAGGGCGCGCCTCAGCCCTTAATCACGGAATGTGAAATCCCAGCGAGTCGGTGCCATTTATTTTCAGAGGCTGTCAAGGCTGGTTTCAGCGTTTAAAAGAAAGAGGATGAAACGCATTTGCATCTCCCTTCCCGCGGCCCCGCCGTGCGCGGGGGAAGCGGCCCGAGGCCCGGCGTCTGGGCGATTGGGGGCGGGGACCGCTGTGGCCTCAGCGGCTCCGGGAGGCAGAGAAAGGGAGGCTTAGCCGGGCTGCTGGGAGAGGCTGGGGCTCTCCTGGGCTCCAAGATCTTACCCCAGAACGCAGCCCTGGGCCCCCAAGTTGCCCCAGGAGACCCTCACCAGCGCCCACCCCCCAGTGGACTCCTAGAATGTTGGGGCCTCAAGAGGGGAAAGGGCGACCCCAGGACAAACCGTCCCTGTGCACGTGGGGGAACTGAGGCCCGGGGTCACTGGCCAAGGTCACATGGTGGCAGAACCAGGATAAGGAGGGCGGCTGAGCACTGAGCAGCTCTGTGGGCAGCCTGGCACCTGGGCTGTCAGGCACCACATGACCAGCACAGCGACCTTGGCCACTGTCCCATTTTACCTTCAGATGGAGCCCAGAGTGTCTCCTGAGGGTGTTACCAGCCCGACCAGACCCAAGTGTGCACGGCCCTGGCATCCAGCTTGTGCCCGCTGGAGGCACACCCACTTTCCTCCTCTGCTGTCCCCATTGCTTCTTGAGGACGACTAGGGGGTCAGTGGCTACAGGAGTTGGGCCCTGAAGAGTCTATGGTTGAGACATGGCCCCAGGGGCCTCTCTGAGCCTCCTGGCCCTAACTGAGCACAGTCACACTGAAACACCCAGGTAGGGGCCTGTGCTGGGGAAGACGGAAAGGCAAATATTGGGAGAGGGAAAAAAGAACCCCTGGCCCTGTTGACAACCCTTCCTGCTTGTGCCTGAAGTGTGGCTGGCATTTTCTGTCCTTATAAAGGCTTATAAAAACTTCTGTAGGGGCTGGGGTTTTGGCTCAGTGGTAGAGCACTTGCCTAGCATGCATGAGGCACTGGGTTCGATTCTCAGCACCGCATATAAATAAATAAAATAAAGGCCCATTGACAACTAAAAAATATTTTTAAAAAACAACTTCTGTAAAAGTCAGCTAATACTAGGTATCCTGTTTGGCAATTCAGTCCACCTCCTTTTTCTTGGCTGTATAGTATTCTGTGAAACACACGTACCTACATTCAGTGATCCAGTCTCCAATAGATGGGCATACAGGTTTGTGTCCAGTTTTGCCTTCTGTCCTCAGAGCTGCAGAGGACAAACTGACCTCATACATCAGGCATCATTATTGCCATCAAGGGGGCCTTGCAATGATAGGCATAAAGGGGACAGGGGTCAGTTGGGCACCTCTGGGAGGCTCCATCCCCTCTATAGGGAAAAGCAGGTTAAGGCCCTACTGGAGCCAGAGCTGGGTGAGGGAATGGCCTTAAGGGTACCAGCACCCAGGGACCTAAGCCTCATCCCCACGGGGTACAAAGCCCTTGCCTGACCACCTGGGGCCCAGAGATGTCCAGGGCTCAGGGAATAGGATACAGTCAGAGCCTCCCCAGGGGGCACAGTCTGTGGATCCAGGACTCCCTCGTTGTGTCCCTCCTCGCCTTCTGTGGCCCCTGGTCCCCTGCCACCTCCTCTGCAGACGGCCTCTGTGAACCTGGGGGCCCAAACCACATTTCCAGACAAAGCCTAACCCAGCTCTCCACGGGGCGGCTCCCACATTCCCTGGGTGGCTTTGGAGTCGAGTCGGCCTACCTGTGTCCAGTTACAGCTGCCCTGTTCCGCTCCTGGGGGCTGCGTAATGACAATACCTGCCCCAGGGGCAAGTGAAGACCCCCAGGGGCCTGTGGAAGAACAGAAAAGACCCCATTCTCTAACCACCACTCTATCCAGCCCCAGCCCACAGCCTCCTTGAATGCAGGTCCCACCATGGCTCACCAAGTCCTTAACTACAGGAAACAGTTTTAAAATTCCCTGGGCCTCAGTTTCCCCATCTGTAAGACGGGGATAATAATAAAGCGGTCATAAGATTAAGCACCCAACTCCACACACACTGAAACAAACAAGCCAGACAAGGAGTGGCCAGCCACCCAGGCACTTGAAGCAGGAGGAGAATCCTTGGGTGATCGGCGGAGACCTTCCTGCCTCAGCAGTGTCCCTGATGGAGGGAGAGATGTGTGTGTTCATACAGATCCCCAGCTCCCTCTGCCACGGCTCTGGGGATGCCTGGTTCAGGGCACGGTGGGCGAGGTGGAGTGGAGCTGGAAGCCGGGCGTGGGCTGCTGGGAATGGTCTTCCACAGCCTGCAGGAGTGAGTGCGGCCGTACCGTGTGGCTAGCCCCGGGCTCCCCACCGGGGCTCAAGTCGTGACATGCTGATACTGTGCGTGACCACGTGGGCCACAGCCTAAGCCAGGAGTGCTCTGGCCCTGCCTCTGAGAAGAGATGTAACAAGGACACATCATGTGCACATGGAGTCCAGGGTGCTCCCAGAGCCTGCTCCTGGGCTGCGTGTGCAGTGCACACGGTGAGCAGACGCGAAGCCGCAGCCTTCTGGTCTGGGAATCAATCAGCACCGGGTGTGGCCATGCAAAGCCCCACAGGAAGTAACTTGTGCAAGATGGGTCTGTCTGTTACTCTCTCTCTCTCTTTGAATGGAACCGAGGGCCTCAAGCATGCTAAGCAAAGGCTCTTCCACAGAGCCACATCTCAGCCAAAGGTGAGCCAAGGTTCCCAGGAATCCCCCGCCATAGGAGGGCTAGCCCTGCTTCCTTCCCCAAGAGCGCAGGTCCACACCCACTGACAACTTGGCTATGGGACATGCTCTAAGCAGTGACGTGAGCAGGTGTGACCATGTGCTGCCGCCCAGCAGAAGCTTTAAGAGCTCTGTGGCAGCTTGGCCAGCCCTCTGGCTCTTTTCTCTCTGGTGGATGTTCTGTGTGGGGTCTCTGATGTCAGCCTGGACCCCAGAATGAAGAGAGCATGTGAAGCAGTATGGTGGGGCAGGGGGTGGGCAGCCAAGCTGAAGCCAACATCGAACCTGAATGAAAATAAACATGGACTATTGTGAACTACTGATATTCAGGGAATGTTTGTTATGCAGCATCATCTAGCAAAATTCTGACCGATGCAGAAATCAGCACCTAGGAATAGAGGGCTACAACCTCGGGGACCTGGGGTGAGCTTGAGGATCTGGAAACAGCTACTGAAGGTGGAGAAGATGGCACTCATGTCAGTCACACAGTGAGAAATACCTGGTGAGACTCCTGCCTATAAGAATCGCAAAGCCAATATTATTCTGCACTTGTGGTTTTTGCTGAGGAGCTTGAGAAACCAAATGTGCAGCCTGTCTTGGTTGCTGTTGTTGCAGGTTATGGACTGAATTGTATCCCTCCCCCTGCCCCACAAGATTCCTGTGTTGAAGGCCTAACTCCCAGCTCATAATGTGGCCATATTTGGAGACAAAATCTTTAAAGAGGTAATTCAACTGAAATAAGATCATGTGGGTGGGTCTTAGTCCAGTGGGCCTGGCGTCCTCAGAAGAGGAGGCAACAGGAGCAACAGGAGCAGGTGCAGAGGACAGCGCAGCCGGCCAAGCCCAGCAAGAGGCTGGGCCGGAGCCTCCCCAGACATGAAGTGCCTGGGGTGGAAGCTGCCTTGCTAGGGCAGACCTAGCAGGGGACACTGCGTTCACCAGGCCCCGCAGAGAGGTGGATCCCAGGGGAGCTGGTCTGTGCGGGAAAGCTGGGCTGAGGGAGAGGGGAATTGAAGAAATTCCGGATTTGCAGGACTGCAAAACACAAAAGTAGCCCAGCGTGGGCTGTGCAGGCACTGTGGGCGCTCACTGTCCCGAAGGAGGCTGGGGGGAGGGTCGTGGAAGCTGGGCCCGGCGGGAACTCCTCCCGCACCTCCTCCCCAGCCCAGAGGGTTTGGCCCGCCCCACCCCACCCCAGCAGCTCCCCACCTGCAGACAGAAGCCTGCTCTCTGCAAGACAAGCACTGTCCCTGTCCCTCTGGCAAGTGACAAATGACATTTTAGCAAAACTTCTGACATATTTGTGCTTGGAACACATGATATGATCTTGGAGTGGATAAGAGTTTTAGATTTAACTTTGTGTCCTCAGAAATGCATTGGTGGAGAAGCCTAATTGTGAATTTTAAACTTAGTGTAAAGTCTCTTCAAAATAGATAATACGCAGATAGCCCGTAAAGAATATTCTAGACTAAGGGGGGAAAAATACTAAAACTAAGACGACATACTTGGTTAGGACTTGGGGTAAAGGTCATATCAGGGGTGTGACCATCACACTCTTTGTTAACCCCCGCGCCCGGGCTGCTGGGCATCTGGCTCAGTGGTGGAGCACCAACAAGCTCCAGGGCCAAGGTGAGTCTAGGGCTGCATCTCCAGAAAAGCCAGGCATGTCTTTAATGTAAAAAGCCAGGTGGAAACAGCAGAGGAGAAGCGAGGTCTGGGGTTACCTAGGTTGGAGGGTTGCACTGTCCCAAGGTGCCAAGGGACTCAAATATACTGTGACGGTGGACACCTTAAACTACCCGGGGGCCTCTTCTCTGGCTCCCCATCCAACGTGGCCAAGGAGATGAGGACAAGGGAAGACGCCTCCAGAGGACAGCCCAAGAGCCTCGGAGAACAGAGGCTGGAGGCCCAAGACCAAGGCTCGGCAGGGCTGGCTTCCACAAGTCTGCGCTCTGCTTACAGAGGCCGCCTCACACTATCTTCCAGCCTCGCCCCCTGTCCTCATCAGGACACCGCTGTGCAAGGGTCCAGCCCAGCAGCCTCGTTTTAATTCAATGACCTCTTCAAAGTCGTCAGGGGGAGGGCCTCCACCTCAGGCCTCTTGTCCCCTTGGCTCTCCTGGGCTTCCTCACAACATGGCGGGGCTCCTCTTGGAGGCTGGCTCCAAGACCCAGCACTGCGGGCAGGGCAAAGCAGAGGCCTGGCATCTGAGGCTCAGCTGCGTGTGTGTTCTTCCAAGGGAGGGGGAAGAGCCCCATTTCTTGAAGGGAGGAAAGAGTTTGCGGCCATCTTTATCCCACGGCACCTGAGCGGCAGGCAGGCCTAAATAACTGCAACCAAGATGGCGGGCAGCCATAGATGGGTCATTGTTCCCAATTATTCGCTGTCCTCTCAGGGAGAATTCTCCATGGCTGTCCTATAGCCACGTGACACACCGGGCCTGGGTGGGGGGTGCGCTTCTCCAAACACATCAAGCTCGGCCACGTGGCTGGCGTCAGCCAGTGAATTGGGGGCAGGAATCACAGCAGGTTGTTCAAAGGAGAAGCTTCAAGAGGCGTCACGTGGGCCAGCCAGCCTGCTCGGCTTTCCCTCTGAAAAGAACAGTGTGTCCTAGAGAGGGCCTTGGACAGGCCTCCCGGGTCCGCAGAACACAGATCCGGGTGGTACGAGGCTGCCACACAGACCTTTCTATTTTTACAACATGGCCCCCCTCTCCAATACCCAAAGTTGTTCGCTTTGGTGTCTCACAGCTGGGCCAGTCTCCCTTACACCCCAAGAATTCACTGTGGGCAGGAACCCCGCAGCACAGGCCACCCATGAGCACAGGGCGGTACACCCTGTGTGGTGAGCTCTCTGCCACTGTGCAGCGGTCTGCAGGTCCCAGTCCTCCTCCCGGCCCTCCCTGAGGAACACTATGGTTCAGAGAGGTTAAGTGACTTGCCCAGGGCCATCCACTAGTAAGTGACCGAGCCAGGATTGAAACCCGGCCCCGTAAGTGGGCTTCAGATACTTGGTCAGTGGGTGAGTAAAGTGCCCAGGGGGCTTTGGAAACTTGAAGGGCTTGGGATGCAGTCACAGAGGCACCCCAGCCTCGAGGACGGACACAAAGTCTCGGAACCAAAGGGGAACAGAGGACGCGCTGGTGGGGATCCAGCCCCTCCTGGCGCTCACAGAGCGGGGAGTTTGTAATGAAGAATCCGGGGACAGTATAAATGTCCTGGGGACACCGACATCTGTCGCAGACTGCGATGCCAGCCGCTGTCCTTGCAGCCTTCCGCAGATGCTCTCGTTTCTTCTTCCCACGGTGTGAAAAGCTCAGAGGTCACTGGTGTCCCCATTTGACCAAGGAGAAGACCGAGGCCCAGCGTCAGTGAAGTCCATGCCTCCCAAGCCATCTGAGGTGAGAGGACTTCAAGAAAACGTCTTCTGGCCTCTCAGGAACGGCACTTCTGTAACACTTGGTCACAACTGGAGGTGGGCGGTGTCCAGCTGCTGTGAGGGTTTCTAAAAGCCTAGTCTCTGTGCCTTTACCTGTGTCAACAACACAGCATGGGACCAGCACCAGCTCTTGAGCCATCTTAGAACAAGGTCAAAAGACTCAGCAAAGGCCACACTGCTGTTGGGAGAGGGTGGGGACAGGGACACAGACGGTCTCCGTAGCTGCAGAGCCTGGCTCCTGACCACTCCCTGCACCTGGGGGAGGCCAGGGGAGGATTGTGACCTCTGAGCGTTTTCTTTTTTTGAGGTGCTGGGGATGGAACCCAGGGCCTCACACATGCTAGGCAACTGCTCTACCACCGAGCCCCAGCCCCAGCCCTCTCTCTTTTATTTTGAGACAAGGTCTCACCACGTTGCTGAGGCTGACCTTGAACTTGCGATCCCCCTGCCTCAGCCTCCTGAGGCACTGGGACTGCAGGCATGTGCCACCGAGCTGGTACTAATATGATACGACAAGCATCTGAGGAAGAAGGGAGAACACAGAAAGTGACAGGAGAGGCTCACGGGGGTGACCAGGGCTCCTCAGGAGGGTTGGGCAGGTGCAGAAATCAGAGCGCCCGTGGAGGACGCAGGAGGTGGCTGCTGAGAGCCGCTGCCAGGGGGTCAGGGACCAGACGCCTCTGAGGGTCCCAGGGCAGCGCAGCTCAGTGGCAGAGTGCTTGTCTAGCAGTCAGCAGGCCCTGAGCTCAGTCTTTGGCCCTGAAAAAGAAAAAATGAGGGTCTTTTGGGAGCCACAAGTAAATGAAAAAATTCATTCAAATACTTTTGATGAAAGGAGTAGGTCACTGGGAACAGACAGAGCTATGGGGCCCCTTGGCTCTTACTTGGGTTACTCTGGAATGATCTTCTGGTTCTTTCTTTTCTTTCTTTCTTTTTTTTTTTTTTTTAATTTTTTTTGTTGTAGATGGACACACAATATCTTTATTTATTTTTTTTATGTGGTGCAGAGGATCGAACCCAGTGCCTCACGCATGCAAGGCAAGCGCTCTACCACTGAGCCACAATCCCAGCCCTCTTTCTTTTCTTTCTTTCTTTTTTTTTTTTGGTACTGAAGATTGAACTCAGGGGCACTCGACCACTGAGACACATCCCCAGCCCTATTTTGTGTTTTATGTAGAGACAGGGTCTCACTGAGTTGCTTAGCACCTCGCCGTTGCTGAGGCTGGCTTTGAACTCGCGATCCTCCTGTCTCAGCCTCCCTAAGTGCTGGGATCACAGGCGTGCGCCACCACGCCTGGCTGATCTTCTGGTTCTGTTCATCTCTTTTCACACCCCACCACCACCAAGAATTTAAAACACCACTAGCGTGGCCGCTAACCGTCCTGGGACTTCCTTTGGAGTTCATCAATCGTGAATAAACAGATAAAGGATTTGACGTAGACTCACCCTCGCAAGTCCACTGCATGTAAAGCCTCAAGCTAAAACGTAGCTCTGGAAGGGGGACCAGACTGGGGGCCTGCAATATCAAGGTGGCCATCTTTGGGAGAGGGAGGATTAACAGTGGTTTTGTTTTCTTCATTAAAATCATCTATAGTGGGGCTGGGATTGTGGCTCAGTGGTAGAGCGCTTGCCTCGCATGGGTGAGGCACTGGGTTTGATCTTCAGTATCACATAAAAATAAATAAGTAAAATAAAGATACTGTGTCCATCTACAACCAAAAAAATTTTTAAAAATTCATCTATAGTTTTTTTTTCCTTTTTTTTTTGTACTGGGGATTGAACCCACAGGCACTTAACCACTGACAGGGCCTCCCTAAGTTGCTTAGGGCCTTGCTAAATTGCTGAGGCTGGCTTTGAACTCAGGAGCCTCCTGCTTCAGCCCCCTCAGCTGCTGGGTCACGGGCGTGTGCCAGCCCAGCCATCTCTAGCTTTCCACAGTATCTCCAGTAAGCATGAATTACATTTATAACAAGAAGGAGACCACTCTGGTGGAGGTGAACAGTCGGCTCTGTAGGTCTCATTGTGAGTAAGGACACTGGCCAATGGCAGGTGTCAATACATGCCTGGGTTCCAGCCCCAGGAGTGAAGGGAGGAAGAAGGCCTTCCTGAGAAGGGCCTCCCTTCTTTATCTGTTTATCTGTTACCCTCAGTGCCACAGTCCTTGCTGTGGACAAGGGACTGAGTCCCTCCACAGGATCTGTGACAGCCACAGCCGGCTCCTGCCTACACGGTGGAGATGTCCTGGTCTGGGCGGTTTCCAGGTGCCCCTAGGGTGCAGCAAGCCATGGAGGACAAAGCAGGAGAGGCAGCTGGCTTCCGCTCCTCCACCTGGCTGGTCCCTCAGGGCAGAGCACAGGGTCCTGGGCCTCAGCTCCAGCGTGACTCCCTGCCTCTTGTCTTTCTGGCTGCCTCAGCTCCTGCTCAAGGTCAAGGAACAAACAGATAAACCCCTTCCCTGGAGCCGCTGCGGAGCGGATGCCTCCAGCTAGAATCCAATTCTGAGTCAGGGCCAGGGCTCTCTCTTTCCTGTGAATGTGAGGACAGGAAGGAAATTTTTGCGGCTATAAAATGAGTAAAAATGTTTTGTAGGCAGAGAAGAGGCCAAGCAGTTGGCTTGAGTTTAAGGCACAAATACCAAATGGAAATGGTCAAATCTGGGGAGGGAGAGTCTCCGGTGGGGGACGAGAATATTCTGGAAGCCATAACAATATTTTCTTTCTCCCGGGGGCCAACAGGGTATTGGACATGGTGTGGAGAATGTGGAATCTCTCCCGGGCCCTCAGGGAGAAGATGATGTGGGGACCTAGGTGGAGTCCAGGTAGGGATGAGCAGGGACTTGAGGACTTGGGACTTTTCTGGGCTTTTTGCCAAGATGGTCCAGCAGCTGCAGCCAGGACCGTGGCTTTGGAGACACAGTATGGACAGCATAAACTTGGTAGATGAACCTGGAGCCCAGAGGAGTCACGTGGGCTGGCCTGGGCAGGGTCCCACAGGCAATAAGGACAGCGAAATGATGTCACCAGAGGGTAATGGGGAGCCATCAGAAGTGAGGCAGTGGACACAGCGGCTAAGCTCATATTTAAGAAAGACCCCTCCAGCTGCCCAAGAAGGTTGCTGCACAGTGGTCACCAAGTAAGGGGCAGTGGTGACCCACAGGAGCACTGGGGAGGGGAAGGGGGTGAAGATAACAAGGAAGGCCCCAAGAGAAAGGAGGGATGGAGGAGGTTGTGGGTGAGCACCCATCTGCAATCTCGTGAGCAGGGCTGAGCTCAGCACAAGCCCACTCAGCACAAGCCCACGGCAGGGCACCGAGAATACAGCCCGACCTGCAAGGGTGGATCACAGTTCAAAGGTCAGAGCGGGACCAGCTGGAGGGCCAGGACTGCCCCTTCCACACCCCCGGTGCCCAGGTGCCGGGCCCCATGGCGAGCAGGTGGTCCCAGCCTCACGGCCTGACCCTGCCAGCCACTCTGGCCTCAGGTTGGCCTCTCTTGACACTCTGGTGAGTCCCTCTCTCCAAAGCTACACCCAGAAGTGTCGTGATGCTCCCGAGAGGCCTCTAGAGCCACTGGCCTTGCCCTCTGTGTGGACCTGGAGGCCTCTGCCCATCGGCCCATCAGCTCAAGTGCCCCCCCCCCCGTAGCTCTCCCTACCCCCAACTGGGACACGTGTGCCTCTCCGTGAGCATTTGGGCGGGTGGGCAGGTGGCCTGTCCGGTGGGGAGATGCGTGAGTAGCCGAGCCCCTGGTGGATGCGGAGCGCCCTGATGACTAGCGAGGCGGACGGAGAGGTGCCACTGGAAGGGCAGATGGCTGAGCGGGCCGGGGGAAGGGCAGGTCCAGGGGGACACACAGCTGAAGGGGGGTGGAGCAGGCGGGTGGCGGGTGGACAGGCAGGGGGGAGGCTGACAGAGGGGAGGGGTGGACGGCAAGTTGGTCAGGCGCGTCGAAGCCTGTGGAAGGCAGAGGTGGACAGGTGGACGGGCCTCTGCCTCCTTCCCCCTCCCTCTGGCCCCTCAGGTCCCACAGAGCACCCCTCTCCCTGCTTGGGGTGACCAGCAAGGGCACTGCAGCCAGCAGGACCCTTCCTTCTGCCCTCATCCCTGCCTCTTCCCCTGCACTGGGTGTTTGGCCTACTGGTCTGACTGTGGGTCATGACCGGTGTCCTGTCCGGAGGAAGCAGGAAGCTCCTTTCTTGTTTTCTGTCCCTTCCTCCCCTTCCTCCTCCTCCTCCTCCTCCTCCTCCTCCTCCTCCAGTCCTTCCAGCAAAGAGCTGGGGACCCAGATGGGCTGGGCCAGGCTGCAAGCAGCACGGGCTCCCCGCTCCCCAGCCCTGTTGCCTTGGGCCCCTGCAGGCCCCAGGCAGCCGGGCCCTGCTGCTTGCTGCCCACCCCGCCCGCCCGCAGCTCCGATTTCTAGCTCAGGTTTGATCGGCTGCCAGCATCTCCCAAATGTCAGTAGCAGCGTTAGCATCTTTAAGAGAGCGCCCCAGGCGATCTTTAAGCAGGAGGCTGGGGCCCCATGCTGATGAGGGAGCCGGCTCCAGCCCACAGCTCTGCCTCCTGGCCAGGCTCTGGGAGCCCAGCCTGGACGGAACCTGGATGCGAGGACTTGAGCTCTGTCCCCACCACCGGTGCCCCAGCAGAGAGTTGAGGTCTCCTGCTGGATCCCAGAGCCCCGCACAGGCCTGAGCCAGCAGAGCGGGTAACTGTTCACAGAATGAATACAGGACCCTCCAAAGCTGCCTCGAGAGGCAGATGCTCGCAGGCGCCTTTTCCGCTCCCTCACCTTGAGGGACGGACGCCCAGGTGGCCGGACATGGCAAAGCTCCAAACTTTGGAGTCAGACCCAAGAACCTGGGCTCTGTGACCTTTGGAAAACTGCTGGCCCTCTCTGGGCCTCAGCTTCTCCATCAGTGCAATGGGCACGAGGATAGGATACCAGCATGGGGAGCTTTCAGAAGCCTTGTGCTGAAGACGGTGCCACCCGACACCCAAGGGGAACTTGAAAGGCGGCCATCCTCTCCCCAGGACAGGACAGCCCCCCTCACACCCCAGCTCCCGAGCCCCCTGCACATTTCACTGATGAGAAATCTGAAGGGCTGTCACCTTTTCTGAAGCTCAGGAAGGGCAGGGGTGATCACCCCCACTTCTCAGTTGTCCAGTGTGGCCCAGAAGGTCAGAGGCAGGGGCCGAGGCCGTCAGTTCCTGCCCAGCACGCACCCTGATGGAGCTGAGTCCCGGAGCTGGTGGGCCTGGGCCCACAGCACGGCAGCCTCCAGCCAAGGGAGGTCCCTCATGATCCATCGCGTCCCTCTGGAGGGCACTTGGTCTTTTTCCATATTTTGGGATTGAAAGACCTGGGTAGGGAGGTGGAGTCACTTAAAAGAGAGAAGGAGAAAGAGCAGCCAGGGTCCCACCCGAGGGCAGGTGGGCTGGGAAGAGGGGCGGCCTGAACCTCCTGCCCAGGAGTCACAGCCTCAGTGGGTCCACTGGGAACCGGCGTGCCAAGCAGGGGGTGGAGGTGGTGCTCCCCGGAGAACAGGGGCAGCAGCCAGCGCACAGGAACACATGTCACAGACCCAAGAAGTGCACGGCAAGGCTCGGGATGGTTGTGGAAGAAAACAAAAACGGATGGGTGGATGGTGGGTGGCAGGTGGGTGGACGGAACCTTGGTAGATGATAATGCCCAAGTGGGTGATGGCTGGCTGCAGGGGTGGGTGCGTGGCGGGGTGAGTGCGTGGCTGGGTGGCTGGATGGCGGGGTGGGTGCGTGGCGGGGTGGGTGGATGGCGGGGTGGGTGCGTGGCGGGTTGGGTGGACATGTGAATGGGAAGATGATGAGCCAGCGGGGTCATGGACGGGTGGCTAGGCGAGTGGGCAGTAGAGGGTGGCTGGATATATAGAAGGGTAGATAACGTGAGCAGACGAATGCACACAGGGGCAGATGGATGGGTGGGGGTGGCCGGGTGGATGAGTGGGAGGTGGAGGCGGCCCAGCGGCAGCAAGGAGCCCAAATTTCGCCTTTGCCCCAGTTGTGTGCTAATGCCCCGAGGGACTGGGAAGAGGTCGTGTGCCCTTCTTGGGCTTCAACTTCCTTATGTGCCCCCCGCATTGCACAGGGATGTCTGTGAAGACCCCTCCACTGAGTGCTCCCCACGCGGGCCTTACCGACCCTATTGACAGGACCCTCTATCCACCATGCATCTATCCCCTGATGACTCTCCTCTTTCTTGTGCCCACAGGGACCTTCTGTGTGGTTTCCATAAATATTTTCTAACGGGCTGGGGTGGTGGCTCAGTGGTGGAGCGCTTGCCTAGCCTGCGCGAGGCCTGGGTTCAATTCTCAGCGCCACATAAAAAAATAAAGGCATTGTGTGTCCATCTACAACTAAAAATAAAAATAAAAATAATTCTAACAGAGGTCCAGAGAATTCTGCTCACAGCAAAACCCAACCCAGGAAACATCCATGCCCAAGCCTGGCCCAACCTGCCGGATACGGGACAGGGTTCCTGATCCCAGCTCCGGCACGCCTGGGACCCACAGCAAGTCATCATGCCCATGCCCCCCCCAGCCTCGCCTGCCCGCAAGGGTAACAGCAGCAAGCCCTGCCCATGCTAGGACATCCTGGGTAGAAGCACAGTTGACGTTCAGCCCACGTGGGGCAGTGGAGGGAGGCACCACTGTCCCTGCCATTCTCTCCAGTGGGAACCTGACAGCCATCGCTTGCCGTAGAGTAAGGGTCCCTTGCATTTCTGACAGCCTGGGCACACAGAATAGGGAAGGCGCTGGGGAGTCAGGAACCCCAGGGGACAGGAAGGCTTGCAGCGGCCACCGCAGTCAGCTGTGTGTGGTCACTTTGTGACCAGGGGCTATTACTTGCATCACATTCTGTAACCCAAGGCTGGTGCCCGCCTCGCCAGCCTGGTGACCCTAGCAAGCCACTTCACCTCTTGGAGTCCTCACCCGCAAAAGAAGCCTCGGCATCACCTGCTTCCCTACTGCCCCTGGCTGGACCCCAGAAGGGGCGGGTGGCTCCCTTCGCAGCTGGAGCTGCAAACAGAACCTTCTCTGGAAGTCCAGAGAGGTTCTGGAGCCCGCGTGGGTTCTGAGCCAGGATGAGCACAGACCCGGGTGGCCTCTCCTGCCAGCCCTCGTTCCCAACTGGCCCAAGCCCTCAGTATCCGTCAGTCAGGGACTCACTCAGGCTGCCCGGTGCCAGGCTCCTAGGGACCACTCCCCAACACCTGGGTGGCTCCAGGGCACCCCAGACAGTGCTGGGCCTGCAGCCTCTCTGGACGAGCTTGGGCTGGGCCCCTGTGAAGAGGGTGGAGACCCAGGAGCCCGGGGACAGCAGCCAGGCAAAGTCCCAGCCCCCTTTCTCTCCTTCCTAACTGCCTCAGACTCTGGTACAACGGCACCTCCACCATCTGTTGTCCCTCCCTCTCGTCCCTCCCCCACTCTGTGGGCGCGGCTGTGACTCCAAGGCTGGTTCCTCTGGTAAACAGGCGGCTGGCAGTCCCCGGGGCCAGTGGGTGATAGGCGTGGTGCTGGCACCCACCCCAGGGTGGCCAGCTGGGGAGAAGCCCAGGGTGGGGGTACCAGGTACCAGGAAAGGCTCCAGGCTGGAGGGAGCTTTGGGGGAGCCCTAGTCCCCTGCCCAGCGCCTCCAGCTGCTGGCTCCACACCCGGCTTCTGCCATTTGGAGAATCTGAGTCAGTACCTGGTGGGAGAGCTGGATGGATCCCACCCACCCCCTGCCTCCCAGGCCGAGTGCTCGGTGCCCTGGGGTTTGCGCTTCCCCACCAGAGAAACCGAGGCCAGAGAAGGACGCTGGAGCGGTGGCAGCGGACCAGGACCTGGACTCGTTTCCAACCCCGTTGCCTCCTAGTGGCAGTTGGGGAGGAGGGGGGCCACAGGCACTGAGCCCCTGAGCCCTGAAACTGTCAGCAAGCTCCCCGCCTTGGTTTTCCCATCTGGGCAATGGGGAGGTCACGACTGCGGGCAGAGGTCGTCCTGGGAATCGCGGAGCGCGCGGACTGACTCCGGGTCGCCTGGGCCGCGGCGGGGGCGGCCCTGGGGGGCGGCGGCAGGAGTCCGTGCGGTCGCCCGGGCTTCCCGGCAGCCCCGCGGCTCCTCCCCCGCTCCCGCCTCCCGCCTGCCAGCTCCTGCCGCAGCCCCGGACCCCAGCTGCGGGCTTTTACGGCGCGGACCCGCGGCTCAGCCTCCCCGGCGCCGCCCGCCTCCCCTCCCGCCCCTCCCCCTCCGCAGCCTCTCCCCCGCCCCCAGCCTCTCCCCTCCCGGCCTCCTCCCTCCGCCTCCCCTCCTCTGCCTGCCTCCCTCCCTCCCTCTCTCCGGGGGAAGAAAGGTCACCGTGCAGCTGATTACTCAGAGCTCAGTTGCTGTAGCAACCGGCGGGGGAAGTGGGACAGGCTGGCTTTGAGGACGCGCGAGGTCGGCCGCGGGCGGCTGGAGCCGGCGCGGGCCGCGGTGCGCGCGAGGGAGGCGGCGGGGCGCGGGCTGCGCGCCGGGCGGCTCGGGGCGGCTGCGTGGGGAGCCCCGCCGCCCGCGCCCCGGGTCCCCGAGCCCAGGCCCGCGCCCGCGGCCGCCCCGGGGGCGCACGCAGCCCTCGCGCGCGCGGGACAGGGCCCGGGAAGCCCCGGCGCTCGCCCCGCCCCGCCCTTGTCGCCGCCCTGGGACCCCAGAGGGCTGACCGGCGCCTCCCACACACGCCACCGGCCCGCCGCCCGGGGCCCGCCCATGGGATTTGGAAAAGGGGAAGCCAGGCCCGCCTGGCCACCACGAGGTTCCTGGGGACAGAGGGTTCCCGTCCCAGCCGCAGCCCGGGAGCAAGGGCCGGCTGAGAGGGGGTCCGGCCGGGCGGAACGTGAGGGGCGGATCACTCGGGGAACACGGCCCTCTGCAAAAAAGTGAAACGGGAAGTGCTGCCTGGTGGTTAGAGCTCATGCCCCGCGTGCATGAGACCCTGGGCTCCACCCAGCACAGCAAAAAAAAGTGAAAAGATACATTTGCCCGGTCACCAGCCCCGCCCCAGGCCTTCACCTCGAAGAAAGGAAGGGGCTTCCCAGGCGCTGGGTGGACGCTTCCCCAGCGGCTGTATTTGCAGATGGCAGAAATGGGAAAAGGCCCACCGTGCGCCCACGGGCGGGCTGTTAGCATGGGACTCGGGTCTCAGCAACGGGCAGGAACACCACCCAGGCACCAGCTCGGTGCAGGGACCCAAGTGACAAGCTGAGAGAGGAGCTGGCAGCCAAGAGGACGGCCTGTGTGCTCCGTCTAGAGAAAACTCCAGAAAAGGCAGCCTGACCTGTAGGAGCAGAAGGCCCAGGCTCCACGGAGGCCTGGGCACCGGGCGTAGGGGGCTGGGATGGGAGCTTGCTGCCGGGCGGCGTCCATGGTTTTACGGTACAAACATGCCAGGCCTCACCCAGTGGGGTAATGTCAACACACGCAGCTACTACTGTGTGTCCAGGGCACCTCCGTGGATGGCAGGGCGATCCCACTTCACCATCCTGACTAAATGACGTGGGCGGGTCGTCTCACTTCTCCAAGCTCATTTTTGCAACCCGCATAAGCAGAGAAGGAACCCCATTGGCTGGTTCAGGATTCACCAGCCTGATGTTGGTAAGTCCTGGGCTCCCTCCGCAGCAGAGAAGAACAGCACTGGCGGGCCCACCTGTCTGTCCGGGAGCTATTACATGTGCCCTACTTTATGTTGTCCACCACTAACTGGTGCCTTCAAAATGAGAAGGAGAACCCCTGCTGCACGCCAGGTCCAGCCCTTCCTGAGCTGACAAGGGAGAAACAAGCCCTAACTCCATCCTCAGGGGCCTACACCTTGATACTTCTAACAAGGGGAAGAGTGGTCCAGGCATGTGCAAAGGCCCTGTGGCTGATGGGCGTGCAGGACATCCCAGAATCCACAAGAAGGGTTTGTGACTAGAATGGAGGCAAGTGGGGCCCAAACAGGCCCCATCATATGACATCTTCTGGGCCCAGCAGAGGAATTAATGCAGAGCCCCGTGAGGCTGCCAAGCCCTTGGATGTGGTTTGGAGGAGTCTGCCTTGGTGATTCCACCTGTCTGCGCATCTGAGCGCCCCACTCACTGCTGCTTACGTCCTCTCCATTCCCCATCTGGCAAACGGGGGGTGGGCGGGCATAACCCCTTCGCAGGCCCCGCACAGAGCTGGGCGAGGGGATCCAGGTTGTACCCGTGCCTTTGTTGTGTTAGCTGCGTGGTTCCTTCGTTTTCAGGCTCCCCGTAGCCGGAGGCCCCCCAGCTGTGGGCTCCTGCAGCCCTGTCCTTGCAGCTTCTGTACCGGGCGCGAACGTGGCCCCAAGAAGCATCTGCGGAGGTGAACTGAGCGGCCCGCGGAGGTGACAAAGCTCTGCTTTCACGGGGTTCCCTGAGACCCCCACCCACAGCTCCCCCTCAGGCTCTCTCAGTCTTAGAGCCAACAAAGGGCCCTTTCTTGGTTTTCTGGGCTGCAGCTCTTTGTGCCCATCCGTCACCACGATGGACCAGCCAGGCTCACACCCGGCTCGCTGGGCAGGAGGCCTTGCGGAGGAGGCTGCCCAGACACGGGAACCTCGGTGCTGGGATGAGTGGACCTTGGAGATTCCCACAGGCCAGGCCCAGAGGCTCTCGGCCAGAGAGTGGATGCGAGTGGCCACCCAACAGAGGGGGCCAGAGCCTGCCTTGGACTCACAGGCTGGCACTTCCTGGTGGCCTGGGCCAGGCTGCAGAACCGGCCCTTTTCTTTCCTGCAGGGTTTGGCGCTGACGCGGGAGCTTCCCAGGTTTGTGCTCACCAACAGCAGCATTTGTGGGGACAGAGGGCCCCTGGCCATCCTGCCCAAGACTGCCTTCCAAGCTCCCCTCACAAGCAGGGTGGAGCGGTGGGAGTGGAGCTAGGGCAGGAGGGAGCCTGAAGTCACCACCTTGACCTCTGACCCCCCTGAGCAGCCAGGAGTCCACAGGAGTCAGTTGTCAGGGGAGGGGACAGACAAGGCTCTCGCAGGAGAGGAGGTCTAGCCTGAGACCCACAGCTTGAGTAGGAGTCAGCCAAACAGAGGGTGCAGAGGTACTCCTGGCAAAGGTCTCAGGGCACGTGCAAAGGCCCAGGGGTGAGAATAAAGCAAGGCTCCGCAGAACAGTTCAGAGGCAGAGAGCGAGGTGGGGCCGGCGAGGAGCGAGGGGCGGAGCCAGCGAGGGGCGGCCGTTCTGGGCTTAAGGTCAAGTTATTTTCAATGTCCCACTGAGGGTAATGGAAACTCATGGAAGATTTGGGGCAGGGGAAAGGGCACATTCAAAAGCACCTTCTAGAAAGATCCCTGTGACTGTCCTGAAGGAAGCAGGGAGGCGGTGGAGGTGGCTGCTGCAGATGTTGGGAGATAATGGGGAGCTGGCCTGGGGTGGCAAAGCGTGGGGAGCACACCGATAGGACTCAGAAGGGGTTTGACTAGAGCTGGGGCGCAGGGAGACGTGGAAGGAGGGCAGGCAACAGGGCGGGTAGGGATCTGGGTCAGGCCTGGAGGAGGGGCTGTCCTTAGTCCGGGAACCCCCACAGCTTGCCTGGCCGCCTTGCAGTCCAGCCCTGACCCTGAAGCTGCCCTTCTGGGCCCTACGGGGTCTGTCCTACCTGGAAACGCAGGGTCCCTGATGGGCCAAGGGCCCTATGGGTAAGCAGAGGCAGCCCTGGGGGCCAAGTCCCAGGACCTGGGGGACACCAGCAGCCAGCAGAGCATCAAAGCCTGGCCTGTCTCTCCCCGCCCAGATGAGTCACCCCTCCAGGCAGGGACTGGCGCCCAGCCACGACAGAGTCACTCTGCCTGGGCCCCCATCTCACTCCTGAACTTTCTCCCTCTCTGATAGATGGAGGCAGGGGACAGACTCCGCCAGAGGCCCAGGCAGCTGAGCAAACACTGGCAGGACCCCCATGGAGCACAGGAGCATGGGGACAGGATGGGTGGCCATGGTCAGAGCCCCAGGTCCCGGGAGCCTGCCATGCCTCTTGCCCGACACCAGGCCCCCTGCTCCTTGCTGTCCCTTGGCTCCAAGAGCTCAAAAGAGAGGCTCCCAAAAGACAGGATCCACTGTGACCCTGTCCTGCACCCCACCATAACACATCCTATAGGCTCTGCCACCAGGTCTGCCTCTCTGCCTCCCGAGGGCCACCCAGTGTAGCCTCACCATCTCCTCAGGGCCCCAGCCTCCCTGTCCCCTTCACCCCCTCTTCAGCACAGCACCAGGGAGGCCCCTCAGCTTCCCTGAGCACCGGGAGGGCTTCTCCCTGCACCCACCCCCTGGGGAGACCTGCCCAGGCCACAGTCTTCCCTGTTGTCACGGGAGCACTGGTTAAGCCTGGATGACCCGGGTTGTCCTTGGGGAGCTCCCGGGCCTGGCACTTGCTCACCTGTGCTCTTTTCTTTTTGGTACCAGGGATTGAACTCAGGGGCACTCGACCCCTGAGCCATATCCCCAACCCTATTTTGTGTTTTATGTAGAGACAGGGTCTCACTGAGTTGCTTAGTGTCTTGCCATTGCTGAGGCTGGCTTTGAACTTGCGATCTCCTGTTTCAGCCTCCCTAAGTGCTGGGATTACAGGTGTGCACCGCTGCATCCGGCCTCACCTGTGTTCTGTAGCCCACATGGAGGCGGAGGGATGGAGCAAACTGACTGGCCGTTGCTGCATCAGGGGTGGGACGGTCCCCAACCACCAACCAGCACGTGCAGGCAACTGTGCGCTCATGCGTGCAGCTGTGTAAGGCGGTCAAGGCCGCGCGTGTGCCCGCAGGCGCTTGTCAGGCAGCGAGGTGCCTGTGGCCGCGTGTGCATGTGCGTGTGCTGCGTGTAGGCACAGGGTGCTGGTGTCCTCTGGGGCGGGGGAGGAAGCCAGGGAGGACCATGGGGATGAAGACAACAACGTCACCCACCATCGAGGGGTGCCAGTGCTCCACCCTGGAGGTCAAGGTGCCAGCCCCAGCCCTTCCCTGCTGTGTGACCTGCCCCCCCACCGTGTACCTTGGGGGACCAGGTGGCAAATCCGTGGGTAAAGGGGGCTCCTGAGCCCCCACTGGGAAAATGCAGGCTCGGCCGCACCCCCTTGATCCAAGTCTGCACGACTGGACCTCCGTGCCCTGGGGACCTGGCCTCCTAGCCTGTTTCCCCACCTGCTAGGCAGGCAGAAGAGCAGACAGCCACACGCTGAGGTCGTGAGGGTCTGCGGGCTGAGCTGGAGCAAGGCCAGGCGGACCTGGCACAGAGTAGGGGCTTCCTGGGTGCTGAGGCTGCCAAAGCAGAGAAAGTGTCTGCAGTCAAGGTCAGGCTAGGCGGGGGACTGGGGACCCTTGCCCAGCACAAACGAGGCAAGAGGAAGAGAGGTCGTGAAGCCCAGGGTCTTTCTTCCCAGGTCTCAGCCTCTCCAGAGGCAGGGACCTGGCGACTCCCATCCCCACAGCCTGCTCCTCCATCCAAGCATCCCGTGCGAGGGGCGATGCAGGCCAGGAACTCCTGTATGAATGAACAAGAAGCCCAGAGATATGGCTCCGTCTGACCAAGGTCACACAGCAGGTCTGGGCAGAGGGAAGGCAGTTGCTGGTGTCTGCCACCTAGCGGGACCCAGATCAGCAGGAAAGGAGAGAAAGAAGGAGCTACTTGGTCTGGAGTGGGACAGGTCAGTCGCCAGCACCTCCAAGAAAATGGTGGAGTCTCCATTCATTGGATAATTACTCACAGAGGGCTTGTGTGAGCCAGGCTGAGTGCTCAGCATTTGAGGCTAGAAGGACACCATCCTGAGGCTTGGGGGGACAGGGAGCCCGCCTGCCAATAGGCAGGGAGCCCAGGGGGCAGCGGGTAGGATTTCAGGATGGGCCAGGCAGGCCCTCCCCACCGTGCTCACTGTTGCTGGACAAGCCACTCCGTGCTCTGGGCCTGAACGTGCTCATGGGTAAACGGGCAGGTGAGCCCTTGGCATGAGCCTGACACAGGAAAAATGCTGGACGGAGGAGCCGGGTTGCTGTCTCATCCATCATAAGCACGTTTGCTGGTTTCCATGGTAAATGCTGCAGGATGGAGGTGGGAAGGGTGACAGATGGGGGGACATCCAGAGGGGAGTGACAAGACATCCCAGGCTGCTGCACTTTGAAGGGTCCCCCAGGGTCACATGCTGGAAACTCAGTCCCCAGTGCAGCCGTGCTGAGAGGCACCTCCAGGAGGTGATCAGGTCACACAGGCCCCGCCCTCAAGAACGGATTAGGATCTTTAAGCCAGAGTGGGTTGTTATCCAAGGAGTGAGGTGGGGTTTTTTTGGGGGGCAGGACTGGAGATTGAACCCAGGGGTGCTTCACCACTGAGCCACATCCTCACCCCTTCTCATTTGTTAATTTTGAGACAGGGCCTTGCTAAGTTGCTGAAGCTGCCTTTGAACTTGGGATCCTCCCACCTCAGCCTCCCGAGCCACTGGGATTACAGGTGTGCGCCACTGCAGCCGGCAAGAGTGAGTTCATAAAAGCACAGACCAACTTAATGAGTCCCTAAACAACTTAGTGAGACCCTGTCTTAAAATAAAAAATAAAAAGGAGCCAGGCGCAGTGGCAAACGCCTGCAATCCCAGCAGCTCAGGAGGCTGAGGCAGGAAGATCGCAAATTCAAAGCCAGTCTCAGCAATTTAGCGAGGCCCTAAGCAACCTAGCAAGACCCTGTCTCTAAACAGAATATGAAAAGGGCTGGGGGTGTGGCTCAGTGGTTAAGCACTCTGGGTTCCATTCCTGGCACAGGGGGGAAAAAAAAGTAAGTTTGGCCAGGCAGAGTGGTACACGTGTAATCTCAGCTACTTGGGTGGCAGAAGCAGGAGGATCCTAAGTTCAAGGCTGGCCTTGGCAACTCAGAGAGACCCTCAGCAAGAATGTGCTTAATTTTATTTTTATTTTTTTTTAAAGAGCTGGGGATGTAGCTCACTTGCCTGGTATGGGTGAGGCCCTGGGTTCATCCTCAGCATGGCAAAAAAAAACACCAAGTCCAGCCGGGGGCAGTGGCACAAGCCTGTAGTCCCAGCACTTTGAGAGGCTGAGACAGGAGAACCATGAGTTCAAAACCAGCCTCAGCAACGGCAAGGTGCTAAGCAACTCAGTGAGACCCTGTCTCTACATAAAACACAAAATAGGGCTGGGGATGTGGCTCAGTGGTCGAGTGCCCCTGAGTTCAATCCCCAGTACCAAAAAAAAAACAAACCCACCAAGGCCAGCCGTCCTGCCCTTCTCTGCGATGCTCTCTCACCACGCCACGCCTTCCGCCACGTTATGACAGCCCCTTGATTTGGACTTCCCAGCCTCCAGACTGAATAAACTTCTTTTTTTTTAAGATTTTTTTTTCAGTTGTTGATGGACCTTTATTTTTTTCATTTAATTATATGCAGTGCTGAGAAGAACCCAGTGCCTCAGACGTGCTAGGCAAGCACTCTACCCCTGAGCCCCACCCTAACCCCCCAAGTAAACTCCTGTTGTTTATAAATGCCCCAGTGTGTGGTGCACTGTTACAGCAGCAGAAAATGGGCACACAGAGAGGTAGAGGGGACACTGGAGCAGGGTGCTGAGGAGCAGGGTGCTGAGCGCGGTCTGGAAACCTACCAAGACCCGGGAGACAGTCAGACACTCCTCCCCTCCTGCAAAGGCCACTGGGAAATTCTTTGCAGGATTTGATAGAGCTGGCGCCAGCCTTGCTGTGAGCGGCAGGGAAGCCACTCTGAGTCCCTAGTGCTGTCCTCAGAAGGGCCTCCTGGGCAGGTGGCTCTTTCCTCAGTTTCCCTCCCTCCTAGAGGAAGGGATGAGGCACGCAGCCTCCCAGCTGGGACCGAGGCCACTGTGGAAAGGGCAGGTCCTCTCCCCTGTGCCTGATGCCTAGACACCCCATGTGCTAAGGGTCAGAACAGTGTGGGCGCCCAGCTCAGGCAAACAGGGCCCCACACCCCACTGTGCCGCCCACCAGCAGCAGGACTCTGGGGAAGCTCATCATCCCTCTTTGCTTGCATTTCTCATCTGTAAAATGGGAAGAATGACTAGCCACTCCACAGCCCCGAGGGAAGATGGACCAGATTCACACCTGACAGAGGGCTAGTCCCGGGCTACACAGCCCTCCCCACACGGCAGCCTCCTCATGCTGACTGAGCCCTGCCCTGAGTGCAGCCCCTGCACAACAAAGAGGATGGATGGTACTTGGAGGTCAAGGCCCCATATCCCCTTGTTACTGGGCTCCTTCTGTGTCCAGCCTCCACCTGGCCTCTCTGCTGGGCCCAGGCACCTTTCCTGTGTCCAGAAAGTCCTCCCTGGCAATGCCCCAGCTGCACCCTCAGCCTCCAAGCCTGAAAGACCTTAGAGGGGATGTCACCCACCTTCCTGCAGTCACCCCTATGGACCAGATGTGGACCTGAGCCTCAGAAGTGGAGGCACTGGCCAGAGGCTGGCCTCCTCACCCAGGGCTCCTCTCTTGCCTCCTCGATCACAGAGCTGAGGGAATATTAGGGGAGAACCCCCTTCATGTGGGATTGGCTAATGTCCCTTGGGCTGAAGTTCCAGAAGACTGGGACAGTGACTGTCTTGCCCATCTGCTCAAGAGCAGCGTCCCAGGAAAAGTTCACTTTGGCCCCAGCCCCTGTGGGGTAACCAGGCCAGCCTCAGCCCAGTGGATGGGGTGCCAAAGGTTCAGAGAGTCCCAAGAGGCCCTGACAAAGGCATCAGAGGAAACAGAGGCCAGAGGGCAGGGCCTGGCTGAGGGCCGGGGCAGGGCCTGGAGCCCTCGCCTACCCCAGGGTGAAAGAGGGTGTTGCTTCCAGGTCCCCCAGCCCATAAGTGACAGAGGTGAGAAATTCAAATCTGAGTCTTTTCAGTCTCTGGACTTTAATTACACACACACTTCTAGGCTGCTGGCAAAATGGACTGTCATCTACGGATGTCACCCAGCCATTCACCTCCTCGGCCTTGTTTCCCAAGAACCCTCCCGCCACCAGCCCACACCAGTCACTAGGTCTGTGGCAATGGAGGAAATAACCTTGGAGCTTGCTGCCACCAGATCCCTTGCCTGGAGGGCGCGACCCCACCCAAGTCATGAATACACAGCGACTTTGGAGGCGCTGGCAGGAGGAGCTGGCGTGTGCAGGGTGTGCAGGGCCCCTGGGCGCAGGGCCTCAGAACAGGCTGGGAGCCAGGCTGCTGGGTGGGAGGCGCCCGCAGGGGGACAAAGCCAACGTCTGCGGAGGGGACGAAAGGGCACAGTGTCACAGTCCTGAGGCCAGCAGGCGCTGTCCGCGGAGCCGCTTCCTTCCGCAGCTGCTTGTGTGCATTGCTTGCTAAATCTCTGCGAGACGATGGAGACAGGCGTCCACAGCGACTCCATCATGACCTGAGAGACCGAGGCTGTGCGCTGTTAAGAGGCTGGACCGCTGCAGGTCTTGCTCCTTCCTGGCACCAACTTTCCTTGGGCTGCAAAGGACTTTGCAGCTGGAGCATTTAGGGAGGACCGGCTCCCAGGAGAGACCTAGCAAGGACACCTGCCTGGGGCTTCCCACCAGCCCGAGAGGCTCAGTGGCTGCCCCCCCTCCCCCGGGGCAGCAGGGCTCACCAGGCCCCATGGAGGCAGCAGGGCAGGGCGGCCAGGCTCCGAGTGTCTCCCGCAGGCTGCTTTCCTGCTATTGCTTTGAAGGGAACAAGGGCGTCTGAGGCCTTCCCTGCCCTGGGCTGTAGGTCTTGGAGGGTCAGACTGGGGGTTGTTACCCTTAATCACCTGGAAGATGGAGTCCCCTGCAGAGCAGCCAAAGCAGGCTGGGGCCTCGGGTCACAGAGGGCCCCTGTAGCCCTTGGGACAGTTCAAAGGACTTGCCTGTAATACTAGTGATGCCAGCTCCTACTTCCTGAGTAGCCTCCAGGCTCTGGGGTCGTTTCTCTCTGATCCTCCCAGGTCCACCCAGGATCCATCTGCCATCTCCTCTTTGGTAACAGAGCAACCCCCAGCCCCCAGGCTCTAATGACACAGTTGCCAAGCTCAGTATTACATTTCCCAGGCTCCCTTGCAGCTAGATGTGGTCATGTGATCAGGTCTGACCAATGGGACCTAAGCATTGACCTGTTCTCCTTCCGGTCTGCCTTTCAAAGGAAGGTGTGGCCTCCAGATGCTTGGTTGCCTCCACACACACAAGAGGGGCCATCTTTGACCACGTGGATGAGGGACATCTCTCTGGACAGGGCAGCTCCCCTTCCCTGAGACTGAAACAAGAACCTCTGATGTGCGAGAAATCAGTTCCACCTTTCTGTAGCCATGGTCTCTGGGGGTCTGCTGGAGGTACTGCGCCAGCGTCCTCACCCAGATGTGGAGGCTCCCAGAGGGTAGCTGGCAGGTGGTGAGGCCCAGACTTGAACTTGGGCCTTGAGGGAGCTGGTCCAGAGCCAGCGCTCAAAGCCACTGGGCTGGATGAACTGGCACCGCCCACAGCGCACGAGAGGCTCGGGTGGAGGGAGGAGAGCATGAAGGGGTGGCCAAGGGCTGTCCCACGCAGGGTCTTAGCCTAGAAGAACTGGTGGTTTCTTGGCCCTAAAAGTTATTTATTTCCCTGGTGGGAGCCCAGAACCTAACTTCTGATTTCTAGACCCAAACTCCAAAGGTCTCCATGGTGACATTGTCTTCCAGTTTATCCAATGCTATCTCATGTCCACTGTCACCTCTGACCTTGACCCCTCTCAGGGAGGTCAGTGGAGGTGACATCCATCTTATCCCCATTTTACAGGTGAGAAGACAGCCACCTGGCACACGGCAGCCACTCGCCACCTGGCGGGTCTTCTAGTTCCCTGGATGATGTTTTCTCAGGATCATGCTGCTAATGATCTATCAAGGAGATTCAGCAGAGGGGACATGGGGACGTGCAAGAGAAGCCACAGAGGACTTAGGAGAGCCAGTGGCCACTGGACCTGCAGATGACCTTGAGAAGTCTCTTCCCTTCTCAGACACTCATTTTCCTGGTGTAGAATGAGGACACTGGGTGATGTGCTGTGCCCTCCTGGTCCTTTTCTGGGATCTGCTGCTCTGTATCTCTGGGAGTGATCAGGGTCCCTGGCCCCTGGAGAGAGAAGCAACCTGTAACAGGGACCATGTCCTTCCCCTTGTCCCTTCCTCTGCCAGCATTTCACAGCTCCTTCCTGGGCCGTGGCATGAGGTCTGGCACCAGGTAAGAATAGTGTCAAGGACCCTGATCCTTTCAGGAGGGTGACATTGCAGAGTCAGGTGACAGAACTCAGGCCTCCCCAGAGACTGAGGGGAAGCTCCACTCCTGGGTTCATGGTGGCTTTGCCCCGCTGCACCTGGACCTTGGCATGGCAGCTCTCTGAGCCCCAGGGTCCTCATCTGTAGAACAGGAGTACGAGTAGACGCGAAGGCCTCTCATAGGACTGTGGGATGGATTCCATGCATTTATAAATAAAGTGCTTAAGTACAGCCTTTCTCAGTGAGTGCTCCATTGATGCTGTGGGTGGTACGGTTATTGATTGTCAATTATTAGTACTATTATTACAAATAATACAATGAAAGGTTAACAGACAATAAATATCACTGCCAGAGCAAGGGGCATATGTGGGTGCTGAGGACTCGCAGTGTTGCTGGGAGACGTGGGGCTGGGGCCTCTCTGGGTCTCCCCGGGGGCCTCTCTGGGGTCTGTGGGTTCCCAGTCTGAGCAGCAGCATTGTCTCCTGCCACTTTCCCTCTTTTCCAGTCTCCCCCTCAGACCCACTGAGGCAGATCAAATATGTTGGGAACGGAAATTCCCAGAATCTCAACACTGAAGAAGACCCCAGGCTGAGGGCCCCGGCTCAGAGGTGGACCACTGGCCCCTTGCGTGTGAGGCCTCAAAGTTGCCCGAGCCAGTCCTTGGCTGCCTTCTGAGACGCGACTCCGTGCTCCCCACACCCGGCTCCACCCCTTGCCGTGGACTACCTCCCCAGGTGGGTCGCTCACCACCTAACCACCTGTCCTGGCCATGAGGGGGTCAGTCCATCTGCTGAGGTAAAACTGCCCTCTCTGGGCGGCCTCCCCTGGTTCTGTCCGCTGGGTCCCCCCAGGCCATTCCAGGTCCCCTGCACCAAGTGGATCCTCTGGCCTCAGAGCAGCCGCTAAGCCAATTTCTCCTCACGGGAGACCTCCTGGGGCCTGGACCCTGGCCCTGGAGCAGGAAGGAGTCAGTGTTCGCCCAGAGCTCTGGCTGTGGGGAAGTCGCCACACCCTGAAGATAAGCTCAGGGAGCTGCACTGGCCCCAGGCCCCACCAGGGCTCTGGGTTCTGGTCCTCCCCTCCTGCAGCTGGGCCTCTTCCCTCCTCACCAGAACCGCAGGCAGAGAAAAGGCAAAGATTTGCCTGAAGCAAACACGTCAAATCCGACCGCAAACACACATTCCCCGAACGGGACTCCAAAGACGGCGGGAGAGGAGGCCTCCCCAGGAGACTTCTTTGGGGCCTGCTGCCTGTTTAGTTGCTCGGCCCAGCTTGAGGGCCCTGTAGCGGAAGGTGTTTGGCTTCTCAGAGCCCCTGCAGGCTGCCGTGTAAACCCTCATCTCTGGATCTCACCAAAGGCCCTGGCCAGTCACATACCTGGAGTCAGTGACCTGGGCCTGCCAGCTGGTGTGGGCAGTGGCAGCGGCGGAGGGCATGAGTGCCACGCTGGGGCAGATGTAGACCCTCCCAGCTGCCTCCTCCTTTCCCTGCAGAGGTCATTTTGATTCCCTGGGCTTCCGATTTGCCATCTATAAAGTGGGAATGACAACCGTCCCTGCTTCTCGGGGACTCTGAGAATCCAATGAGCTCAGCGTTCTGAAACCTCAAACCCAGGCCCAGCCCCGGGGCCTCTAAGCAATGAGACACCTAGCTCTCAGCTGGGTGATCTGGGTACTGGTGAGATGGGTCAGATTTAGGGGAGGTGAGTCCCTCTTGTGAGAATGGCTCGGTCCACTGGGCCAACGTTGGGCCCTCTCTGGCCTCCGGGTCAGTGGCTCTCGAGTTCCACTGTGCTGGAGACCCACGCAGGAGAGTGGTTTAAAAATGCCAAGTCCTGGGCCCTGTGCTCAGAGAGCCTGGTTCAGCAGTCCAGAAGCCCAGGAATCTGCAGTTAAGCATCCCTCTGTCCCCGAGGTTGGGAGCAGATGTCACTGCTAATTGTGCTTTGCCTGCTCTGTGCTCGTGACGCACAGAGGGCTGGCATACTGAGGCAAAGGCAGACCCAGCGCCATCCCCGGGGAGCTCGCTGCCTGGCGAGGGTGGGGAGCTCCTGCCAGGCTGCTGGGAGCTGCTGTGCTAGAATGGCCAGGTTTCCATGGGAATTATAAGGTTAGAAAAGGCCAACCCTGGAACTGTGATCGCTGTCACAAACAGAAAGCCTCCTAGGCTCCAGCCTTGGGGCATGGAGGCCTGGGAAGGCAGGGCTACCAACCTTTCTGGAAGCAAAAGCTGTCCTCACTGACCTTGCCCGGGCTGGGTATGGGGGAAACAGGCGAGATCGGCTGGGGCAGGACACGGCGAGGGGGTATGGCGTGCTGTGGAGATGGACGTAGGCTTGAGTCTCGGCTCTGTCCTTTCTACCTAAATGACCTTGGCCAGCAACTTCCTTTCCTAAGCTTTGTTTCCATCTCTGCAAAGGGGTGATAACTGCGTCACCACCTCCAGAGGTGGTGACTTACCAGCAAGCTAATGAAACTTGAGCTCTAGAGACTCGGGCCTGCATGGGACCCCCCAAGACCAGCTGCATTCTTCTTCTTTTTTTTTTAGTTGTTGATGGATCTTTATTTTATTCATTTATTATTTATATGTGGTGCTGAGGATCGAACCCAGTGCTCACGCAGGCTAGGCAAGCACTCTACCACTGAGCCACAGCCTCAGCCCTGCATTCTTCTTCTTAAAGTGGGTCCCGAAGATCATAGAAGCCACCAGCCTCTCAACACCTGGCTTGGCTCCCACTCTCTCAACAGAGCTGCTGTCACATTCAGAGTCCCACAAACCCTTCAGCAGGCCTGTGACTGCGGGAGGGGGGGGGAGGCTCTTCAGCTTTGGAGTCTTGGAGGGAGAACGCTCCACGCTGGTACCCTGCACAAGGTAGTGTCCAGGGAAGGCCAGCAGCACCCCTATTGACTGCCTGTCACCTACAGGGTCTCTCCAGCCCAACGCTGGCCCGGTGGACCAAGCCTTCTCACAAGAGGGACTCACCTCCCCTAGCCCAGACAGGCAGCAGGTTGGAGGGAGAAGGGAGGAGCCTGGGCTCCAAGGGGGTGGAGGTGGAGCAGCAGGATTCTACTGAGCCCAGGCAGACCCCCTGGCTCACCCGCTGGCTGCCCTATGCACCAGCCTTAGGAAGGCCAGGCCAATGAGCAGCCAGCCCAGGGAGGCTCTTGAATTGACTTGGCTTTGATAATGACCTTTAAATATTTGAGCTGAGGAGGGCATGCAGGGCACCCAGGACCCCAGCTGGGTGAGGTGGGGAATCCTAGGGCCTGGACACCTGCCCTGGCCCCACACCCATAGGGAAGACCCCAACACACACATTCAGTGCCAGGCTCTGCCCAAGGGCCCTGTGCCACACTTCCTGAAGTCCCTAATCTACTCATCACCACAAGGCAGATGAGGAAGTGGAGGCTCAGCAAAGACCAGCCTCTGGTCTCAGGTCACACAGCAGGGAGCACAGGACACCAGCCAGCCTGGGCCCGAGCTCGAACCCTGAGCTGTTGGCGTCCTCCCTACCCTCGCCCTCTGGCGCGGGCACAGCGGCGCGTGGTGGGCTCGCAGGACAAACGCGAAGCAAGGAGGGAGCGCGCGGGCGGCCTCTTCCTGCGCGGCCCACCTCGCGCAGCCTCGGCCGCTCCCGCAGCCTCCCGGGCGCTGCTCCCGGGGCGCAGCCGGGCCGCTTCCTCCCACGGGCCCGGCGTGGCCTCTCCGCCCTGCCCAGGCCTCGGGGTCCTGGGCTAACCGTGAATGGCCCGGGACGCCCGGGCGGTGGTCCTGCAGGGCGGGTGGCGCGCCCGTCCCGGCCGCGGGCCTCCCCGGGCAGCCTCCCCTCCTGGAGCGGGGCCCGCGCCGCTCCGAGCCCGCCCGCCAGGCTCCGCGCCGCAGGGGACCGCCCGGGCGCCGTGGGGACAGGGGCCACCGGGGGGCCTGCTGGCCGGGCCGGGGTCGCCGGTGGCCCCCAGCCGCCCGCCCCGAGGCCGCGCTGACCCGGCCGCCGCCGCCCCGCCGAGCGGGACATTCCTTTCCGCCGAACCAGGCGCCGCGCGCCGCACGCTGCGCCCTCGGCCGCCAGCCCGGGGCGGGGACCAGGCGGCCTAGTCGGTCCCTCTGCCCCCAGGCGCCTTTCCGGGAGCTCGCAGCCTCCTCGGCCCCCGGAGGGAGGGGACCGGGAGCCGCTTAACTGCCGCGCCGGGCGCTGCAGGGCGGCGCCCCGCTCGGGCCTCGCCTGCCCAGGTGGGGCTTCCCTCCTTGGTTCCTCCGCCAGGGCCTGGGACTCTCCGTTCACTCCCTGCCCCATGGTGGCCTTGAATCTGAGTGACAGCGCTGGGTGTGCACAGTAGGGGCACCTAAGCCGCCACCGTGTGAAATTGACAGGGGCCTTTGCCACAGGCCCCCAGCCCCAGGGGCGGCAGGAGGTGTCTGGATTAGGGGTTCAACAGTCACCTCAAAGCAGCAGCAGCACAGAATCCAGAACTTTGGGGTCCTCAGAGGTACCAGGAGTATCCAAGGAGGGGACTCCTAGATGCTGACAGACACCCCAGTTAAGATTAGGGTCCCCTGCACTGCAGTTTCTGACCAAGCCACCCTTGCCTTTGGGGAGCCTGTTTCCTGGGCCCCCCCTGCTTCACCACCACCCCTCTTCCAGCCCTGCCTGGTCCCCAGTTGCTGGGCTGCACCCAAGGGCGGGTTTCAGGCTTAGCTCCCAGCTGTGGTTGTGTGGCCTCCCTGCTCTGAGCAGCCCTTGCTCATGGCTGAGTTGGGTTAGTAACAAGGCTCTAGAAGATTCCGAGAAGCCTTGCAAGTCCTGACTCAGCCCAGGGCCTGAAGCGCTGAGCCCTCCGCGCACACGGTCATGTTTGTTGCTGTTCTCTCTGAGGGACTCACCAAGCCCCCTCCCTGTGCCCCCAAGCAGAGCCTCAAGAATGCAGAGCCTGTTCAGCCAGAGCAGACTGGCTCCTCCTCCCTGTCCCCCACAGAGCCGGGTGTGGAAATCAACCCAAGACGAATCTGCTGACCAGAGATTTCCAGGCTCCCTGGCAAAGCCAGGAAGAGTCTGGGTGTGGCTCCCAGGCACAGCTGGGCAGGCTCTGCCAGGCCAGGGCTGGGGAGGGACCTCAGATGGTCCTTGAGACCCAGGAGTACTCCTGACCTTTGTGGGGGGTGGGAGTTGCCTGGCCCCCAGCCCCAGCCCCAGAGCTGCCAGGGACAAGCAAAGCCCCTGGTCCTGGGTGGTCAGTGCCCACTTGGGGCAGGAGCAAGGTCTGTGTCTGAGGCGGGCTCTGCCCTTCCTCTCCCTAGCCCTTTGGCCCACAAGCAGGAGTGAGCTCGTCCAGGAGCACACAGCTCTTCGCCCTAGGAAAGCTTGCCACAAGCAGGGGCTGTTTGCCTTAGTGACTGTCCCACTTATGCCCCTTATGGGGAACACTTGGCCTCTGAGGGGCTCATCTTGTCAGTTCCCTGGCCAGCAGGAGGGGGACTCAATTTGTGGCCGAGTCCTTATCCCAGGCAACCCAAAGAACTCACAGGGTACTTGGCAAACAGGCCTTTGTTTTGCTTACAGGGCGGTGTGACCCTCTGTGAGCCACTCAGCATGTCTGGGCCTCCATTGCCTCTGACAGAGATAGGGGCCTATGACACTCACCAGAGGGGAATAAGCATTAGAGTAGGAAGAGATGGCTTGAGTCTTACAACTGCCCCCAACTAGATAGGTGTGACTTTGGACAAGTCTAAATGAAACTAAATAAGACAAGACCGAATAACACCAGTGATTAGAGTCGATCTGCGACTCTCTCCGTCGGTTTCACACACACTATGACGCTGTTATTCTTGGAAGGAAATCTTATTATCAACTTTATTTTCCAGGTGAGGTAACTAAGGCTCGGAGAAGTCAATTCACTTTCTCAAGGACACACAGCTAGGAAATGAGAGAGTCAGGATTAGAACTCCAATATCCCGGCTTAGAGCCTAAAGAATCCCTAAAGATGGGCTGGGATTGTAGCTCAGCGGTAGAGCGCTTGCCTCGCATGCGTGAGTCCCTGGGTTCGATCCTCAGCACCATATACAAAGCAATAAAATAAAGACATTATGTCCATCTACAGCTAAAAAAATATTAAAAAAAAAAAGAATCCCTAAAGAGGGAGCTGGGGTTGTGGCTCAGTGGTAGAGCACTCGCCTGGCATGTGTGAGGCCCTCCGTGCCATCCCCAGCACCACACATAAATACATAAAATAAAGGATCTTTTAACAACTAAAAAAAACTTTTTAAAAAAAGAATCCCTAAAGAAAAATTAACTTGAATTTTAAAAAATATAACATGTTTTCAATGTGCAGGAGATCAAGACAGGGAGCCACAAAATCCAGGACACTAGGGCGGCGCCTCTGGGAAACTCAGAATTGAGGAAAGGACAGAGGTTCTGAGGAGACCCATGTGGGCAGAGCGTGCAAAGGAGCACCCTCGCCTGTCCACCTGCAAGGGCGCAGGAGAGAGGCAGGTCAAGCCTGGGGGCCTGAGGGGACGCAGTGTGTCTGGGGCAGGGTTGACAGGCTGAAGCACTCGAGGAGAACAGCAGGGAGGCAAAGAGCAGCAGCTGGGCCAGGCTGCAGGGGCCTTGGAAAACTCCCTTTGCTTTAAACATGGGGAGCCATGGAAGACGCTTGAGCAGAGGCGGACAGCAGGACACACCCAGACACAGAGCGTGAGGTCAGGGTCGGGAGTACTGCAGGGTCTTTTGCTAGGTTTCCTTCCTTCCTTCATTTATTTATTTATCATTTTCGACATATACAGGTGTGACTATTCAAACAACAACAACAAAATTTAAGTTAAAAAAAGAGGAGGAAATGTTCAGAGGAAGAGGGTACCCAGGAGGCAGGCAGGAGGCAGCAGCCAGAGAGCCGGGGCCAGGCCGCCCCTGGCTGCCTGAGACACAGGCTGATCCTTCTGTCCCACTCTGGACTAAATGGAGAGTCATCCCAGGGGCCTGTCAGTGGCCTGATGACTGAGGGTCCCACTACGCAGGCACACAGGGGCTGTGCTTCGTGGGCAGTGCCTCTTCATCTGGGTGTGACCCGGCCAGGAAACATGTTGCTCTCCCATTTCACAGATCAGGAAATAGGGGCTCTGTGGCTTGGCCAAGCACTGGGTGGGTTCTCACCCAAGAACCCAACCACTAGACTCTGCAGAGGCCTCAGCCTCCTCTGTAGAAGACCTGTGCCTCCAATCTCCCCAGGTCACTGCCCTTGGCCTGCGCAGGCTCCTAGAATAGGGACTGCCATCATCCCTCGGCATGGGCTGCCCCTCTCCTCCAGGGGAATCCTGTGCACCCAGTGAAGCCTAGTTTACCCTAACTTCCTCTCCAAGGAATCCCCTAACATACCCTGTCTCCTGTCCCTGTTCCTGTGGAGCTCCCAAAGGAGGAAGAAAAGGACAAGGGACATGGCTGGGACATGAGGTCCAGCCGAGCCCCAAGAGAATAGTCTACCTGTTCTGGGTACTCAGAGGGCCAGGAGGCAGGCAGGATGGAGTGAGGCGGGTGGGCAGGGTGAGGCTTATTGGCCACCTCTAGGATTATTTGGTGACCAGTGAGGACAAGTTGCAGGAAAGGGAACCTACGTTCTGGCTGCCTAGTGTGGTCACCTCCCATCAGCCCAAAGGAGACAGCAGCCCCTTTCTGATCCCCAAGAGTGTGCACCCCAGCCCTCTCTGGCACAGATGCCCAGAGACTGCCACCCCTAGTGACGTTGGTACAAAGAGACCTGCTTTGGGGCCCTGAGAACCCCTACCCCAGTGGCAATGATCAGATTGGGGGACATAGAGTCCCCAGTGGCCTGGCACAGTGACCAGCACATAGAGGCATTTAAGCCTTTGTCGGATGACTGACTGTGTGACCCCAGAAGCCCGGGCTCTGCCCCTCCCTGCATTCCAGGTACCTCCAGACCCCCCTGAGGAGCTGGGAGCACCTCAGGGGCCATGATGTCCAGGCTGGAGGCTCAGGAATGAGACATCTCTGGGCTGTAGCCCCACCCCTGGCCAGCTGGGCAGTTGCCAGTTTCCTCTGCAGGGGGTTCCCATACACCAGGTGCTGCCCAGGTTTGCTGAGCTGGTCCTGTGAGAGGTGCTGGCCCCGCATGTTCTGTGTACCTGTCACAAACCACAGCACAGCAGAGTGGCTGGGGAGAGGGCCCAGTGGCCAGCTGGGAGGCATCCCATGACTACGGACAAAGCCCAGCCTCCTTCCCGCCTCAGTTTCCCCATGTGTGTAGTCAGGCCCTGCTGACCTGGCCAGCTGGGCCCTTCTCCAAGGCTGGCAGTGACGTGCATACAGGGCTGCCTCCTCCAGACCCCCGCAGCCCCCTGGGACAGGCAGGGGACACAGGCAGCACACGGCCCCAGCTGGTTCACACGGGTTCACAGTCGCTGCTGGGCGTGCAGCCAAAGATAGCAGGCAGGGAGGTGACTCGGTTCTGCAGTGCAGGGCACAGCCCGGGTCCGGCCCTGGCCCTCGGCCCGGGCACCCACGGCCCGCGCGCACCCCAGGACTGCGGGGCGCCCCGTGCGCGGGCGGCGGGACGGCGCGGGAGGGAATGACGGCGCGGTCCCCCTCGAGCCCCGCTCATGAATATTAATGCGACGGTAATTAAAATGCAGCGCCGCCGCACGACGGATGCGGCTGCCTCCGGAGCGCGGGGCGCGGCGGCCTGGCCGGGTGTCCCGGGCCCGCTCCGCCCGCCGGGCCGCGGCCGCCTGACGTCACCGGCCCGAGCCGCCCGCCGGGCCCCGGGCCTGAGTCACCGCGCCCCCGCCGGCCTGGCCGCCGCGCGTGTCTGCACAGGAGGCCCCGCCCCACGTCGGGCTGCCCGGCACCGCCCCGCGGGACACCTGGGGCGGGACGTCGCCGCGGGGGCCTGGCGCGGCCACTCAGGCTCTCCAGACGACGGAAGCCGCCCGGCACATGCGCAGCCCACCTGCGCAGCCCACGGGGCGAACCCGTTGGCTGGGGACACTGAGGCAGCGGTGCGGCAGGGCTGGCGCCAGAGCTGGGCCTCGGCCCGAGTTCCTGGCTGTCTTGCCTGGGCTTTGTCTACCTGGCCCTTCCAGGGAAGGGATGAGAAAACCGGGCCCCGCGTGGTGCAAGGGGTGGGGTTCACTCTGGAACAGGCCCCGGTCAGGAGGGGAGGCTGCTGGCCACCGTTTTCTCATCTCCAGAGGGGTGACAACACACCAGACGACCTCGCGGGTTCTCTGTAAGGGCAGAAGGTCAGATGAGAAAATGCCCGTGGCTGTGTGCCCTGGGCTAGCCGCTTCCGGAGGATGAAGGCTGGGGTCAGATCAACTGGGTTGGAATCCTGGCTGCCCTCTCCCTCCGCTTCCCCATCCTCCACCCTCCTGGCCCTTTCCAGCTGGTGGCCCTGGGAAGACTGTTTAGCAAAGCCTCTTGGCCCTGTCTCACTGAGAAAGTGCTCCATGATGTCAGCAGCTCTCAGGCTCTTTCTGGGGGCTGTTTGGCACTTCATTGGGGCCACCGTTTCTGCTGCAGGGCTGTAGATCCAGGGGGCTGCCCAGGATTAGGCTCAGGTCCAGTATCCCAGGTGGCCCTGGCAAGCCGGACCCTCCTGGTCAGTGGCTGGGCCTGGCTCAGCCCTCCCGCCCCTCCTGCTAACACCCCTGGGCTGCAGAGAAAGGATGGCCGGGCCTGCTGTGCCCTGGCCTCCCTGCCCCCAGCCTCCCTGGAACGCTTTCAAGTCCCCCAGCCTCCAGCCTGCCTCTTCTGCCTCCAGGCCGCTACACGCTGTTCCCACAACAGCCGGAACACTCCCTGCCTCTCCTGCTTTCCTGGTTAACTCCTCCGCCTCCACCGCTCCCTGCTCTTCCCCTGGGGAGTGTCCCAGTTAGCACCACCGCCCCACAACACCGCACTAGCAGATGCTCCCCACACCCCCTCCACACCACGCACAGCACCCACACACAACATCCAGACCGAAGCAGCGCTTACAGGCATGTGTGGGCACCCACGTGCGCGCGCGCGCACACACACACATGCGTTCCACTACCTCAGATGGCGGACACACATGCCTCCCACATCCACACACCATTCACACACACACCTCGCGTACCCGACCCCACAGTTAGCACACACAGGCCACAAAACACTCGCCAAGGCTGCATGGCCCCCTCCTCTGACCTCCTATAGCCTCAAGTGTTGCCCTCTCCCTATGGCATTGTCCCCCAGTGAGGGTGGGGACCCACATGGCCTTCTTCAGTGCAGCACAGACCCTGCACCAAGTCTCGCCCAGTTACCGTCTGGCCACTGCCTCTGCCAGGGTCACGTTTTCACAGCCTGCCCCTGCCCCCTTCGAGCCTTCTCAAGCACACCTCTTCCCTGTGTCCTCCAGAGCTGCTCAAGGCCCAGACTCACCCAGGGTTGCTCACCTGGCTTGGATCTGTCCTATCCTGCCCCAGGTCAAGACCAGAGCCTTAAGGTCACTGCTGTCTGAAGCCTCCACCTCCTAGTCTTTGAAATGGTCCACACTGACAAGCGCTTTTCAGAAACTCAGAAACACCCTCGGGAGCATCTTCAGCATGGCCGCAGCTTCCTGCCGGGCTGTGCTGGTGGGTGAATGAGCCCGGGGGTGCCGCTCCTCCCGCAGGTGAGTGCTCCCACCCAAGTGAATGTCCGGTCATGTCCTTCCTGAAAAATGGCCACGAGACACTGCGCCAGCCCCAAGGGCCGGGTATTTGGCTGAGGTTTCTGGCATGTGGCAGGTGCCAGGGCCCCTCACTTCAGGCAGCGCCCCCAGGGGACCTGGGCTGGAGCCGCCATCCCCTGTGCCAGTCCCAAAGAGCCCCATTTGGCTGCCCTGCCCTTGCCAAGCAGGAAGGCGAGTCTCTTCTGGTAGGTGGTCAGAATCAAGGACCTAAGGAGGGAAGGGGCGAGACCCAAGATGGAGCTGAGTGTGGGCATCCTCCAGGTGGGGTGCCTCCGTAGGAGGCTGGGGCGGTCAAGCTGCCCACAGCTGCAGGATGGCCACCCGGGGTGTCCAGGCCCCTTCCCTGGCCCAGCAGGAGCCCAGTGCTCTTGCCAGCCCAGGGTCCCAGGGGGACTCGCCCCCACAGGCCGAGGTGGAGAAGAGAGGCCCCCGGGACTGGGGCACAGCGGGCAGTGGTGGCTGTGTGGCGGGGAGGAGGGAGGCTGCTGCCCCCACCTCGCTGGGAGTCTAGCAGAGACAGGTGACAGGGGGACAAATACGGGCATGCACTGCTGGGACCAAACAAGGAGCATTAATGGACCCGTCTGTACCCGAACGCCTTTGCATCCCAGAGATTCTTCCAGAACTTTTCTTATGTGTATATCCTCATCTATAAAAGAGTGTTAAACACTTTTGCCAGAGGCAGAGAGTGGATAAGAGCAAAACCTGGACTCCTACTCCTTGCTGTGTGACCTCAGACAAGTCACTATCCCTTTCTGAGTCTCCATTTCATGTCCTCCTCTGAAAAATGTCACCATGTGTGTGAAGCCCTTGGTGTGGGGACCCAGGCTTACCCTTGCCCCACGTTGCTGCCCCTAGGCCCCATCCCGTGGTGGCTCTCCTCAGGCCTCACAACCTCTAGCCTCCCATTTGTCTGAACAGTACCTGGCAGCTAGCTCATAGCCTAGTCTGGGTCCCTGACAGCTGGGGCCCAGCACCAGTCCAGGCTGGCTACAAGGACAAGACTCCAGCTCCAGCCTCTCCGTGGGGGTGGGGGTGGGGGTGGGGAGGAGTCCAGGCCCCGGCCAGGCAGCTGCTCCCCAGAGGTGGACTTTGCACTTTTCTGTTGCCAGAGCCTGGGCCCCTGCCCACTCGGTGACCCCTGCCTTCACTTCGTCAGCAGGAAAGTTGTGTGCACCCCACCCTTGCCTGACTTCCATTAAGCCACCTGCAGCCACCCCTCAGCTGTGCCTCACACGGGAGCTCCACAGAGAGCCCTGGGGAGGGGAGGCTGAGAGCAGGTGCTCACTGCAGGGTAGAGCACCAGGGAAATTTCCAGAAGGTCACAATACCCCAGGAAGTCAGCAAGGGAAGGGGCCTCAGGGATGACTGCCCTGGCCAGCTCCACATTCACACCCAGAAAAGCTTCAGCTCAGAGAGGTAGAGACACTGGCCCAGGGTCGCACAGCGAGGTATTGGTTTGGTTGAGGCTGGAAGCCAGTGGGCGGCTGAGCTTTGGTTCTCACTTGCCTGCGTTCAAATGTTCAGATCTGGGCCAGTTGCTCCCCTGCTCTGTGCTTCCGCCTCTTTAACCTCGGTACCCTCCTGCTGTAGAATGGGGACAACAGTTCCTATTTCAAAGATGGTCGAATTAAGGTAGACCACGTGCTTAAAAACCGGGCCTGGAACAGGGCGAGCTGCGGTGACGCCAGCTGCCATTCTCCAGTGCAGTGAGATTCAGTCCACCGTCCAGCTCCCAGGACATCCCTTCATGCCAGGTGTTCGGCTGACCCAGGATGGAGCAAGACTGGCACTCACAGTCCAGGGGAAATGTCCGGGAGCCAGGCCTGGTCAGAGAGGGAAGGAGGTGGCTGGGCTGTGGCTTAGAAACATCTGTCTGGCTAAGGACACAGACTGGACATGGGGTGGGCAGGGGGCAGGGGCTGTGAGCCCTGGGAGGGGACAGGAGAGGGAAGGTCGGGCAGCGGGGGAGGGTGGAGACAGCTGATTCCCCTGGCTGGTGCCCCCAGGGCTTGGCATTTGGCTGCAAAGTGCAGAGGAAGAGTCTGGAATGGCTCCTGGGGTCTGGCCAGGGTGGGGTATATGACTGGAAGTGATGGTCACGAGCAAGTTCAAGAAGAAAGGGAGACCCTCTGTCCACTCAGCTGCAAGCCAGGGCCAGCAGCAGAACCACTCTCAAACATGAATCCTGATTTAGAGCACACTTGGGCTGGTGGGGACATGGCTAGCTGGAACCGGGCCCCTGTGACCATGACCTTGTGCCTGGGACCCTGCAGTTCCCTACTCAAAGGCCCCAGGGCTTTTCCTGGGTCCATTCTCCTAAGGGCTGTCTCAGCTACCCATTCAGGTACGCTTCAACCCTAGATGCGGCCAGGAAATGGCTGTCTGCAGCAGGTGTAGACAGTTCACTGCACAAGCCGAGTGTCCACACCTGAGCATGAGCAGCCCCCTCATGCCAAAGGACAAGACCAGGAGTGGAAAGGAAAGAGGGGCCAAGTGGGAAGCCACAGGCCAGGCCCAGTGCCCCCCACGCCATCATTTCTAGGGCAGACTCCGAGGAGCCTGAGAATTCTAAACACAAACCCAGCCTTCCAGGTGTATTTGTCCTTATGAAGGTGTATTTGTTAAGGAAGGAGGACAGGACATATTTTATTTAGCAGTTTGTTAGTTTGATTTATAACTTGTAAATACTTCGACATGAGGTATGTGGGCCTGGGCTTGTACTCCTGCCCCAGGCTGACCCCTATGCTGCCCAGAGAGAAGCAGCTTCCCCTGGCCCCACAGAGGCTACCCCCAGTAGCTAACCCTTGACCAGCAGCAGGTTGACCCCTGGGCCCTGAGCTTCCTTCAGAGCTTCCCAAGCCCCATTCCTGCACCCCACGGGGTTCAGTCTCTCCCCTGCCTTTGTCTGAGCTCCTCCACCTCTCGTTTGAAGGTCCCACTCCCGCCCCCCTTCTTCCTTTCTCCCTCTCCGAAGGCCCTGGTGGGGGGCTCTCCAGCTTGTGGCTGGTTTTATTTGATCACTGTGGCGCCTGTCATGGTGTGACCAGCCCCTCCCTACAGAAGCGTATCTTGCATTGCTTGGATCCGACCCCAGCTCTGGGGCTTTCTTGCTGTGTGATCTTGAGAGGCGGCTCCGCTGCTCTGAGCCTAGCTCCCTCTCCTGAAAACCCATAATAACAACTGCCTCTTGCCGTGAGGAGGCAAAGCGGAACGCAGGGCCCACGTGTGCCCAGCACTTGGCAAGCACCCCAGGAAGGAATTAGGAAGGGCAGGAGTTACATCATTCACTTCTTTTTACAGCTGAGAAAACAAACATGCTCAGCGAGGTGAAGCCGGTTGCCCAAGGTCGCACAGCTTGTTAGCAGGGCAGGGGCCGAGCCAGGGTTGTCCGATCTGTGCTCTCACTACTGGAGCCCCGGCCGCCGGCCTGCTCCCGCTCCACCTCTGCCGGATCTCCGTGGCCCTCGGGCGCCTGGAGCCGCGTGGGGGCCGCGGAGGCAGGCGGCTGGGCCGGGGCAGAGCTCGCGGGGCGCAAGGGGTTAACTGGCTCCGCCGCATTGGGCCGGCCTCCGCGGGAGCCAGCCAATGGGCAGGCGCGGCGATGAGGTAATGCCAGGACGCGCGGGGTGGGCGGGGCCGGCGCGGGCCCCCCTGTGCCCGCCTCCGCGCTCTCCCCAACCCTTCACCTTTGACCTTGATGTCCTCGCCCCTCCTCCCAGCCTCTGCCCCGCCGCAGCCCCAGCTGGCGCGGAGGACCGCGGGCCTCCCCGAGCGCCTGCGGCGGGACCCGGACGCGTCCTGGCCTAGTCACACCCTCTGGGCCTCAGTTTCCCTTGATGGTGGCCAAAGGTCCTCCCCGCGGTGGGCGTCCTTGGGCTCCAGGACAGTTTGCAGCCCCTCTCTCCTCAGGACCTGCCCAGCGCCAGGCACCAAGGAGATCCCGGGCCGCGGGCAGGGCGCTCACTGCCCGCCACGCCCTCCACGTGGCCCCGACCCCTCTGTCCCTGGCGTGTCCGCCCTTGACGCGTCCCTCATGCCCCTTCGCCGTCGCCCGGCCCTCAGCGGCACAAGCAGCCAGGCTTGTCGCATCGGTGGCCAGGGTTCAAAGTTCAGCCAGCCACCGGTGTTAACTGAGCGTCTACTACGTGCCGCTCGGAGCTGCGGGCTTGCAGGTCGCCTGGCGCTCCTCCGGGGCCGCCGAGCCGCCGCCCTCGCGGCCGGCGCCCGGGCACGAAGCGGTTAACGCCTGTGCCGCGAGCTGGCACCGCGGCGGCCCGGCTGATTAGTCAGCCGGGGAGGGGGCGGCGGGAGGGGCGCGGAGCCGCGGAAAGCTATTCTCAGGGGCTCCGGCGGGGAGGGCGGCTCGGCGGGAGCTGCTGCTTCCCAGAAAGTTGATTATTTTTAACCCAGGAAGAAGAAAGGAAGGAGGCGAGGGAGAAGGACTCGGAGAAAAGAGGAGAGGAGAGGAAAAGAGGAGAGGAAGGAGACGGGAGGGGTCGGGGCGGCGGGCGGGGAGGGGGCGGGGGCCGCTGCCGCGGGAGCAGCTGGCGGTCCGGCCCGGAGGCTGTGGCCCGGCCACCCTCCCCACCCCCTCCCAGGCGCGCCCGGGGCCCTAGAGCAGCCGCCTGCCCTGCCGCCCCGTCCCAGCTGAGAGCAGCCCCCTCAGCCTCCCAGCCCAGGGCCAGGCTGCCAGGGGCCTGGAGGATGGAGGGGAGGGCCAGGCAGCCACAGCCCTGTCCTCCCGCGCTCTCTTGCCCAGGGACAGCACACCAACATGCCTTTGTCCTGGTCCTTGCAGTGAACCCCGGGGACACAGGGCTTGGAACCCGGGGGAGGGTGGCAAGGACCGCTGCCTCTGGCCTCTGGGGCTCCCTATCCCCTACGTCTGGGTGGCACCAGGCTGAAAACCAAACCCAGAGAGGACACCCAAGAGGAGGATGCTGGGGACACAGAGAGGAAGACGGACAGACGCGGTCAGGCTCACAGGCCTGCAGCGGGCGAGGCTGACAGGGCTGCACAGCCGTCCAGTGATGGCCAGAGGCCACCAGGCTGGGAGGGCGGTCCCCAGGCCTGACCTCTGCAGGATGAGAGAAGGTGTCCCCGAGAAGGGTGCCTGAGGACCAGGGTGACTAGCTAGGTGGCAGGGTAGTGGGCAGGTGGCATGGCCAAGGACCCCGCCTGTGTCCTGAGAACTAGGGAGGAAGGTGTGGCTGCTGGAAGCTGTGGCCAGGTTCTATAGAGGAGCCGGGAGACCAGATCTGCAGTCGCCTGGGACTGTAGGGGAAGAGTGGGTTCCGGGAGCATGGCGTCAAGGTCCAGGGGAGGGCATGGCAGCCTGCTCCAGGGAGGTGCCTCTGAGACCAAGGAGCCGGCCGTGGACAGTTTGGGAGATGGAGAGGATGGGACTTGGAACCATAGGTGTGGGGGTTGAGGGAGGCCAGGGAGGGGTCAGGGAGGTGCCTGGGCTCTGGCTTGTGCAGTGATGGAGGCTGGTGCCATCCCCAGTGGCAGGGGACAGTGGAGGGGAGCAGGCTCGCGGGTGACCATGCATTTGAGGACATTATGGAACAGCCAGAAGGGTGTGTCAGGTGGAGGGAACCGCCTGAGCATAAGCCTGGAAAGGAGAAGGCAAAGAACTGTGGGGGATATTCTGGAATCTTCCAGGGAAGAGGAAGAGCGGGCCTGGTCGTGGCGAGCCTCAGGTGCAGCAGAGGGGTCCGCTGTGGACCTTGGCAGTGGAGGGGAGAGAGAAGGGTGTGTCCCAGCGATGAACACAGCTGGGCATCAGCAAACATGGTGGGTCCGGGGCTGGAGAGGACACTGGGCATGGGTCAGAGCCCAGCTCCAGGCAACTTGTGAGGGTGAGGGTGGATGCATGGCCCTAGCATGAGTGCCCTGCCTTCCTCTTGGGCTGGGTGAGGGAGGTCCCAGGGCGCCCTGTGTAAACCCCCCTGCCTGGCCACTCCAGAACCCTTGGCCAGCACCTGGCCTCTCCCGAGCAGCCAACAGCTTGGGGATGCCGGGTGGTTGGCTGGAGGGCAGAGTCTCAGCCCAGCTGCTGCAGGTGCTGAGAAGGCCTCCAGCTGTGGCCAGGCCACCCACCCACTACTCACTCAGGGCCCAGCTGCCCTCCGCCAGGGTGGGGAGGTGGCTGCTCAGCAGGAAGCTGCCCTTCACACCCGCAGGACTCAGATTCCAGACTGTGGCCTTCAGCCTGGGTGGGAGGAAGGTGAGGGTCTAGGTGGGCACAGAGAGGCCCGAGGCCTGGAGGCTAGGGAAAGTGGCAGGAAGGAGAGGAGAGTGGGAAGGGCCGCAGGGCCACCCTGATCCTGGGGCAGCAGCCGTGGCTTCTCCATCTTGGGTCTGCGGGGCCTCCGCTATGTCTGCAGCCACAAAAGCCCAGGGCCCGGAGCCCTGCCAGCCCCGTAAAGGCTCCCCGCCCCCCGGGATGGTGCAAGGGAAGGAGAGGGCTTCGTGCACACACGTGGGACAAGGTGTTCGCCATCCCCGCAGCTCTGATGTCCCCAGCCCGCTCAGGCCACCTGCCACTTACCATGAGCCCCTCCCATGGGGGGACAGCACAAACTCACAGGTTATGGGACACACTGGAACCTGAACCTACCGGCTAGTCCTGGATTTCTTCCTCGGCAAAGCAAGACTAACAGCAGCCCCTCCATTCTTGGGGGCAGAGGAACAGTGCAGGTCAGGCCCTTGGCAAGAGAAGTGGCCTGTCCAGGCCTTGGGGCCCGGCCGTTTCCCGTCAGTGTGACAAGGGGCGTGGGCTTCCAGAGCTGAGGCAAGCCGCCCTTGCTGCCGTCTCACTGGCCAGGCCTGCTCTGGCGCCTGTTTTGCAGATGGGAAGACCAAGGCTCAGAGAGATCTGTGAGCGGCCCAGAGCTACCCAGCCAGAAGTGTGGCTGCCACTGTCCCCCTGAAAAGGAAATGCATGTGCAAGACCCCCAGCGGGGACCCTCCTCCTCTCGCCCCCCCCCCCACAGTGACCTGGCCTGGCCCTCGGGGCCCCGAGGAGCCTGTCCCCATCAGGCACCTCTGAGTTGCGGCTGCCTTCACGTCGGGTCCCCCCAGGGCCCGCAGAGCACAAAGGGGGTAGCTGAGGCAGAGAGGGCTGCGGGCTCTGCTCCTCTTTCTTCCTCCCTCGCTCTTTGTTAAGCTCCTTTCAGCTGAACCGGCAGAGCCTGGGTGTTCTGAGCTGACAATAATTGCGGCGTCTAGACAGTGTCTGGTACGGGGCCTCCCTCTCTGCGCCTCGCCAGGCTCCCCGGGACTCCCGTGCCCAACCCTGTGGCCCCGGCTCCGTGCCCTCCGGTTCCCACACCCCTGCCCCTCTTGGCTCCCAGGTACCAGTCCCGCCTCCCTCCTGCTCTCAGCCTCTGGCCTCACAGCTCCCTTCCTCTCCCACCCTCGGGCGCGGCCCCTGTCCCACCCGCTCTGTGGCCTGAGTGCAGGGGAAGGCACTCCAGCTGGGGCTCTGGCTGGGACACCGCCAAGGGAACCCTTGGGCCACTGGCCCCCCGGAGCCAGGGTGGCTCTCTGGCTGGATTCTGGGCTGAGCTTGGAAGTGCCAGGCTTCATCTTTCAAACCACCTTCTGGTTCCTTCCATCACTCTCCCATCCCAGGCTCTATGGGACCCGGGGGGGGGGGGGGGGAGTTAGCATAGGAAAGCTAGGGTAGCTCTAAGGAAGAACTTCCCGTGATTCTGACAAGCAGACATACGCAGGGTGATTTCAAGAGAAGGGGTGGGGGCAGTGGTGCAGAGACCAGGAAGCAGAGCCCCGCTCTGCAGCTCTGGAAGGCGGGACTCCTCACTGTGGTCAGGGCCAGGTGCTTAGGGTGAGCTTGCAGAGTTAAGCCAGAGTCCGCTCAGCCCTTTCCCTGTACCAAATACTGCGTAAACTCTGTATGCATATTAATTTATTTAATCCTCCCGATGGACCTGTGAGAGATAAGGGGAAAATAAGAATAAGCTTATGACTAATTCCATTTTATAGATCAGGAAACTAAAGCACAGAGAGGTTAGGTAACTTGCCCCAAATCACACAGCCAGGAAGTGAGAGACCCAAAATTTGAGACCCCAGAAGCTGGCTCCAGAGCCCCAGTAATGACCCATAATAGGAACATTAAATGCTTACTGTGTAGCTGGGACTAAGATTAGCACCCTAATCTCTCAAGGCCATTTAGGAACCAGGATTATGCCCATTGTACAGAGGAAAAGAGAAGAGCCCAAGGCTGCTGGGTGTGACCAGATGGTGCCCTAACTTCATGTCAGAAAGGCCTGGTAAGCCAGGCCCTCCCCAGGCAGTCAGGCTGTGTGTAAAAGGCTTATCACCAGGGAAGCCTGTGACGTTGGAACTGGCCTACCAATGCCTTCCAAGCTGTTCCAGAGCACAGAGCTGCAGGGACAAAGGCCTGGAGGGCTAGTGGCCTGGTGTGCCCCAGGTACCAAACTGCCTTCCCAAGCAAGGTAGCGGGGACCACCAAAGATCAGTGGCTCAGGTAGCGGGATTAATTGGGACCATTAATTTAGAACTTCTGCAGGATGATTTAGAAGGTCAAACCTGGAGGCAGGGAGGCTGGGAGGCTGGGAGGCGGCCCTTCCCCAGCAGATTCCCAGTCTGTGAACTCTGGCCCCTCCTCTTTTCTCCCTCAAACCTCCATGGCTGCCTCACACCCCCATCCCAGCTGGAGATGGCCAGGGATGTTGCCTTTCATTGTCCATCCAGGCTGTCCATGGAAATGTCCAGTCTGCACCTGAAGACTTCCGTCATCTCCCTGGGGCTGGCGGGGGCAGAGCCCTCGGTGAGCTCCTGGTCCCCTTTCTCCAGCCCCTGCTCTTCTCCACCTGGCCTGGTGGGGTGAGTGTGGGGTGGGAGTCAGGAAAAGACGGAGGCCAAGACATCCACTGGAGCAGAGTCTGTTCCTGAATGCTGGGCTCCTGTGAGCTGTTCTGATATTGGGAGCCTGCAGCCTGGTGAAGGACAGGTGCAGGCGCGGGTTCTGAGGCCAGACGGGTGACACACAGCACTGATAGCGAGGAGCTGGGTCCTGCAGGCCCACTGGCCCTGACCAAAAACCCCTGGCGGACAATTCCAGAACTCCAATTCTCCCTGCTGTAGAAAGATAACATGATACAGAAAGCACATGTTTAACACCCGCAGTGAAGCGTGGGGCAGCCCTGTAATCAAGCACACGGGTCCCTCTACAGCAAGCACACAGGCAACACTTGGAAAGTCTCAGCATCTCAGTTTTCTTATCTCCAAAAAGGACTGTGCACGGCCCAGGTGAGCCCGGAAGGGCCATGCCTAGGCCTGCCCCAGGCCCTTTGCACTTGCTGTCCTGTGGCCTGCACGGTTCCTCCCACACAGCTCCTGGAGATGGCTCCCCCGCCCTCCAGGGCTCTGCTCAAAGGCTGGCTTCTGGGGCCCCCTCCCCCTTCCCTCACAGCCTTCAACCATTCAATCATTTACCAACAGCCCCCTCCTGCAGCAGGATCCAGGATCACCACTGGCCCCCAACACCTAGGACAGCAGCGCCGGGGGCACTGGTTTTTGCTGAATGAATGATTCTTTGTGCCATGTGTCTGGCACAGCAAAGGCAGGACGAGGCCCAGCTGGTGCGGTGTCCATGCTGGGGGGATCGCCCTGCTGTTAACTGTCATCAGGATGCGGCGGACCCTGCACCCCAGCCCTGGGCTCTCCAGCCTGGGAATGGGCATCCCAGGCCCCAGGCACCTGCCAGGGATGCTGGTCGGGTCCCTGCAGGAGAGACAAAGAAGGCTGCCGGCCCCCCGGGACCCGCGCCCCTCGCTGGGGAGCGCAGCCCGGAGGAGCGCAGCCCGCGCGGCGCCGCCAGAAGGCCATACATAATTCATGGCCAAGTGGGGCCGCGGCGGCGCGGCTCGGCGGGCGGCGGGCTCGTCCCGCCTGGCACTTGCTGACTGCTGCTGCACGTCGCCTGGTTGCAGCGTCGCGGATCCGCGGGGTGTGAGCCCTGCCTCACTCCCCAGGGCGGGCAACCTGCGGCTCAGAATTAGGGGCCACGCACAGGCCACACAAGCTCTCCGGCCAGTTAGGGCCTCCCAGGGCCTCTCTCTGTTGAGGCCAGACAGGAACCTGGGGAAGGGGTGGGAGAAACGGAGGCGATCCCGCCTCGCCCCTGGATGCACCGCAGCGTCCTCAGCCGAGCGCACCTCCCCGCCAGGTGGCCCCTCTCTTTGGGGTGGTGGCCATAGGGAACCGTGGCTAGGAATTTGGAGTCTGGCCTCAGTGTGCTCAGCTGTCAAATGGGAAGAACAGAAGCGGCCCCTGAGGCTATGAGATCAAGCAGGCTGGTGGCACTGGAGAAGTGGCTTCTGCTGAGTGGGGACCCAAGCCCTGAGGCTACAGCGCCTGCACGGGTCGCCTAGGTATTTTAGGCACAGCAGTCCTAGTAGAAGTTCGGGGTCCAGATGAGGGTGATAGGGTGGGCGAGAGGGGTCACCGTGGTTTTATTTTTATTTTTATTTATTTATTTATTTTGGTACCAGGGATTGAACTCAGGGGCACCTGACCACTGAGCCACATCCCCAGCCCTATTTTGTGTTTTATGTAGAGACAGGGTCTCACTGAGTTGCTTAGCGCCTCGCCGTTGCTGAGGCTGGCTTTGAACTCGCGATCCTCCTGTCTCAGCCTCCCTAAGTGCTGGGATTACAGGCGTGCACCACCCCGCCGGGCTCACCAGGAGGCCCTTGTGGTGCAAATGCTCTGATCCTGACTGGGACGAGGACGCACGGGCCTGTGATACCACAGCACAGAACAGGGGCAAAGAAGCCCAGGGCAACCGAGGACCCTGCAGGCTGGCAGCGTGGTCGCGTCCACATCCTTGCTCCTGAATCCTCTGTGTTATTTCTTCTCACTGATGGGAGTCCACAGTGGTCTCAATAAAAATTAAAATTTTGAAACCACTCCCCTCCTCTGCCCAGAAGGGGCAGAGTCCCTGCAGCCCTGGCTCCAGGGCTGTGGGCAGAGGCCAGGTCGCTGGCATTCCCCTCAAATGCGGACTGTCCTCCCCGGAGTGTCCTGCCTTTATTCCAGAGTGTTCCCGTCCTCTCCCTCCTTCCCCCGGACAGAAACGCAATCCCATCCAGGACGATTCTGGAAGAGACGCTGGAGGAGAAGCAGGAAGGCCCTGTGTGTCTCCAGGCTGTCTCAGGCTGGCCCGCCCCTCTGGGTCCCCTGCCTCCTGAGAGTTGAGCAGAGTGGAAAGAATGTCAGTCACTGGGTGACCCAAGCCCTGGGTCTAGCCAGGTTTCCACCTCGTGTGGCAATCCCTGTCCCCTCCTTGGCTCCTAGGTGCCTAATCTGCAGAATGAGAGACCTGAACTAGATTGTCCTAAGGGTACTCATGCTGATGACCAGGCGGACCTGGCCTCTGTGCTCTTGGCCAGCTGTCTTATTCCAGAGGTTGATCAAGAGTGCTGGGTGCCAGGCCTGCCTCTGGCTGCCCCCTGAATGTGACCTGGCCTTCCAGCACCAACACGGTGAGTCCCTACAGGAAACAGATCAGTGAGGCACTCAACACACAGTTATTGAACACTCACCAAGTGTCACATGCCAGATTAGACACAGAGACAAAAAGATGCAGGCAAACAATGTACCGTCCTTTTCACAGAAATTGAGCTCTGGGAGGAAAGAATCTTGTTAATAAATTCAAAATTACAGCTGAGATTATGCAGAGAAGGAGGGGACTCAAGTAGGACAGTGTGTTTCAGGGCCCTAGTGAGGACTTCCCTGGGAAGTGACCACTGAGCTCAGTGAGTGCTAAGTGACAGGGGTGGCCAAAGGGAGAGGTTGCTCCACAAAGGGGAATATCAAGGGCAGAGGCCTGTGCACAGAGGACTCGGTGACAGAGCTCTTACCCAGAAAGAGGCGGCACTCAGATGAAACCATTGCAGGAGGCCAGGTGCCAGGGCAAGGAGCCCGGCCCCCCAGACAGAACCCAGGAACCCCTGAGATGCATTAAGCAGGGGAGTTACCAGATTGGATTTCAGCTCTGAAAACCTCAGAAAGGAGCACGGGCCCTCGTTGCTGCTTTAAGTGACTTTTATTGTGTGTTGCTTAAATATGTACAAACGTAAAATGAGACATAAAGTCCTTGTAGCTTTTATACAACTATAAAACCAAGACAAATTGATCAATCAAATACAAAATCAATTCAAATCAGATTAATCTGATGTGACATATTATGTCTTTTGCTTGAAATCCTGTCACCACCCACAGAGTAAAAATGGCCCAACCACTGTGGTGCTCAGAGTGTGGGTGAGAGCAGACTGGCCCTCTAGACACACACACACACACACGCACATACACACACAGGCACGCACATGCATGTGTGTATGTGTGTGTGCAAAAGATGGTTTTCCCCTCAGAATATGTAAAGAACTTCTACCTATCAACAAGGAAAAAAAGCGGGCAACTCAAGAGAAAAATCAGGAAGGGGGTGGCATTAACGTCCTTCACAACACAGTGTCCAAATGGTCTACAAGCCGGGCGCAGTGGCTCAAGCCTGTAATCCCAGCACTTAGGGAGGCTGAGACAGGAGAGTCGCAAGTTCAAAGCCAGCCTCAGCAACAGCGAGGCACTAAGCAACTCAGTGAGACCCTGTGTCTACATAAAACACAAAATAGGGCTGGGGATGTGGCTCAGTGGTCGAGTGCCCCTGAGCTCAGTCCCTGGTACCAATAAATAAATAAAATTTAAAGATTAAAAAACAAAACAAAACAGATGGTCAACAAACGCCCAGAATGATGCTGGCTGCGTGACTCTTTTTTTTAAACATTTTTTTAGTTGTAGATAGACACAGTATCTTTATTTTACTTCTTTTTTTTATGTGGTGCTGAAGATTGAACCCAGGGCCTCACACATGTGAGGCAAGCACTCTACCACTGAGCCATAATCCCAGCCCCACTGTGTGATACTTCCAGGATGTCTTAGTCAGTTAGAGCAAAATATCTCAGACTCCATAATTTTTTTTTTTTTTTTTTTTTTTGGTACCAGGGATTGAACTCAGGGGCACTCGACCACTGAGCCACATCCCCAGCCCTATTTTGTGTTTTATGTAGAGACAGGGTCTCACTGATTTGCTTAGCGCCTCGCCATTGCTGAGGCTGGCTTTGAACTCGCGATCCTCCTGTCTCAGCCTCCCTAAGTGCTGGGATCACAGGCTTGAGCCACCATGCTCGGCTTAGACTCCATAATTTATAAGCAAAAGGACTGACCGCTCACAGTTCTGGAGACTTGGGAGCCCAAAATTGGGGTACCAGCAGAGGCAGGGAGGAGAAAAGCTCCTCAGCTCATGACAGCCAGGAGGCAGAGTCAGGACCCACCCCAGCTGTGGCCCAAGGCCATGGCCCCACCACCTACTTCCTCCAGCTGCGCCCCACCTGCCTGGAGTTACCACCCAGCAGTCCATTCCGCTGTCAATGGATCTACCCACTGATGAGGTCAGAGCCCTGGCACTGCCTAGCCCCCCCCCAACCTGGCTGCACCAGGGCAGATGCCTTTACATATAGCTTTTCAGGGGACATCCAGACCCAAATCCTAACACCCAGCACTACGGGGGTGGGGGGTCGGTTGGGAGGGGACACCAGCCATGTGTTCCTGAAAAGACAGGAGCCGTAATGGTCACCCAGCACCATTCATAAGAACCCCAAACTAAAATGAATCCAAATGCCCTTCAGTAGCAGAAGGATGAGCAACCTGTGGGCCACTCCCACCCTGGTGACTGACCAGCCCGAGAACGGCGCCCAGTACGCGAGAGCGGGGAGGCGTCTCAGCCTGGTGCACCGAGGACTTCATTCATGTCAAGGGAAAAAGTAGGCCGCGATGCTAGGAAGCAGGGTAGAGTCAGGATGGCGCGTGCAGAGGGCCTTGGCGAGCCCAGAGGACGAACGGTCACCACGTTACTGGAAACGGCACTTTTTCTTGTGTTTAATGTGCTGTGTCCTGAGAGGTCAGCTGTGGGCCGAGGGGAAAGAGAAGGCAGCTGGGGCCCATGGCCCTTCCTTGCCCGTGCAGACCACCTGCTACAAACAGTAATAGGAGTCTGCAGCCCACCCTGGGGTGGTGTGGAACCAGCACAAGTGCCTTCTGCTCCAGCCCCTGGGCGCCGCCTCGCGCTCACCTACCACCTGCTGACTCACAGCAGAGGCACATGGTGGGGGAGACCTGTTTGCCCCATGAGAGCCAGGAAGCGGCCAGGAAGCAGCCAGAGAGAAAGGGAGGAGGGCCTGAATCCCAGCATCCCCTTCAAGGGGCACTCGGTGACCTAACTTCCTTCCCATAGGCCCCACCTCCCGAAGGGTCCACCACCTCCCAATAGCACCACAGGCCCTTGGTGACTAAGCCTTTAATGTGAGGGCCTCTGGAGACACTTAACTAAACCACAGTAGCTGCTCTAGCCCGGGTTTCCATAGGCACCTGTAAGGTAGCATAGTCTACTGTCCAATGATGTCACACTTCATAGACAGCAAAAGAAGCTTACTAACGCATGAGGCTATGACCACCTCTCTGTCATTCCTATTATCGTGGTCACATATTTTATTTTTACATGTTGTAAATCCCAGAATGCATTATTATCTTTGCTTGAGAGAACTGAACAATTTTTAAAGAAGTTAAGAAAAATAGTCTTTTGTCTTTACCAACACATTCGCCACATCCAGTACTTTTGATTTTGTTCCTATAAACCTGTAATTTTACCTGGCATCATTTTCCTTTTGTATAAAGACCTTTTACCTTTTTTTTGGTACTGGGGATTGAACTCAGGGGCACTCGACCACTGAGCCACATCCCCAGCCCTATTTTGTGTTTTATGTAGAGACAGGGTCTCACTGAGTTGCTTAGTGCCTCGCCATTGCTGAGGCTGGCTTTGAACTCGTGATTCTCCTGTCTCAGCCTCCAAATGTGATGGGATTACACACATGTGTGAGCCACCGCACCCAGCTGACCTTTCACCTTTTTGATACTGAAGTTCTGTTGGTAACAAATTCTCCATTTTCATTTGCCCCCAAAATGCTTTTTCTTTCTCCTCCATTTTGAAAGATATTTTCACTGACTCCACTCTAAACGGACAGACTTTCTCTTTCATTACTTGTAAGATGCTGTTCCCGTCCACCAATGTCTAAAAAAATATTTAAAAAAAAAAAGATGCTATTCCATTGTCTTCTGACTTGCATTATTTTCAGGTGAAGTCTGTGGATTTTCCCTAATTGTTTTCTGATGCCCCATTTAAAATATTTTCCCTAGCTACTTTTTTTAAAAGAACTCAGTGTTAAATATTTATTTTTTTAATTTTATTTTTTAGTTGTTGATGGACCTTTATTTTATTTATTTATATGTGGTGCTGAGAATCAAACCCAGTGCCTCACACATGCTAGGCAAGCGCTCTACCACTGAGCCACTACCCCAGCCCTCCCCAGCTACTTTTTAAATTTCTTCCCCTCTAGTTTCAGTAATCTAACCATGATATGTTTAAGTATAGGGGTTTTTGTAACTTTTTCCCCCCCAGGGTACTCTATGACCAAATCATACCCACAGCCCTTATTTTCTTTGTATTTATCATGGTTGGGGGTCACTGAACTTCAAGTTGTAGGTTGATTTTTTTAAATTCAAATTTTGGATATTCTTTTTTTTGGTACCAGGGATTGAACTCAGGGGCACTCAACCACTGAGCCACATCCCCAGCCCTATTTTGTGTTTTATGTAGAGCCCTATTTTGTGTTTTATGTATCAGGGTCTCACTGATTTGCTTAGCGCCTCGCCATTGCTGAGGCTGGCTTTGAACTCGCGATTCTCCTGTCTCAGCCTCCCAAAGTGCTGGGATTATAGGCTTGAGCCACTGCGCCCAGCTTGGATATTCTTAACCTTTTGTTAGACTCATCAAATTTTGTTTCTGTCTGGTTCTCTTTTCTCCTGAGACTCCAATCACAAATATGTTAGATTTCTTTCTCCATCCCACATTAATGAGGCCCTGTTTGTTTTTCCATTGTGTGTATGTGTGTGTGTGTGTGTGTGTGTGCGTGCACAGTATAGATGATTTCTATTGATTTGTCCTTAAATTCACTGTTTTTTTAAAAGATTGATTCTAATATGCTTTAAATCTCATAAAATGAATGTTCAATTTCAGATATTGTATTTTTCAGTTTAGAATTTAATTTGATATTTTAAAATTTTCATATTTTCCTTTATTAGAGGTTTAATTATATCCTCTCCAAGATATATTGAAATTTTCACCCCCACTTCCTAGAATGTGACCTTATTTGGAAATAGGATCATTGAAGATGTAAATAGCTAAGATGAGGTCATTCCAGAGTAAGGTAGACCTAAGTACACTATGACTGGCATTCTCCTACGAAGAGGATAGAGATGCAGGGAGAATGCCATGTGAAGTGGAGAGAGAGGAGATTGTCTGTAATCCAAGGAACAACAACAGTTGCCCCTGTCACTAGGAGAGAGACATGGTACAGTCTTCTCTCAGTCATCAGAAGGAACCAGGCTTGCCAATACCTGGATTTCAGATCTCCAGCCTCTGGAACTGTAAGAAAAAACATTTCTCTTTCTTTAACCACTCAGTCTGTGGGACCTTATTTCACCAACTCCAGGAAACTAATACACTTCTGAAATTTCCCTTGCCATTATCCATTACAATTGCCTTTTCCTGTAGATTCTTTTTTTTTTTTTTTAATTTTTTTTGGTTGTTGATGGATCTCTATTTTATTCATTTATTATTTATATGTGGTGCTGAGGATCGAACCCAGTGCCTCACGCATGCTAGGCAAGTGCTCTACCACTGAGCTACAGCCCCAGCTCTCCTGTAGATTCTTAAACAAGTTCATTATAATGATGGAAAGTCTGCCTACTAATTTCAACATCTGAATCTGTTTCTACCTTTAAAAATATTGACGGTGTGTCATAGTTTCCTACTTCTTCTCAGTATCTAGTGATTTTTTATTTTATGCTGGACGTTGTAAATGGCACAGCATAGAGATTGTGTGAATTGTGTTATCTTCTTCTGAGGAATTTTGCATATTGTTCTGTTTGGTTGCTGACCATTCACAGGATCTCATGCAGCTTTGAGTTTAGATTTTGTTAGGGCAGGTCTACTTGGGTATTTACTCCTAAGTCATGGTCTCCTAGGATCTCAATAAAAAGGCTGGTGGGTTTACTAAGCCTCTCTAACTTGCTGAAATTGGCCTAGAGAGTCTGTCTCCCCAATGCCAAGTAGCTACGGAAATCTTTGCTCCTCTCGTTCAGTATTCCAGGAATATCTTTCCCTAGGCTTCCTGGAGCCATGTCCCATGCTACAGTCAGCCAAGGAGTTAGGAGTTTTCCATCTCCGTAGCTGTCTTTCCTGGGATTTTTTTTTCTCAATTGCCAGCTGTTTTGGAGGCCCTGAACTCCACCTGCCTGCTCCTGAGCCAGTCTTCTGCTCAGGGACTACTGAGCAGTCTTCTGCTCACATAATGCAGGGAATACCTCGAGGGAAAAGCCAGATGACCACATCTCTCATCAGCATGCTTTGCTTCTTTCAAGGACCACATCTCTCCAGTTTCTGTCTGTTCTTGGTCATTCTTTGGTACTTTCAAGAAATGCATGTACATTTTTCCCCAGATTTTATAATTATTACCAGCAGAAAGTTAACCTGTACAAGAGACTCCTTGACTACTAGCAAGTCTGTGTTTCACAAATCCCTACATTATGCTGCCCAAGACTTAAAATGTGGTACTGATGTTAGGTCTAGTTTCAGACTTGACAGTGGAAGCGACGTAGTCTGGAGGCGAGCGCAAGCCTTCTCTTTTTTTTTTGGTACTGGGGATTGAACTCAGGGGCACTCGACCACTGAGCCACATCCCCAGCCCTATTTTGTGTTTTATGTAGAGACAGGGTCTCACTGAGTTGCTTAGCACCTCGCCGTTGCTGAGGCTGGCTTTGAACTTGTGATCCTCCTGCCTCAGCCTCCCAAAGTGCTGGGATTACAGGCATGCGCCATGGCGCCCAGCTTGCAATCCTTCTTTTGTTGGGGCCTGGAGCCTGTCAACCCTGACGTTGAGCCTTAACCTTGACACTTCCCTGTGTGAACTTGAGTGAAACTCTCCACCTTGTTGAGCCTCGGCAGCCTCACCTGGATAGCAGGAGAAGGAACGGAAGCAGGGGCTGAGGTTGTAGCTCAGTGGTAGAGCGCTTGCCTCGCGTGCATGAGGCACTGGGTTCGATTCTCAGCACCACATACAAATAAATGAATAAAATAAAGGTCCATCAACATCTAAAAAATATTAAAAAAAAAAAAAAAAGAAGGAACGGAAGCAGAAGTGGCTCAAGGGAAAGCCCAGCACTGTTGCCTACACATCGTAACAAGCTCAGTAAATGACAGCTGTCACTAACAGTGAGTCACACACCTCTCATATCACAGGTAAATATACCCAAATGACATGATGGTTGGCTAGACTCCCTGAGGCCCTGAGTGAGTCTGGACCCTGTGCTGCTGACACATTGTAGGACACAACCCAAATGTCTAAAAGTTTGGTTTTCACTGTCAGGTCAGAGATGCACCATCTGGGTGCAGAGACAACCCTGTGCCCTCTGGGAAGTACCTCGTTCACTGACACCACAGCCAAACCGAGCCCTCCACAGAGGGGCCCTTGTCTTGAGGGGGTGTGTGGGAGCCAGAGCTGCTTCCATACCAGCTGTGTGGCCTTGGGCAAGACCTGGCCCCTCTCTGGTCCTCTTCCCATCATCTGTACAAAGAGATGACCTCTTAGGTCCCTCTCAACGTAGAGTCAGAAATCAGGAGCCCTGGGCTGGTTTGTGGCTCAGTGGTCGAGCTCTTGCCTAGCATGTGTGAGGCACTGGGTTTGATCCTCAGCACCACATAAAAATAAATAAAAATAAAATAAAGGTATTGTGTCCATCTACAACTAAAAAAATATTTAAAAAAAGAAAAGAAATCAGGAGCCCTTAGCTGCGTGGTGTGGCACATGCCTGTAATCCCAGCACTTAGGGAGGCTGAGACAGGAGAGTCGCGAGTTCAAAGCCAGCCTCAACAATGGCGAGGCGCTAAGCAGCTCAGTGAGACCCTCTACATAAAACACAAAATAGGGCTGGGGATGTGGCTCAGTGGTCGAGTGCCCCTGAGTTCAATCCCTGGTAAGAAGAAGAAGAAGAAGGAGAAGGAGAAGGAGAAGGAGAAGGAGAAGGAGAAGGAGAAGCAGGAGGAGGAGGAGGAGGAGGAGGAGGAGGAGGAGGAGAAGGAGAAGAACGAAAAGAAATCAGGAGCCCTGACCCCAGTCATGTTCCTCCTTCCAACCTAAGTGAGGTTTGGCATCTCAATCATCCTGCCTCAGTTTCCCCATCGGTACCAAAGGGTACACACACCCAATGCTCCGTTATGTGACAGGCCATCCAGAGATTCTTAATGATAAGGTGCTCTGAAAACCAGACTAACAAACACATATTGTACCCTGAGATCCACAGCCTTGCACTGTGCTGAGCAAACTCAACAGAATCTTGCTATGAGGGCCACCCGGGAAATGCAGCCAACTCCCCTTGGGGGAAAATGAGAGCTTTCAGAGAGAGACAAATAACTTGCAATTTAAATGCATAAGAGACCAGCCTGTGCCACCGCATATGCAGATAGATGCAAATGATATGCAAATGGCCCAGAGTCAACCTGAGTTTGCCAATGTCCTTTGCCAAGCAGTCAGTTATGGGGTTCAGCCAGGTCTGGTCTGTGCCAGGAGCTCACATCTGGAGCCCACAGGCTTTGGGGTGAATGATCTAGTTGCACCTCTTCCAGGAAGAGTTCCAAGACCCAGCAGGTCATGGCCGCCCCCCTTCTCTCCCCAGGGCTCCAGCTCTGCCTCAGAGCCTGCCTCCAATTATCCACAGGGCTGGTTCCTTCTCTGCCTCCAATCGGTGAGCTCCTCGGGGCAGGGGGTCCCTCTTATTCACCACTGCACCCCAGAACTGGCACAGAGCCTGGCAGTGAACAGGTCCTGAGGGCTGCAGGCGGAGGGGTGTGAGGAGACGGTCCAACTCAAGTCCAGGTCCTCCTCAGCCCCGGGCAGGGCTAGGCCCTTTCAGGGCCTTGCCATCGGGTTGTCACCGACAGTGGTATCTGTGTGACCAACGAAGGCGAAATGGGATCCGGGACCCTTTACCAGCGAAGATGGAAGGACTGAAGTACGCAGGTGACTCACCTGATCGTGAGTCAGGAAAGGTTCCCCTTGGTTGGTGTGACCGTGTCTTTACCCCTTCTTTCATCCTGCCGTCCTTTCTGGGTGGGCTGGGGCGCCGCACAGAGGAGGGGCACAGCAGATGCTGGCTGACGGATGGATGAAGGGGTGAAGTTTGCCCATACGCCCTCGTTCACTCTGTCTATGCCGCAGCCTTCAAGTTCGGCTCTTAAACTTCGTTTGTTGTAGCAATTGTGAATTGTTTTGGTGTCTAGGAACTTTAGGACGCATTGCAGACACTTTTTGTGCCATGGGGAGCCTGCCCTTGGCCCACCCCTGATCCCAGCTGCAGCAGGGTGGAAGGCCCCGTCACTGTGAGCAGGTGCTTTCTAGCTCGGGGCTCTACCCAAGGCCTCCTGAGGCTGCAGCACAGCCTGAAGTGTGGTGGGCAGAGGGCCCTGGAGCCTTCTGCAATGGAGGGCAGCAGCCAGCGGACAGGCGCTTCCAGAGACCGTGCGGGGGCACCCGTCAGCCTCCAGAGTTCCCGGGGAACCCAGCTTCCCTCCTCCAGGACACCCACCTCCATCTGTCCTCCTCCTCTGCCACACCCTCCTGCCTCCTCAGGTTAGTCCCAGATCCTTAGCACAGGCCTTGCTTTCAAGGGACCCCACATTATGTCAGGGGCACCCTCAAAATCTAGTTATACTCATGGTTGGGCATCTTATGAATTTGGGAAGCATCTGAGGAGCACCCCCCTTCGCAGTCCAAAAGCACTGAGCCAGAGTCAAGTGGTGATGAAGAGGACGTCCATCAGTGGATGTCAAGTTCTAGGCCCGCCTGGCCGGCCCTGGGGAGGAGGCAGAGCAGAGCAAGTGGTAGGTGTGGGGAGGTCAGCCAGCTCCCAGATGGCAGAGCGAGACCTATGTCCGCACAGCTAAGCTGCAGCCCTCAGAGACTCCTGGGTGCTGGGTGTCCTCCTGCCTGCCCTGGTGATGGCCATGGGCAGTAATGGAGATGTCTAAAGAGTTAAAGACCCTTGTCCCAGGCCGGCTCTGACCAAGGCCACAAGCACAAGCCACATATGTCATCTTAAATTTTCTGGTACCAGAGTAGGGCATGTGGATTACACACCTGTAATCCCAGTACTTTGGGAGGTTGAGTCAGAAGAATCGCCAGTTCAAAGCCAGCCTCAGCAACAGTGAGGCCCTAAGCAATTCAGTGAGACCCTGTCTCTACATAAAACACAAAATAGGGCTGGGATGTGGCTCAGTGGTCAAGTACCCCTGAGTTCAATCCCCGGTGCCAAAATACAAAAAAGTTTTCTGGTACCCACATTAAAACAAAGTGAAAATAAACTGATGGATTAAATATTTGTATTTAATCCAATATACTTAAATTTGGGAGGAGAGGGGTTTACTGGGGATTGAACTCAAGGGCACTCGACCACTGAGCCACATCCTCAGCCCTATTTT
>CM053399.1:179294477-179319278 GCA_028644305.1 Xerus rutilus
AGAGAGAGAGATCTGAGTAACGGGAAGATGGCACCAAAGAATTCACATAGATGGCAACATATGAAGAGGGGTGACGCCAGGTGTGGTGGCACATGCCCATGATACCAATGACACGGGAGGCTCAGTAGTAAGACCACAAATTTGAGGTCAGACTGGGCAACTTAGCAAAGCCCTAAGCAATTTAGCAAGACCCTGTCTCAAAATAAAAATAAAAAGGACCCGGGACGTAGCTCAATGGTAGATTGCCCAATCCCCCCGCCCCAGAAAAAGTGATGAAAATATGAAAAACAAGTTCAGAGAAATGGAGGATAATATTAGAAGTTCTAACATACACATGAGAGAGATTTCCAGAAGTATAATGTCAAACAATGAGCAGACGGCAATACTGAAAGATAATAGGTGAAATTTTTAAGAAGTGAATAAACACATGAGTTCTCAAAATTAAGAAAGCACTGTGATCACAGGTGTAGTGCATGCCTATAATCCAGGTGGCCTGGGAGGCTGAGGCAGGAGGATTGCAAGTTCAAAGCCAATCTCAGCAACTTAGCATAGACCTAAGCAACTCAGTGACACCCTGTCTCAAAATTAAAAATTAAAAAAAAAAAAAAGGGCTGGAGATGTGGCTCAGTGATTAAGTACCCCTGGGTTCAATCCCTGGTACTAAAAAAAAAAAAAAAAAAAATCCATGCTCAATAAGTAAAAATAAGATAAAATTTCTTTAATGCATCACAACTCAGAATATCAAAGATGAAGAGAAAGTCTTAAAAGCAACCATGAGAGGACAAAATGGTTACTAACAAAGCCATGACCAATAAACCAACAGCAGAATTTTCCTCATCCCCAAACAAGAAAGAAAACAATGAAATGGTAGCTTTCGGGTGCTGAAGAAAATTAACTACAAACTTCGAATAATATACTTAGCTAAACTATCACAAACAAGCGAGTGCAGAAGGAAAACCTTTTCAAACATTGAAAAATCAAGAATTTTTCATCTTCAAATTCTGACTGAAAAAAATTCCTAAGAGATATTCTGCCAAGAAGAAATAAAAACCCAAAGCAAAGGGGAATTGAGAAACAACCGTGAGCAAAAAAAATTGGTAAATAATATGGGTGAATCTATTACATTCGGTTACAAGTCCAAAATCAAAAGTGTACAATTTTATTTTTCAAGTAAGAGTCTAAGCTTAAGCAGCTCGAGCAGCAGCTCCAGGGCATCAGGGACTCAGCTGCCCATGTTCTGTCGCCTCATGATCCCTGAGGTGTGGAGCTTGTCGCCTCCAGTCCAAGATGGCTCAGCCCCGCACCTGGCTTCCCATCCACAGAAGCAAGGCGGACGCTGTCGCCTGAGGAGCAGGATCTGCAGGCTGCGCAGTAGGCCTCCCACTCGCATCCCATAGGCCCAGGGAGGCTGGGAAAGGTCCTCATCCAGACCCCACAAGCCAGTCAAGAGTTCTGTGACTTTGCAAGATAGAGAATGGCGACTGGGGGACCCCCAGCTATGCTGGAAGCCTGAACATCATCTATCTGGTGTAAACAAAAGGGTGGAATTAAAATTAAATTTAAGAGGGGCTGGGGCTCAGTGGTAGAGCACTTGCCTGGCATGCTTGAGGCACTGGGTTCAATCCTCAGTACCTCATAAATATAAACAAATAAAATAAAGATATAAAAAATACAATAACATTTTAAAAAATTAAATTTAAGAATTAAAATTCCAGACAAAATGAACAAGGCTTATTTTTCAAGACTTAATGAAATTTCCACACTTAATAAAGTGCTATGGTAATCAGGACATGGAGTGTTGGCCTAAGCATAGACAAATGGATCTGTGGCACAGAACAGAGAATTCAGAAATAGGCCCGGATATAGAAAGGCAGATTAAAACAACTGCATTTTGGAAACGAGAAAGTACACAGCTATCTCAGTATAGGCTCAGGAGGAAAGTGTAGTGGGAATGTTTCTTTCCTAGTCCTGATGTTTCCCTCCATGTGGAGGGAGCTGAATCTGTGTAACGCTCCCCTTTTTGCCCTCTGCCCCAGGGAAGGCGACCTACCTGATAGGCAAATGTGGGAAAAACAAGATGGGCCTGCTGAACTCACCCTTTGTGGGAGTGAGGTGGCCACATGCAGGGGTCATTCCACCCACCACCTCCAGCATCACGTGACTAGGGGTTAAGGCTGCCCAGTCCCCACTGTCAGTGGTGAGAAACCATCGGCTGCCACACCTTTCTCATCCTTGTTTTTACCAGTTTAAAAAATTGAAAGAAGATAAAAAGGTCTTGACCCCCCCAGCTGCTAGTTCTTTGTCCTCTCTCTCTGTTCAGAATCCAGGAGGGGCAAGGGAAGTCACTTATTGAGCCCCCACAAAGACATCAACAGAAATCACTATGGCAATTATGAAATCCATATAGTGTGGAAAAGAAAGATATGCAAAATAAGATGTGTAGAACGCAACTAAAACAGCATTTATAGAGCAACATACAGTCTCTAAGTGCATCGGCTCTAAAACAGGAACAACTTAAACATACGTGAGTAAAACTTTCAACTAACCGAAGGAGCTTAAAAAACAGTGGAAGAAAGTAAACAATAAAGAAAAGAAGACGAATAAAAAGGAAATCAACAATTACAGAGGTGATCCACAAAGCCAAAGGCCGGTTCTTTGAAACAACAAATATACAAACACCTAGTAAAATTATTCAAGAGAATAAAACCACAAGTATCTAATATTAAACATGAAAGAAGGGGCTGGAGGTGTGGCTCATGGGTAGAACACTTGCCTGGCATGTGGGAGGCTCTGGGTTCCATCTTTAGTAACGCCAAAAATTTGTTTAAAAATTTTTTTTCGGTACCAGGGATTGAACTCAGGGGCACTCAGCCACTGAGCCACATCCCCAGCCCAATTTGTATTTTATTTTGAGACAGGGTCTCACTGAATTGCTTAGAGCCTTGCTTTTTGTTGAGGCTGGCTTTGAACTCGCGACTCTCCTGCCTCAGCCTCCCAAGTTGCTGGGATTACAGGCATGCACCACCGTGCCCACCTAAAAAAATTTAATGAAAGAAGAATGAAGCTGTAGATATAGTTGACATTTTCAGGATCATAAATTAAATAGAGAATTTATAGAAAAATATAAATGATCAGCCAGGCTTAATAGCACACGCTTATGATCTCAATGACTTGGGAGGTTCAGGCAGGGGAATTGCAGGTTTGAGGCCAGCCTCAGCAATTTAGAGAGACCCTGTGCCAAAATAAATGATAAAAAGAACAGGGGATGTAGCTCAGTGGTAGAGCACCCCTGGGTTCAATCCTCAATACTGCAAAAAGAGAAAAGAAAGGGAGAAGAGGGAGGGAAGGAGAGAGGGAGAGGAAGAGAGAGAGAGAAGGAAAGGGGGAGAGAGAGAAATATAAATAATAAAAAGTTTATTCAAAAAAGAAGAAAAGGCTGGGTGCGGTGGCAAATGCTTATAATTTAGCAGCAAGGGAGGCTGAGGCAGCAGGATCCCAAGTTCAAGACCAGCCTCAGCAATTTAGTGAGGCCCTAAGCAATTTAGGGCTGGGATTTGGCTCCTTAGTTGAGCACCCCTGGGTTTAATCCCTGTTACCAGCCAAACTAAACCAAACCAAACCTAAATCAATTGACTGTTAAAGAAAATAAATCAGTATTTTAACAATCGCCTCTCCCCACTCTTCCCGGCTCTAGAGAAACTGCGAATGCAGGGGACAGGTGACAGGACGGCTGGAGACTGAAACCCTGCGGATGCCAGGGCCCAGTCCTCACTAAGGTCCCGTGAGTCCTTTCCTGTCCTTCACTGTTCGCCTTCACACGTGACCTTGTAGGTTCCCCTTTTCTTTGAGCAAATGCAGCTGCGAGTCCTCCATTCCTGTCACCCAAACACAAGCTGGGGCGCCTCACGTCCCAGCTGGGACACCGTGTCCCGGTCCGAGGACTCCCCTTTGTATTGATGCTTCTGGAAAGTCCCATCAAGTGGCCGCTGCTAAAAGCAAACCCTGCCCAGGTCCCCCGGCCCAGCCCTCCCGCCCCTGCTGGCTGGGAAAGGCAGGTGACCGCGCCCTGCCGTGCGCCCGATTATCTGTGGATCTCAGGCAGCTCTTGGGCATGTGCCATGCAAGGTCCTCAGCGCTTGGGTGACACAGGAGGGCCCTTCTCAGTGCATGGCTTGCCACTCTCCCCCAGCCCTGGAGCCATGGCAACTTGACCGCTTCCTCCAGAGGGAAGTTGCCCGAGGAGAGTCGCTAGACCTCCGAGCAAGAGTCTCCCACGTGCTACCGAATGGCTGATTTACAGGTACCTCGGGGACCCCCGCCCTCCTCAAATGAGAAGGGCCAAGGGACCAGCCCAGGCCTCGGCCCGAGGAACCTTCTTCAGGAGTCTGGCCAACCTGGGCCACGGTAGTAAGACCCCAGCCTGGAAAGAAGGAGCGTGAGGCTGGACAAGAGCGGAGTCCACGCGGCCTCCTGGGAGCCAGCGGTCTCCAGCGGGCCGTCTCCCCGGCAGCCCTGTGCGCATGCCCGGAGAACCCCCGCCGTCCCTGGCGCAAGCACCAGGGCGCACGTGCTGAGCCACAACCGGGAACCCGGTAGCCAGAAGAATGCGCCGCAGAAAACATATTTTCAGTCAAGGATACCGCTTAATCGGGGCTTAATTAATGAACAATTAACGTTCCCAGAGCATGGGAGAGGCTGGTGTGGAAGGCCCGCTGGAAGAGGCCAGCTCTGTGATTCTATTAGCAGTGGTATTTTAAGCCATCTGGAATCCCAGGTGTGACAGATCCCAGAAGATTACAATCTCTGAAAGTAAATAGTAAAATGAGTGCCTGGCAAGGCCCCGCCTCTCTGGCCGCCCCCTGCCCACCTTCCAGGCCCACTAGGGTCTGACAGTTGCTCCCCTAGACCCGAATATTTGGCCCAGTCTGAGAACCTGAGCTTCAACTGGAAGCTCCCTGAGGGCAGGGCTGGGTCCTCTTCACGGCCTCAGGTAGTCCCTGGTGTAGGCAGGGGTGGTCTGACACCAACCAGGGCCTCATCATCTTGGTGGAATGGGTGGCTAACAGGATGGTGGCCGCCACCAGAAGGTCAGGCTCACAAACTGCTGGACTCTCAGCCCCACAGGGGTCAGGGAAGTCCGCTCAGGGGCCTCTCTGTAGCAGCCTGGCCTTCTTCATTCAGCTGTCCTCTGCCCCACTTCACTTTCTGCCTCCTTGAAATGCTCTGTGCCACTCACTGGCTGGGGAGGGTCCAGAGGCCCAAGCTGAGGGAGAAAGCTACAGCGGGTATTGAGAGGATCCCAGCATTCTGTGAGCCTCGGTTTTCATCTGGAAAATTGGCCTTGGATTTGAAGAGCTCTCAGACCCTCTCCAGCTTCAACCTCCTAAGATTCTCTCTCTCTCTCTCTCTCTCTCTTTTTCAGTGCTGGGGCTCAAACTCAGAGCCTCGTACATGCCAAGCAGGCACTCTACCCGAGCTATACCCTCAGGCCCTGGACTCCACTGTTCAGCAATGCAGCCCTGGGCTAGTTGCCAAAGCAAAGCCCTTGGCAGGTCATCTATAAAATGGGTACATCACTAGAGGCAGCCTGGCTGCTGGAGTGGAAGCCTCACCCCAACACACTCCTGGCTGAAGGCAGCTTGGGTCCCTCATGGAGGTGGTTCATAGCTCACACTTAAAAGTTCAGACCCTGGTGTTGGGCAAGGCTGGCTTTGGGTCCCAGCTTCACCAATGACCAAATGCGTGACAAACCACTCAAGCCCTCAGACCTCCAGTCTCCTCTTCTGTAAGAAGGAATGTAATGTGTACTCCCTTCCCAGGACTCCCCTGAGATAATGCCTTCCAGCTCCTGCTATGTGGTAAAGACTCAGTGCTGTCACTTTGTGGCCTGCGGAGGACCTCCAGGGACCAGGCAACGGTGCTGGCCCAGTAGAAGTCACTGGCTCAGAGACAGTCAGAGCCTCCTTAGATTCCAGACCAATTATGGGGCTCCAGGGAGTGCCACAGGGCAGCAGTGAGCACAGGCTGTTCCTGGGCCCTGTGGTCTCCCCAACTGACTGCTGGCCTTTTTTCTGAGAAGCCCAGGACTCACGGGAACCAGAGACCTGCAAAGGCCCGCCTGGTCTCTGGAGACATCTTACCAGAAAGCCCCTTCCTTCCTGGTCCCTGCCCCCTCCTGGGCTCTGCCAGGCGTGTTTTCCCAGGAAGGCAGGAGCATGTCCCTATGGCTTTGCTGGGTCGAGAAAACCCTGGGTCCCAGCTGCACAGAGAGCAATGCCTTCCAGGGTTCTTGAGCCACCAGGCCAGGTTCCCCAGGCCTAGTTAAAGGCCTGTGGCATTGACCTTGGTTGGCCCAGTGTGGGTGTCCTTAGGGAAGTCATGCTTTGGACCTAGGGATGGGTTTGCTCCGGATGCCAGGACACACCCACTGGCCCACCCCAACTCACCCCAGCAGTGCCCTGAGCATGTGGCTTAGGCTTCTTCAGTGACACTCCTGCCGCGCGGGCACTGGGTACAGAACTGTGGCCTTCCTGTATAGCTGATAGCAATAACCTTTGCCATAAGCAAGCACCTCTGCACTGTGCTGAGAGCCACTGGAGATAGCATCTGAAGTTTCCCAGCCAAGCCCCAGAGGCTGCTTTTACTGAGATCCTATCCCCACTTGACAGCTGGGTAAACCGAGGTTCAGAGTGACTTGCCCAAGGACACACACACAGCCAGGGAGCGGAAGGGCTGAATGTGTACCCAAATCTCGACTCATAAACCAGGGTTTATGGAAACCTCCCGACCGGGTGGCCTACACTCTGCCTGCCAGGGCCTGAGTTCCCCAAGCTAAGGGGCTGTTTCTAGTTCAGCCCAGGCTCCCTCCAGGGCCGGGTGCAAGCCCCAGAGCGTGGCTAGCATGTAGGTGGCGTGGACGCAATGCTGTGTGTGTGAAAGAGAGGGCTCCATGAGAAACCCGGAGGCCACAGGCAGAGCTGGGGGGGAGGGGATAGTTCAGGGTGACTGGGGTGTAGACCAGTGATTCAGCACTTGCCCAGCAAATGCCAGGGCCCTGGATTCCATCCCCAGTGCTGCAAAAAGAAAAGAAGAGAAGAAAAAAACAGGAGAGGTCTGAGATCCCCCCACGCACACACCCAGAGCTGGAGGCTGACGCTTTGCCCTACCTAAGAGGACAGACAGACTCCACTCGGGTGTAGAGCAGAAAGGAACAGGGAGCTGCAGGCGGTCCAGGAGCAGGGCATGGACGCAATGTGGAGGCGGATGGGGCACTAGCCCATCCCCACGAGCACCGGGGTGGCAGGGCTGAGCAACCACCCTGGAAAGAGGGGCAGATGCGAGCGGCAGCCCGCTCTTCCCAAGTCTGAGCGAACAGCACCGACCAAGGCCGCAGTACCGCAGGGCCTGGCTCCATCGCCCTTTTGGGGGAACAGGGGACGGCTCCTCGGATCTGGAAAGCGGGGACCTTCCACCTGCCTTGGGGCATGGAAAAGGGGGGCTGTGCGGCAGAGGCGACGCCCCCGGGGCCGGGTGGGGACGAGGCCGGCGCCGCGTGCGCGCCCTCGGAGCAGCCGGGCCGCCCGCGTGGATCGGGTGTTTTTCCGCGCGGCCGGGGAGGATTTTTCCATTACCCGCCGCGCCCGCGCCTGCCTGTCGCCTCCGGTCGCCTCCCCCGCCGGCTGCGGGAGGCACTTTGTGCAAATGTAACCTTTCCGCAGGCCCCGCCCCCGCCAGGAAGCGGCGCGGTTGCCAGGAACGCGGCGGCGCGGAGCTGGAAGGCGGCCCGTCCGTCAGCGCGCTGACAGCGCCCGCCCCGCGCCGCCGCTCTTTGTTCCCGGCTGCCGGCCTCGCGATCGCCCGCTCCTCGGGCCCTCGCCGCCTCCCCTTCCTACTGCCGGGGGTCCCCGTCCCCTGCCGGCCAGCGCGCCCCCTCCTCACTTCCTTTCCTCCTCCCCAGAGCCAAGCGGGCAGGAGAGCGGCCGTTCACCCCCCTCCTCGCCGGGTGGCTGGGAGTGGGAGGCCAGGGCTGCCCGAGGTCCCCCTGGGGTCCCACCTGCCCCACCACCGTCTCCCTGGGTCTCGGGGACACCCCCCAAGTTTGAAGCTAGGCTTTATGGGTGGCTGGGGGATCCCTGAAATTATGGTCCCTTGTGGGTGCTCGCGCCCGGGGAGGGATCCAAAGTTCCGCGAGCTTTCCAGAGGGCGGTGATGGACGGTTAGGAACGCGGCCTCCCGTGCACTTCACGGGTCTGTGCCACACACTGGTTGAGACCCACTGGGCGCCAGATGCCAAGGCCGAGGTTTGCAGCCGTGAACTAGAGGAGGAACTCCCACACAAACAGGCCGCCACGGATCGGTGCTGGGGCTGGGAAGGAATCGAGGACAGGCCTGGGAACGGACGGCACGGGGGCCCAACAGGGCTGGGGTGTCCAACACTTCATGGGTCCATTGGCAGCTGCCTTGCACCCCCCTCTCCATTTCCAGAACGTGCCTTGCTGACGTGGCCTCTCCTCATTCTCTTCCCAGAACCACCTTAAACGGTGCTGAAAACCAGCTTGTGAGTGCGCTGACTGCACCCCACCCTCACTCTCACCAAGGCAGTAGAGCTGAGAGGGACCCAGAGGTGTTAACGTGTGGGCAGCCTCAAATTCTGCGTCGGGGTTTGCCTTGTGTGAGAGCGGCTAGCCCAGGCGGAGCCCTTGCTGTGCCGTTTCCCTGCCGTGCGAGGCTTTTCTGTGCACCCTCTTTCCTTCGTGCGGTGTGTGCGCCTCTGGAACAAGAATTCATTGCGCTCCCCTCTTGCCAGGCTCTGCACCAGATGCTGGAGACACGCCAGCAGGGAGGCAGGGAGGCTTTGGCCCTCACGGAGCTCACAGTCTGGAGGAAAAAGGGACAGCGGAATTGAGGTCTAGAGCTGGGGCTGTGGCTCAGCTGGGGAGTGCTTGCTGAGCATGCGCAAGGCCCCGAGTTCAAAGAATCAAACGAGCAAGGTAAGAAGAGAGCAGGGCGGGCGGTGAGGCCGCTGCTGCGCGAGAGGGCTGGCGCCTTGGTCCAGTCCTGCTGCTCTAACAAAATGTCTGTGGGTGATTCATAAACAATAGAAATGTATTGCTCCCCATTTTAAAGGAAGGGAAGTCCAAGTTCAAGATATCTGCAGATTTAGTGTCTAGTGAGGGCTGCTCTCTGCTTCTAAGATGGTGCCTTCCCGTCTGTTCTCACCTGGGGGAAGGGCAGAAGGGCCAAAGGGCCCTCTCAGGCTGCTTTTTTTTTTTTTTTTTTTTTAATATTCTTTTAGTTGTGCACAGACCTTGATTTTATTTATTTATATGAAGTGCTGAGAATTAAACCCAGGGCCTCACACATGCTAGGCAAGAGCTCCACCACTGAGCCACACCCCCAGCCCCCTTCAGGCTGCTTTTATAAGAACCTTGAGGCCAGAAGCCACGGGGCATTATCACCACCTAAAACACCCTTAACACCATTATTTCTGGGATGACTTTTCAACAGGAAGTTTGAAGGGACAGGAGCTTTCAAGGTTGGAGATGGGGCTCAGTGGCAGAGCTCATGGTTAGAATGCATAAGGACCTCGGTTCAATCCCCAGCACCAAGACAAAAAAGAAACCAAAACTCCAAGCAACTTCCAAACTCGAGCAGGTGTTCTGGGGTGGGGGTCATTCAAGCTGACACCTAAGCACTGAGAGGAGGGTGGTCTCCTGAGGAAGGAACTCCCTCCGGAATGGCTCTGGTTCTCACAGACATCTCCTCAGGTAGACACCAATACCATGCCCATTTATCAGATGAAGAAACCGAGGCTCAGAAAAGTGAAATTGCAGACTAGGGCTGTAGCTCAGCAGTAGAGGGTCTGTCCGGCATGCACAAGACCCTGGGTTCTTTCTCAGGTATTGTGATTGCATGCGTGCACGCACATGCACACATACACGCACACGCATGCGCAGAGAGAAACACCTGCTTGCCTGGAGTCCTCCCTCTAGGGCTGAGCAGAGCAAGCCCAGGAACGCAGACTTCCTTTCCCCCTTCCTCCCCCTTCTCTCCACCTCTACCCTGAGAACTGGTCAGCAGGCCTTTGTGGGGCAGTGGTGTCCAGTATAGGTCCTGGCATTGCGGGGGCAGTAGTGTTCATGAAGGTTTGTTGAGTGAATGCTGAATGTCACTGTAGTTCTTTAAACTCAGAGAATCCTGAGAAATCAGCCTCAGTTAAGCCTGCGCAGGGAAACCTGGGGGTTTCCCAGAATATTTGTACCTTCCACACTGAAATCACTGGGGGGCTGTGTAAGGCTGTCCCTCAAGAAATCCAGCTCATGTCCTTTAAGCCTGTGAATGTCACCTCTTGCAGGGAAAGGGGTTTGGCAGCTGTGGTTAAATTGAGGATCTTGGGATGCAGATTCTCCAGGGGGCTCCCAAATGTTGTCATGGGATCACAGGTGACGGTAAGGGTAGAGGAAGGCAGAGGGAGACGCCACGCAGCAGAGGCAGCTCAAAGACAGACGCAGAGATTGCAGTGAAGCGGCCACCAGCCAAGAAACGCTGGCAGCCACCAGAGGTGGAGGGAATGCCCCCCTGTGCCCCCAGGAGAACCCACCCTGGCCACCCCAGTAAAGACTCAGAACCTCCACCTCCAGAGCTGCGAGAGAGGAGATTTCTGTTCTTTTGAGCCACCAAATTCTTAGTCCTCCTCTCTGGTCCGGGATAGTTGTTAAGATGCAGATCATGCCGGGCGCGGTGGCTCACGCCTGTAATCCCAGCACTTAGGGAGGCTGAGACAGGAGAATCGCGAGTTCAAAGCCAGCCTCAGCAAGGGCGAGGTGCTAAGCAACTCAGTGAGACCCTGTCTCTACATAAAACACAAAATCGGGCTGGGGATGTGGCTCAGTGGTCGAGTGCCCCTGAGTTCAATCCCCAGTACCAAAAAAAAAAAAAAGATGCAGATCACTGGGTCCCAACCCAGGGTGCGGCGCTGGAGACTCTGTGTTCTAACACACTGTTCTCACCTCTCCCTTCCGCCACGTTTCCTCCCCCTAAAATGTGAGACGCTCTGCATTGGAACAGAAAGGAACAAGACTGGAAGTGGCCAGTGGTTGACCTCGGTTCCTGGCAGCTTCTTTGGGGCTCTGAGGATGCAGTCCTGTAGGACTCGCCTATGTTCTGATTCTCACCTGCCCCCAGGCCTTGGCACATGCTGTTCCTGGCCTAGGAAAGCTTGTGACCCCTCCCCTCCTCCGGTCATTTCTTGCTTTCTTCCTTGGCCTGTCTGTACCCTCCCACACAGCCAGTGACCCCCATCATAGCACTGGCCTGTAGCTTCTGCTAAGGCTGCAAGCCACAGGACCCCACTTATCCTGACCACAGGTTCCCCGCCTGCTCACCTGTTCACTGGCACACACTAAGGCTCAGTCGTGTGTGTGTGTGGGGGTGTGGGTGTGTGTATGTGTGTGGTGCTGGGGAGGGAACTCAGGCCTTGTGCGTGCTCGGCAAGTGCTGTACCACTGAGCGGCATCCCCAGGCCCTGCAACTCTTGAATGTGCTGAAGAAGTCACTGATTTATCTCCACCCAGAGCTCCCATGGTGGGGGTCGGGGCGACCCAGCCAGCCTCCCCAGTGCCCTACAGGGGCTTAGGTGGGGTGTCACACACCCCCTGCCCTTGCCCGGGCACCCCTGTCTGGGTGGCAGGCCAGCAGGAAAAGGAAGGAACGAATGTTTGGGAGGTTGTATTTATTTATTTTTGATACCAAGAATTGAACTCAGGGGCACTCAACCACTAAGCCACATCTCCAGCCCTATTTTGTGTTTTATGTAGAGACAGGGTCTCACTGAGTTGCTTAGCACCTCGCCGTTGCTGAGGCTGGCTTTGAACTCGCCATTCTCCTGTCTCAGCCTCCTGAGCTGCTGGGATTACAGGTGTGCCCCACCACACCCGGCTTGGGGAGGTTGTCTTGAGGGGGCCCAGCTCTGCTCTGGATTCTGGACACCTGCTTCTCACCTGGCCTCTGTGGCTAACCAGCTGGGTGGCCAGCTGTGGGCAAGACCCTTTCCTTGCTGGTTCAACCCCAGGGGCCCTGGGAGCTCCTGTGGTGCTCTCATGGAGGGCCCCCTGTCCAGATGTATACCTTCAGCACCAGTGCCCTTCGTGGGGGCTGGTGACCCCACTTCAACGTGGGCCTGCTGCTCCCTGTGTTACCCCGACAGGCTGCTGGGGCTCCCTGAGGTTGCCAGGCTGCGCAACTGCAGGGGTCACCCCCCCCCAGACAGAAAGCGACCCTGCAAATGAACGTCGCCGCTTCCAGGCCCACACAAGGCTGGTGTGACCATGGAAGGCAGCTAGCTGTCTCCCTCGCAGCCCAGGCCAGATTGCTGCCTCCATGTCACGCCCCCCAGAGCCCTCGGTGGCTCCCGCAGCCCACAGCCGTGAGTTTCGGATCTCCATTTCCACAGGGAGGTTTTCTGCCTGCACCTGCATTAACACAGCGCATGCACGCCCAGCTCTCCTGGCGGCAGGAGTGGCGGTCAAGGCCAGCCCACCTGTGGACCCCTCCCTCATTCTGGACACAAAACACTGTTGCAAACCTTCTGCCAAAAGGTAGGAGAAGTCTGGGCCTGGCCCACAGGTCGGTCTCCCGCCTGGGCACACGCTGGTCTCCCAGGCTGAGGCCCACAGGGCAGGAGGCCTCCCCAGGGGAAGCTGCAACCCGGTCCCCACCTCCCAACAGATGCATCTACAGATGCTCCATCACTGGTCAGCCAAGGCCCAGCACCGGCACACAGGGAGAGGAAAAGCCTGCCTCTGGGCCAGCCAGCTCCACAGGGGGCCCCAGGAAGGAACCAGCACAGGGTGGCACATGGCAGGAAGTGCCACAAAAGCAAAGAAGGAAAGAGACATCCTGAGACTCAGTGGGCCAGGAGGGCAACTCTGGGAAGAAGTTTAAGCTGAGACTTGAATGATGAGAAGGAGCCGGTTATAGCAAGGGCAGGGAGCCGAGTGTCCAGAGTGAGAGAATGCACGTGCAAAGGCCCTGGGCCTCTGAATGCTCCCAGTGAGCAGGGAATCAGGGAATGAACCAAAATGTCAGTCTCAAACTCTCCACAAACACAGGTATGTCCATGGACATCCACAGCACCTCACCCATCAGAGTCCAAGGGCAGAGACAGACAGCCCACATGGCCACTGATAGAAAAGGGGCTAAACAAACAGTGAAATACTACAGAGTAATGAAAAAGGACAGCCAGTGAGGCAGGCAATGACAAACGGATCTAGCAAAAGAAGCCAGGTTCAAGTACACACAGGGTCTGCAATCCCACGTGTAAGAAGGCCTGTGAGAACTGTGGTTGGTCTGGGTAGGAATGAGACCAGAAAGGGCCACAAGGGATCATTCTGAAGAGACAGGAGCCTTCCATGTCTTGTTCATGGTGATACAAATGTAAGTCAGTCATGCAGCTCTGGGCTTCAGACGACAGCATTTTACCAAGTGTAAAATACACCTCAAAGCATATGAAAAAGAAGATGAAGCCCGTCTGACTGCCACAGAGGAAGACCCGGCCCCAGCCCTTCATCCACACCCTGGATCCCTCCCTGTGCCAGCTTTGGGCCAGTCAGACTCTGGGCAGAAAACAGCCCACTCCGTCCTGAACAGAGACCCCAAGCCCCATCCCTCCAATTGTCTATCAGGTTGAGGCCCCATCGGTCCCCTCTCTTCACCTCCCAGCTCCTCTAGTCTCCCTCTTGAGGCCCAGACCTAGAGGGTCTCAGGGAGGGGAGCGAGGTGGGCCTGAGTGGGGTGAGCTGCAGAGCACGGGGGACAAGGCGGCTCACACAGCCTCCCCCTGGCCAGGACCCCTCGGGCTCTGGAATGCAGCCCGGGGCGGGGGCCGGGAGGCCCAAGCCTTTGAAATCCCGCTTCCTGCCGCCTTGGTACCTCCGCTGCCAGGCTGCCCTGCAGGCTCCCGCCCGGCCCACGCAGCCCGGCTGGGGCCACACTCACCACACCCAGGCCCGGCCACGACCCAGGTGCCCCGTCCCCTCACCTTCTGGGGAGCTGACCTGAGTAGTGGCCCTAACTTTGGACCCATGTCAGGGCCCAGATTCAGTCCCCAGGAGCAGGCACTGAGTGTCCAGCCAGGGCCCAAGGGCGCTGCCCAGGAGGCCGTGGGGACACCGTCCAGCTGTGGGATTCTGATTCTTTAACCTGGACTGGCTGGACAGGGGGCTGTGGATTGTCCAGGGTGTGGGTTTGGGGGAGCTCTCAATAATAAGAGCCATCCTGGCCCAACGCCGTCCATCCACGCTCACTGCCCAGCCTCAGAGCAAGAGGAAAGAGAGCAGGCCCCCTGCCCCTCTCCAGAGTCACCCCCAGTGACAGGGAGCACAGGCAGGGCTGCCTGGGAGGCACAAGAGCTGGGAACAGCATTTCCCTCCCTGTGAACAGCCACACGCCTGCACTCAGCCCCCCCACAGGCACACCCCCATGACACAGTGACACACGAGCAACCCCCACCACGAGAGCTCCCAGGCCAGGGACTGAACCCCCACCCCCGTGGCATCCTCTGAACACCTTCCCACTCTTCAAGAGACCCCTAGCCCTATGCCACCCCCACTTCAGATTCCAGACTCGACTGGCCCTGTCTTTGGGGGGCTCAGTCTGTTTTTCCTTCCCATCTCTTCCCTGTCTTCCTGGTACCCCAAGAACTCATCTCCTTCCAACCCTTCTCGCCCTCCCACCCCCAGTTCCCACCTGTTGCCTGGTCTGAGCACACGGAGTCCCCCAGCCCAGGCTGTCCCCTCTCAGTGCAGGAGCAGGACAGGCCCCACGGCGGGTCCCCGGAGCCTCCTGTGCACTGACCCCCTGAATGGACTCCGCGGCTGCTCCTCCCTGGGGGACCCAGTCCTCGGGCCCTTTTCTTCCCATGTCAGGCGTTTCCCGACCTCTTCCTGCCACCAGTCCAGGCACTGGGATCAGGGGCTTCAGGGCCACTGAGGACCATTGGAGGAAGTCCCCAAGGGTGGGAGTAGCCTTGATGGCACCAGCCCAGAGCAGCAGGGCATGTCACAGCAGCCGAGCCGGGTGGGCAGGCCAGGCTGGCGTGCAGCGCAGGGACCTGCAGGGCTCTTCTGGGACCTCTCCTCCCCAGGCAGCTTGACGGACCTCACCACGCGGGCCTAGGGGTCTCCTCTGAGCTCCTCAGACCCTGCAAAGCCCCTGCCACCTATCTTGGTCACTGTCCCCTAGCCCCGCCGCTGGACCTGGGGGCCTTGCTCTTTGTCACATGCAGTGGTCACACAGCGCTCTGTGCGGGCTTCCCCACTGCTGCAGGCCATGCCTGGCTCCCAGGAGGAATTTGCCCAGCCTTCTGGGGTCATTAACTCCATGCCCGGTCTTGCCGGGTTAATGAATAATCAAGCTGGACAGGGTCTGACCTCCAGCTGACCTTGAGTCCCCCCACCCCAGCCCCCCTCAGTGGAGTATGTGGGCACTTCAGAGAGACCCTCTCCCTCCGCCTTTCCTCTCTAATGGTGGGTCTAAACCCTGGGGATGCACAAGACCCAGGCCACACCCCAGGCCCCAGCCATCCCTCCAGGGCACCTGCTATGGGGACTCCTTCTCTCTGCTCCTCACCAAAGCCCAGAAAAACAGAACTGAGAGTCGCCTCGCAGGCTGGGCTCTGCCACTGATGCTCCAAGCAACCCGGGGTCGAGCTGTCCCACACCCCAGCCAGCCCGGCACTGGGCCTTGGTTTCCCCATCGTCACAGGATGAGTTCAGCCTGATTGTCAGTCATCCGTGGTGCTGTGGCAATGGGGGAGCCTGTGACACTGAGGGCCAGCTGAGGCCTGGAAAGCCACTCTGCCCTGGGTGAGACAGGGCTTAGAGCGGCAAGCAGCCAGACATGAGTCGGGGCAGCACTTGGGAGAAAATAGGGTCTCACAGTCCTGGCCTCCCTCCCTTTCTGTTGAGCCTTGTCCCTTGTCTATTCCATGCATTCAGATCTTTGAGACAGGGCTCAGCAGGAGGAGCAGCATGGACCAGGCAGGCTCTTGCCCTCGGGAGGCTCAATCTATACCACACGCCATCCCAGGCGGCTAGAGGCAGGAGCAGGGAGGGGAGGGCGTCCCTCCTTGAGCAGGCCTCGCCCACCCTGTGGCCTCCAGAGGAGGCTGAGAGGAGGGAGGCAACCGTTCCTGGCAGGAGGGAGCCACATGGGTACAGGCCCCACAGGAAGGGGGGACCGTCTGGGAGACTTCCAAGTCCTTCCTTCAGTTTGCCTGGCTGCGGGGAGACCTCATGAGCCTGGGGTCGCAGTTTGAAATCAACCCGGAGACAATAAGGAGCAAAAGGTCTGCGTCTGGGGAGGGGGCGGTCACGTCCACCATCTGGAGAGATGGCCCTGGCTGCTGGTGCCTGGGCCTGGGCCACTCCGGGCATCACCCAGGTGAGAGGGGATAGGATCTGGGTGGGAGGAGGAGAAAGGTTGATAGATTCAAGTCGCTGGTGTAGCCGGGACTGTAGGCACGTGCCACGGTGTCTGAGCGACACAGTGATTTCCAAAAGGCTGGAGAAAGGGCTGTACCACTCCTCACGGTTCATCCTAAAGAATCAGTGAGTGCGCTGCAGTGACACATGTGCACCCTTGCTCACAGCAGCACAGGTCACAACAGCTAAACATGGAACCAGCCGGGGCGTCCGTCAGCAGGCAAGTGGATGGAGAAAGGCGGTGTGTGCACACAATGGAGCCTCATTCGCCATAAGGAAGAAGGAAACTAGGTCACTTGGAGGAGGATGGATGGGACTTGAGGGCACTGTGTTAAGTAACATAAGCCCGACTCAGAAGGTCAAAGGCCATGTGTTTTCTCTCATATTTGGAAGCTAGAGAGGAAAAAGGGAAAGAAAATTGGGAGGAGTTCTTGTGAGAATGGAAAGGAGACCAGTGGAGTAGAGGGATGGCCCAGGGGAGGGCGGCGGGCAGGTGCTAGGGAACGAAATTAACCAAATTATATTGTTCTTTCTTTATTCTGATTCTTATATGTTCTTTTTAGGTATACACAACAGTAGAGTGTATTTTGACATGTTATGCACACATGGAGCGTAACTTCCCATTCTTGTGGTTGCACGTGGGGTGGAGTCACGCGTGGACTCACATATGAACAGAGGGCTGCCATGTCCCCTTCATCCTTCTTTCTTTCCCGTCCCCAACTCCCCTTCCCTTCATTCCCCTCTGTCTAATCCACTGAACTTCTAATCTCCTCCTTGCTCCCTTATTGTGGGTTAGCATCTGTACATCAGAGAGAACATTCAGCCTTTGGTTTTTTAGGATTGGCTTTTTCTACCAGCCAGACTGGAGAAGTCTCACTCAGCAGATGCCGGGCACAGCGCTCAGGAAGGCGTCGTGTCTGAGATGGGCAATGGACCCAGACCCACCAAACAAACCATAAAACATAACCCCAGAGCATCAGTTGGTTCCCAAGTAACTTAACTGCTTCCCAGAACAAAGCTTAAGAAGATTTAGATGGACACAAAAATATCCAAAATGCATAATGTCTGGCGCTCAGTACAAAATTCCCAGGCATGCCAAGTAGGAGGAGACTACGACCCAGAAAGAAGAGAAATCAATTGATCCAGAATGGATGCAGGCCTAGGACCAACGAGGGACTCTAAAGTGGTTGTCATAACTAGATTCTGTATTTTCAAAAAATTAAGTAAAGACACGGAAAACACTGGAATGAATCAGATGTCGCTTTCCTGTGCTCATGTGTGGTACACGGCCAGCGAGACCCCACGTCAGGAGCAACCGCAAAGCGGGAAGTTATACTCCATGTATGCAAGATATGTCAGAATACACTCTGTCGTCATGAGTAACTGAAAAGAACAAAGGAAAAAAAGACATGGAAGACATCTAAAAGATCGTTACTGAACTTTTAGGGTTGAAAACGACAATGTTTGAAATGAAAATCTACGCAGAATGGGGATTAGATAAGACAGAAGAAAAGATTTGTCAACTAGAGGACACAGCAAAAATACCATGTATCGGGGCTAGGGCTGGGGCTCAGTGGTAGAGCACTTGCCTAACATGTGCGAGGCACTGGGTTCGATCTTTAGCACCACATGAAAATAAACAAATAAAATAAAGACATTCTGTCCATCTACAATTACAAAAAAAATTTTTTAAAAATACCATATATGAGCTGGGCGCGGTGGCTCAAGCCTGTAATCCCAGCACTTAGGGAGGCTGAGACAGGAGAATCGCGAGTTCAAAGCCAGCCTCAGCAATGGCGAGGCACTAAGCAACTCAGTGAGACCCTGTCTCTACATAAAACACAAAACAGGGCTCGGGATGTGGCTCAGTGGTCTAGTGCCCCTGAGTTCAATCTCTAGTACCAAAAAAAAAAAAAAAAAATACCATGTATGGGGGCTGGGGTTGTGGCTCAGTGGTAGAGCACTTGCCTCACACATGTGAGGCACTGGTTCCATCCTCAGCACCACGTAAAAATAAACAAAATAAAGATATTGTGTCCATCTATAACTAAAATATATTTTTTAAAAATACCATGTACGGTGGTGCACACCTGTAATCCCAGTACTTGGGGGGCTGAGGCAAGAGGATTCCCAAGGCCAGTCTGGGACACTTCGTGAAACTCCATCTTAAAATAAAATTTTAAAAAGAGCTGGGGATGTAGCTCAGCAGTAGAGCACTTGCCTAGCATGAGCAAGGCCTTGGGTTTGATCCCCAGCACTGGAAAGAAGAAAGAAAGAAAGAAAGAAAGAAGGAAGGAAAGAAGGAAAGAAAGAAAGAAAGAAAGAAAGAAAGAAAGAAAGAAAGAAAGAAAGAAAGAAAGAAAGAAAGAAAGAAAGAAAGAAAGAAAGAAAGAAAGATGGAGGGAGGGAGGGAGGGAGGGAGGAAGGAAGGAAGGAAGGAAGGAAAGAGAGAGAGAAAGAAAGAAAGAAAAGAAAGAAAGAAAGAAAGAAAGAAAGAAAGAAAGAAAGAAAGAGAATGGAAGAAATTATGGCCAGATGTTTCCAAACTCAATGAAATCTATTAGCCAAGAATCTCAACAAACCCCAAGCACACGCACTTGGCAATGGACTGGGGGAGGCGGGTCTGGGTGAGTCCTGGCTCCTGGCTGGACATGAAGGGCGATGGGAGACTGGTCTGAAGTGACAATACCATTTCCTAGACGCCACATTGGGTGAGACTGGGTTCCTCCCCGGAGGGTCTATCCAAATCAACTGTACAGGAAGTGGTGGACATGAGGAGTCCTGGGAAGCGTGGGACCTAGGGGACAGGGGCCTGGAAGAAGGTGGCAAGCTCAGGCCCTTCCTGGAGGAGAGCTAGGTGGCAGAGGTGGGTGAGGCGGGGGTTGAGGATCTGCTTTCCAGGCCTCAGGAAATAAGCAACAACCAGGTCAGGGTGGGGCACAGTGTAGGGGTCCCTGGGAAGTCCACAGAGGGAGGGCCAGTAGGTTTACCAGGTGATCTTGTGGTGCCCAGGAGGGACACTTCAAGAGGAGAGAGGAGGTCCACTTCAAGAGGGGGTCCCCAAAGTCTTCAGAAAATAAAGAGTTGTGCCTGAAGGTGAGTGGGTGACCCTGGGGGCAAGGGCAGCCAGAGCCACAGAGAGGAAGGACTTTAGGGGCAGGGGATAAACAAGTAGGTGGCAGGACCTCACAGACTTTGTCATGAAAGAGGGAGATAGAAACTGACACACGCCTGTAATTTCAGGGACTCAGAAGGCTGGGGCAAGAGGATCACAAGTTTAAGGCCAGCCTCAGCAACTTAGTGAGCCTCTGTCTCAAAATGAAAAATAAAAAGGACTGAGGATGTGGCTCAGTGGCAGAGCGCTCCTGGGTTCAACCTCCAGTGCTACAAAAAGAGGGAGGGAGAGAGAGACATACACAGAAAGAGAGAGTGGGGGGCGGTCGGTTGGTTTTCGCATGCTAGGGCCCCCCACTCACCCAGGTGGGCAGTGCAAGGAGGGGTGGGCTTGTCATGTGGCCTTCGCAGGTGGCTCCAGCTGCCCAGCAGGAGCATCCTGGCCCAGCCCCAGCCTGGACCTTGAAGCCAGGGCTCTGGATGTGGAAACAGTTGAGAGAAGCCAGGCCTCACAGCCTGGCCACTGGCGCTGGATTCTGCAAGTGGAGAGGCCCTGGGCGCAGGTGTGCGAGGCACGCTCCATGGACACGGGGGCAGCAGCACGTCCCCGTCCCCGTCAGAGGCTCATGAGAGCCTCCCTTGGCAAGGGGCCCAGGGGAGGCCTCAGCCTGCTCGTCAAGGCCACCTGCTGTCTCCTGCCTCTGCCAGCCCAAGGGGAGCCGGCAAGAGGAGGCCATTCCCTGAACCCCAGCTGAGGGGGGGCAGCTGGCAGCCCTGGCTGGCTCCTGCTTTCCTCTGCAGCAGACCCGCCGCCAAGCCCCACCCTGTCCTGTCTGTCCTCAGCGCTCTGCTGAGCCCAGGGCAGCACCGCTTCTCCTGGCAGAGCGCACTTTCGCACACCCAGGGTGCCGTGTGTACGCTGAGGACGTGCGCGGAGGCAAACACCGACGTGGTACGAACACCAGCACCTGCGCGTGTGTGCAAGTGCTTGTGGAGCCACCTGCACCAACACACTAGGAGCGTGCAGAAGGGCCACCACAGGCAGAGGACGATAAACCACGCAGGTGTGCAGAGATCACACGCACGCATGCAAATAAACACACAGCAGACCCACAGGCCACGGTCACTCCACGCGCAGCCACGCGACTCCAGGCATCCGTGGAGAAGCCCGTTCACGTGCAGAAATGTTCACCTACATATAAATGTGCGCTGGTGACCAAGCACAGACACAGGCACCTGCCAATGCGCATACGGACATGCACATATGTGTAGAATGCACATGCACAAAGACACAGCCATGCAGACACGCGCGTGTGTACCTGTGCACGTGAGCTCAGCAAAGCGCGTGCAGTCACGCCGCCTGTGCAACGTGTGCACGCTTATGTACCTACAGGGACGCCCACGCAGATGCCCGTGAGGCCTCAGATACCTGCGTGCTTATTGTACCAGCCCAGCTAAAGGCACCCACCCGCCTCTGTGGACACACGCACATGCGCATTTTTGTGCTCCACAGAAAGCTACCCGAGAGCAGGCACCACGGCCCCCTGGTTCTCAGCCACGTCCCTGGTGTCTGGCACAGAGGTGTGCTAGATGGAATACTGGGAACAGCCTAGGCAAAGGCTCAGAGGAAGAGGGTGACAGGCAAGTGCGGGGAATAGCCAGGAGTCCCCTGTGGCTGGACATCACACAGGGTGGGGTGGGTGTGGGGGCGGGGCAGGGCTCCCTGAGGCTCCTCTTCTCCTCCCACCTCTTTCTCCTCCCCTTTCCCACTAGGCTCCTCTGCTGGCTTCCTGTGTGTGCAGGGAGGTGGAATGTCAGGTGCTGGCAGAGGGGGGGTGTTGTCACAGAAAACACTTGGCGGTGGAACCAGGTCGACCGGTATTGTCTCCATCCTGGCTCAGTCCTGAAAGGTGTGGCCAAGCCCCTTATTTTCTCTGTGCCTTAGTTCCCCTCCCTGGCCAGGGGGAGAAGCAGAGGGTTGTGATGCTTAGGGGCTAACGTGTCCTTCCTCAGTAGCCCGCTAGCAGGAGCTCCTCTAGGTCCAGGAATCCCAGGAACTGGCCAGGTGTGCCTTTGAGCCCCGGGGGGTGCACAAGCCTGGGGTCTCTCCCACCCCACCCTCGCAGGCCTATAGGGGGTGCTCGGTACTCCTGGGCCTCACTCTTTCCTTCTGCCCAGTGAGATCCTGGCCCCTACCTGACAGGCTGCAGTCCACCAGCCACCGGAAGCGCAGAGGGGAGTCAGTGGCACATTTGTAGACATCTGTACAAAGTGAGCCCCTGTAACACATCTGTATAGGACCCCAGGAGCTGGTGGGGGCCAGTTTTGGCCCCCGTCCCACAGCCCAGCTTGTCCCCAGCAAGGGGACATAGTTTCCTTAGCTTGATCTCCTTCTCCCAGGCCACCCCTCATTTCCTCACACTAGTCAGCATCCCCAGATCCCAGAGAGGAGGGGCACGAACAGCAGGCCTCCTAGGCCCCCAGCCCACCCCTGCCACTCTTCAGCATCAGGCCAGGGCTCCTGTGATTGGCAGAGTGGCTGCCACCTCCCATCCGAGAGGACACCTCATCTGGACCTTTTTTTTTTGTACCAGGGATTGAACCCAAGGGCACTTAACCATCCCCAGCACCCCTTGCTTTTTTTTTTGTTTTTTTGAGACAGGGTCTCGCTAAGTTGCTTAGGGCCTCACTAAATGGCTGAGGCTGGCTTTGAAATTGGGATTCTCCTGCCTCGGCCTCCCAAGTTGCTGGGATTACAGACATGTGCCTCTGAGCCCAGCTCCTCATCTAGATCTTGAGGACCAGCTCTGAAACCCTATTCGGGGGCTTGTGCACCCCCGGGGCTCAAAGCCAGGAGAGCAGCAGGGGCTGCCGGGTACTGGTCTGCTCATTTGACGAAGCCATGTGTCAACACAGCCCACAGTCCAGGGCTGGACAGGAATGACGAACCCGGGCCTGTCACCCCAGACCCACAGGCCTTCCCACAGCACAAATCATCACCTCCCTCTTACAGAAGGGGAAACTGAGGCCCAGAGACCCAAGCACAGAGCCAGGCCTCCAGTGCAGGATCCCAGCAGGGGGCTGAACTTGACCCTGTCACCCTCTCCTTGAACCCTTCCGGTGCTCCTGCCTTCAAGAGTCTAACCTGGTGGGAGCAGAGCCCAGGCCCAGTAGCAGGGCCCTTGTGGCCCCTGGCCCCCCTCACACACTGTGCACCTGTCCCTGCCCTCTAGCACCTGGTTCCTTGGGTCTTCTCATCTTCTGAGTTCCTTATCATTTATTTATTTAGATACTAGGAATTAAACCCAGGGCCATTTAACCACGGAGCTGCATCCCCAGCCTTTTTTATATTTTATTTTGAGACAGGGCTTCGCTAAGTTGCTGAGACTGGCTTTGAACTTGGGATCTTCCTGCCTCAGCCTCCCTAGATGCTGGTATCACAGACATGTGCTATCGCGCCCAGCTTCCTTCAAGTTCTTTCGGTCCCTGCCTGAGCAATGCCATTCTCTTGGCATGGATGTCTCCCTTGTCCCCGCCACCACCACCTTCAGTTCCAGCTCGTGTCACCCCTTCCCCAGCCCTTCCTGGCCTGGGGACAGGGATGTGACTGTGGGATGATGTGCTTGATCCCCTTTGTGTCCCAAGGGGACAGGAAAGAGGCTGGTTTTGTCCTTAGCTCTGCCACTGTGCCCAGCACAGCTCCTGGCTCATAGCAGGGACTTAATGAGGACATGCTGTGGCTGGCAGGTGCCCAGCGGAGCTCAAAGGAGACTTGGGGGCCATAAGGTTTAACTCCCTCTCTGTAGAAAGCCTGGAAAGGGACAGACTTGCTCCAGGTGACACTCTGGTGAGTGAAGGGTGAGGTTTAACACTTAGATCTGCCCCAATCTGGAGCCTCTCTTCCTTAGTCTGGGCCAGGAAAGGAGAGGGTGGCAGGCCTCCCCTCCTCTGGCCTCCCCTCCCCTTCCCTCTTCTCTGCCCCGGGCTCCTGGAGGCTGCAGAGCCAGGGGAAGCCTGAGGGCCCTGAACTGATCCCCTTTCTCCATCCTTCATCCCTGCTCTGCCCTAAGACCAATCCAGGCTGGCAGGGCTGCATGTGCCAGAAGTCACCTCCAGCTGTCTCTGCCCCTCAGCTTCCTCCATCCCACCCCCAGCCCTCTAGAGCCTGGTTCTGGAGCCTGAGGGTGCTGGCTTGCCCTGTGTCTCCGACAAGGCGTCCTGTCTCTGAACTTAGTTTCATCTCTAAGCTAGGGACCTGCCATCTCCTAGATGGGCTGAAAGAATCAATACAAACTCAAGGTTAAGCCCAACACCCTCCCGGGCTGGGTCCCCTCAGCAAGTACAGGCGCTCCCCAGGAACCCGCGTCTTGTCCTCTGCACCAGCAAGACGCGGGAACCACCGCCGCCCAGTTTCACCCCAGTTTACGGATGAGGAAACTGAGGCTCCGAGAGCTCTCCAACCTTCCCGGAGCCGGGCAGGCGTGCGGGGACCGGGCCGGCTCCACCCCGCGGCACCCTGCGGTCTGGGGAGGCGCGCTGGGGGAGGACAGGGCAATGGAGGGGACGCCGGGTCAGCCACGGGTCGATATCCCGGCGAGATGAATGGGAGAGGAGGGCGCGCGGCGGCCGAGGGCGGGCGGAGGGCGGAGGGCGGAGGAGGCCGGGGAGGCCGGGAGGCTGGCGAGGCCGGGGAGGCCGGGAAGGCCTGCCCCGCCGCCCCTCCTGCCCCCACCCGCCCCGCGGGCCCGGCCGGGGTCTGCAGCCCTCAGCGCCGAGCGCGGCCCCGCGGCCCCGCCGAGGGATCGATAACTAATTTCGCCGCAGCAGCCGCCCCAGTTTTTTCCCGATAATTGTGCGGCGGCAGCTGCGAGCGAGGCCCCAGCCCGGCGCAGCCCCGCCCGCGCGCGATCAATTGACACCGCCACCGGGCGCCGGGAAACTCATTTTTCTCTCCCTTCCCGGCTCCCGGTGGGCGCGGGCTGAGCTCCGCCTCGGGCCGGGGCCGCGGACCGGCGCGGGCTGGGGCCTCCAGGGCATCGGAGGGCGGCCTCCGCTTCCGCACGCCACCAGCGGGGCTGCGGCTGGACCCGCCTGGCCCTTCTGGGCTTTTCGGGTGGCGGCCAGCGATGCACTCGGCCACCCTGGCTGGTGCAGGCACGGGGGTTCTGCCCACCGTGTGCCTCGGCCTCCCCGGGACCCCCTGGCA